>CM074494.1:11731325-11742506 GCA_037389245.1 Oryzias sinensis | reverse complement strand
TCAGCACTTCCTGGTTTTTCTCTCCTCTGTAAAAATAATAACTCCAACCAGATGATGATGGATTCACAGAACAGCTCAGAGTTCCTCCACTTCTACTTATCTGAGCCTTTGGAGGATCTGGAATAGATTTAAAAAAATAAAAGAAAAAGATTTTATTAATTTAAAAAACACATCATGATAAACTTTAAATTTACGATTTCTTGTTAAAATATAAGAAATAAAATATGTGACCATCATCTTAAATAGAAACATGTTTGTTTACTTTAATCATTTAAAAGGATTCCTGTCATCTATTTTGATGCCTTTAATAACAATATAGAGAAAAACTCATAGCATGTTTCCATCTCAAAGAGGTTGATAGAATAAATTCAGAGTTTCTTGTTTCGTGTATATTAATAACTGTGAGTGAAGTGATACAACTTGTAGAATCACAGATACACATATTTTGATGTCCTTCTGTAACCTTTTTAATATAAGGCTTTCTAAAGCTGGCACAACTATTAGACCTGCAGCCATGCTTGCACTCTGCAGAAGCACTGGTACATTCTGAGAGGCATCAGCAGAAACAGCAAATTACTCAAGATTTATTACATTCTATAAAAAAGGGAAGTAACAGAAACTAAAGAACGATCCTTCTTTTATTTTACCTGAAGATGCGGCAGGAAATCTGCTGACATGTCAGGCATTCTGAAGTTTTTCCATTAGTGAACAGAAACACCAAAGCAGTAAAGGAAATGCATTTGTAGCAAAAAAATGCTCTTTCCACGCGTTTGTGGGGTGATAAAAGGGACTTTTGGACAGTTGGGTATCAAATACATTTAGGAGTTTAAGAGTTTTTATACATCATTGTACTAGTTGTGAAATTATTTTGCAGTAAACACCCACACATCTGAAAGTGTAACCCCTGAGCCAAGTGCATGCCAAGTGCATGTCAAGACATTCTACAGATAGGAAAAAGATGCAGTTCAAACACTGTACTAAATAAATAAATGTGACAGAGCCGAAAAGTTTAAAGTAGAACTGCAGGAGTAAGTGTAAAAACTCACCGGGGTGGCAGAGCCAGAGAAGCAGCAAAACGCTTGAGGAAAAGTAACTCAGACAAAGAGGGCGACAGGCAGCCATTGCAGGGGGGATCGCAACGATTTCTGCTTCCTCTTCTGGTGTGTTTCTTCAAAACCAACTAGAAAAAAAGGCACTAAAAATGCACTAATTCACTTCCTACTGAACAAATGATGATCTTGTGTCTTTTCTTTATTTTGTCAGGTTTTACTAAGGAAGGTAAAAGATCCTCGAATATTTATACAGATTTGATCTCAGTGATCAGTGTTTGACACATTTTTTTATATACTTTTTATTCGATCCTCCTTTGCAGTAAAGAAAATCTCCTAAATAAAACAGATTCCAGAAAAAACGAAGAAAACTCAGGACCGCCCACATGAAGGACGGATCGTCCCCCAGGATGGACAGGTAATGTGCCAGTACTCTTAGAGAAGAATTAACATATCTAACTGTACAACTATATGTTTAAATAGTCCAGCAGATGGCCTCCATCCAGATGGAGTTGGGGGATGGCTGGGGGCGCAAGACGAGCCAGAGGCAGTGTAGGAGCAGGTGTAGAGACAAGGTACACGGTCAGGTACAAGGGCACAGACGAACCAGGGTTGAGGACTGCAGCCAAGTGCAGGTGTACTGACAACCTAACCCAACAAGTGCAGCATATTTTCCCTAGATTTAACCTTCTAGCAGCCTATTAACAACTAATTGTTATTTTTAAGTTTAATTTAACCCTTGTGCTATCCTATGACCCCACCCATACATTGACGTGTTATCCCTACCATGACAAAGGTGGATAAAGGTGGAGAGGATTTCATGTCGTCCATGGACACCAGTGAAGATCACAAATCATTGAAGAAAAAAGGTTCAGCGCACGCGTCTTGTGGGTCTAGATGACCCAACTCCCAATGTTAAAGTGCCTAGGATAGTACAAGGGTTACACATGTTCACTGTAAGTTAAATATGTTTTCAGTCTAAATTTGAATATAGAAACTGTGTCGGCCTGTCTAACATGAGCTGGGAGCTGATTCCATAAAACAGGTGCTTGGTGGCTAAAGGCTCTACCTCCAACTGTACTTTTAGAAATTCTGGGAACCACAAGCAGTCCTGCATTTTGTGAGTGAATTTTTCTGTGCTAAGGCACTTTGAGGACTTTCATATAGGATGGGGTCATTCCATGAAAGGCCTTATAGGTTAGCAGGATCAACTGGGAGCCAGTGAAGTGAAACTAACACGCAGGAGTGATGTGATCTCTTCTGCTAGTTCCAGCTAACAATCTAGCTGCTGCGTTCTGAACAAGCTGGAGACTTCTTAAGGAACTCTTAGGACACGCTGCTAACAAAGAGTTACAGTAATCCAGCCTAGACGTACCAAATGCATGGATGAGCTTCTCAACATCACTTTTAGAGAGTATATTTCTGATCTTTGCTAAATGACCCCCGTGACTCTAAACCTGAACCAGATTTCATTCTACCCGCCTCTGCTCGTCTAGCCATCACCCTCACTGGCATTATTATTAGTGAAGCATGTTTAAAGACTTCACAGATTTCCTTGGGACATTGGTTCTGATTGGGGCCTTCAATTCATTGTTAAGGAAAGAATTCTGCGAGGTTCTTTGGATTACGTCAGTCTCTCTTTCACTTTCCATCTACAGTTTAATGGACAGATGGAGAGACTTAACCAGCAGCTGGAGACATCCATGCGACTGTCCTGTGGCCACTAGTTCTCATCTTGGGCCCAGAATGTGGTATTGGTAGAACACGCACATCACACCTTCCCTTTTTCTGCCACAGGGTTGCCTCCCTTTCAGGAGGTTTATGGTTATCAGTCACTCTTGTTTGAATTCCAGAAGAAGGAAGCGACCATACCTTCTCCCATGGTCTCATTTTGAAGCTATCACAGAGCATGGAATATCACCCGACAGACACTGCAGAGCACTGGCTGCAAGAGGTACACTGACAAGAATACCATTCTGCGATATGTTGTAGGTCAAAGATTCTGGCTGTCCTCAGGCGACCCTCCCCTGTGGCTCAAAAACTGAAACCTGGGACTCCAGTCTGTGGCTCCATTTCCTGTTTTCTGAGTAGTTAACCCTGTGGCAGTGTGACTGCCTCCAGAGACAATTATGGGTCCATCCTACATTCCATGTGTCACGGGTAAACTAGTGATCTCCAGTCCAATGATGCCCCCCTCTGTGAACCCATTGTCCCCAATTGGGTTCTTTGACAGTGGTCCAGCCTACACAGTACATCACCTGCTGCGATCCTGTCAGGTGCCTGCAGTACCTTAATGACTGTGAGGGCTACGGACTCGAGGAACGGTTGTGGGTGCCCCACCATCAGTCAGGTCAGGTCAGGTGAGGCAAGTGAGGCAGCGCTTCACCTGTCATAATCATGATAAAATAGAAAAAGGTAAATTAATTAGATATTTCTTTCCATTGATCTGTGTTAAATATACATTTTCAGTCAACTCAACCCGTTTTCCACAGTTTCTGAGGTTAAAATTGCCGATTTTGAGTGTTGCGCGATCACAGACGGAGCGGAAACTCCAGGTGAGGCTCGGGAGCGCTGTGCCACAGTCTGACGGCAGGACTCAATGTTAACAGAGACGTACGGTGGAAACACTGCTATAGGCCTGCAGAAAGGGCTTCAGGTGAAGCAATGCCTCACCAGCAGGGGGCAGACGTGAGCTGACAGCTGCTTTGTAGCTACACTGTTGCCGTAGAAAAAGACTAAGAACGCCTGTCTCCATTGAGAGAAAGAAACTCATATAAAATAAAGGAAAATAAGGAAGACTTTTCCAACAGATCATAGAGCTTTTTCTGGAGAAGGATCGACACATGGACTCAAAAAGTAAGGCCAAACATGTTTTTCAATGTTTGTATTTTAAAAATAACATTGGAGTAAGTGGATAAAAATGTAAGTAAAATCGTTTCTTTTATTTTTATGATAATTTTCACAGACATTTGATAACTGTTTAAAGCCCTTTGAATTTGAAGTTTGAAAAATATCAGAAATAGTTACTGAGGGTCAAATGTGTGCTGAACACATCTGTATTATACTTATTTTGTTTACAGTATATATGAATAATTTATAAACAAGAAGAGTGTTCTATCCATCTATAAAAGAAATATTTGCTGTAGGACAAATATGATCTGGTGTGTATTTTATAAGCTGTTAGCTGCTGTTGGATGAATGGGGAAATATTCAGTTCTTTCATTGTAAATCTGACTCCAGGGGAGTCAGTGCCTCACCAGTCATCAGCCTCACCGCACGTCACTGCCCACCATCATATCTTAGCCCCTGAACTGATCTCCTCTTTCCATAGGGCTCATCCTAAGCCTTGCTTACTGTCAGGGGACAATCATGGTCTGTAGATAACTGATTGTCTCATCCCTGCCTGGCTCCTCGTCTACTCGGCTCATCTGGATTTGGCCTCACCAGTTTTCACAGCTCCTTTGATTTTTGTTTTGCGCTTTTGGTTCCTCTGTCTCGCTGGCTGCCTCCCTGGTTTTATATCCATGCTCATCTCTACATTTTCTGGTGCAGACCTTCATCTCAGATCCACTTTACGCTTCATGCCGGAACACGTCACCCGCTGGGAAAACCCCTCCACCCGACCCGGCTTGGGTGAGTGCCCACAACAAAGACATTCTACTCTTCTTCCACAAAGACCTTAACCACCATCTCCAAACTGACACTGCTCGCTAACTTGTGAGTACCTCAACTTCCTGTTGATTGGAATACTGTATTCAATTGCTGCAGAGAGATGAGGGAAGATGAAACACATGATCAGTCTTATGCCATTTAAATTATTTGGGGTGATTTTTATGACCTAGTTAAATGATTATGGATGTTAAGTTTATTGTAGACACTTTTATTGAGTGATTAGTTCAGGGCCCCAGAGAGTTGAGGGCCTCAGGTAATGGCCTACCTTTCTGCAAGGGTAAGTCCACCCTGCCAGCATGCCTTTGTTGTTGGAGCCTTTGTCTTCCTCATCTCTTTGGTTCTTTCTAAACTAGGCCCCTGATGCTTTCTTTAATTGTTTGCCCATGATTCAGGCCTTCCTCCTCTTTTGAAACATTTATGAGCATATATCCTTCAAATATGAGTAAAGTGTTACAAAGTTGAAACTTTGGAATAAATATTAGTTTTAAGTTTTTCAGTGTTTAAAAAAAAAGACTTGCTTTAAGGCACAGTCTCTTGCACCCGAATAGGGGGGTTGATCTATATGGGTGCCAGGCAGTTTGGTTTGTACAGGTCCATGATTTGTTGTAGAGAGGAGCGGCTGTGTCTTAATCGGATGCATATGTGTCTGGTGGTTCGCTTAAGCCTCCTGGTGGCACCTCAAAGGACGTCATGAAAGTGGAACGTACCATTGTTGTGTGGTAAATGTATTATAAAGTATTTGTAAGGCATGCAATTAAGATACGCGTGATGTTGTGTAATATCCTCATTTCTAACAGGCAAGCTGCACACTTTTCATATGAACAGCGTCATTTTTTTTTAAAAGAGGGTTAAAAGCTAAAAATCATCTACCAGTACTTCTACAACCTTGTGGTCTACAATTTTGTGCAGGCAACTTGTATATCTCTCAAAGTTTTTCCCATTTTCACCTGTGGACAGCCTGTTTCCTCCTGTAATTAAGAAACCATTGAGTCTAAAGTCTGACTAGTAAATCTATTAAAAACTTAAAAATGTGCGTATATAATCTTTCTTCACATTTATATAATATTTGTTAAAACAAAGTCCTACTTAAAATCTGAAAAGCATGTTAGAGCCATGTTTTAGCTGTCAGAATACTTTTCATCAGACATAAAACCACATGTGGTTCTGTGGTGAGGTTGCAACATAGAACCTTCTTGAAACAGTTGAAGGACTAACGATAAAAATCAACCACTTCCCTTAAGTTGCTAAATTCAACAGTGCTGTTCTACAGCTGAAACCTTCATGTTTTTAGCACCATAATCACCTACAACTCACCTACAAGAACACCATCCCGGAGAATCGGTCTCAGATGTAATATTGAGGAGAGATGTCCTGATTTGATTACATGAAATCAGCCCTGATCACATAGTTGCAGACTAGAGTAAATTCTGTTACATCCTAATCAGAAATCGTTCAAATATTTTATTCATGTTATTTTGATAAGTACTATAAATTTCAAGCTCATTATGATAGAAAAACACTCTAGGAGTCATGGTAGGAAGTGCACAAAAACATGTTTGTTGTCTACAGATACTTAACAGTTGTAGTCTTGGATTTTGGAAGGATCATTATCAAAGTGGTTGTTTTGTTTTATTTATTTTTATTCTGTTATTGTTTCCTTTATAGGGGGTTTGGTGTTTGGTCGGAGTTTTTGGGCATGTCTGTCTGTCGTCATCAGGTGTTTTTTGTATGTTAGTGTTATTATGTCAAATGTTTAATTTCGTTGTTTTGTAGTTATGAGTGTTGTTGAGTGGGGGTTTGGATTTTTATAAGCTTTTGCTTCTTCCATTCCCCTTTAAAATCTTATTTTCCAAGTCATGTATTGACTTATATTTTCTTTTCCAGGTAAATGTTGATTTGATTTGAAATAAACCTGTTACTACTACTACTACTTACTTACTACTTACAGTCAATGTCATAACATTACAAACGCAAACTGCATCACTTGCAAATTTTTCATTTCAAGAGCTAGAAGGTAAAAGATTAATTTAATACAACAAACATCAATATGCATTTCAAAGCAAACACCCACAGTTTAGTATATCAACACAGTCCAAACCACTCAGTCCAAGCTGGATGATTAATGAGAATTGGACCAGGATCAAATCAGATGAGGTAGAAATGTTGGTTTCCTGGAGGAAAACTCACATTTTATTCTCTAAGCAAGAAAAGGACAGTAAGAGTTAAAAGTATGAATAGTAATAACAGTAATGACCTGTGATATAACTGATTTCTTACCAGATTTACACTATTTGATCAAAATGAAGAAAATATTAAAACAATCTATTTACAAAAGAATTCGGAATAAAAAAAAAATGAGCTCCATCAATAATGACTTCCAGATAAAACTGCAATTCTATGAACAATTAAAGAACGTGGACACTTCTTATAAGTTAAATTTTGGGCCAAATCCACNGGAAAACATAGCTGCTCAAGTTAATGCCTAAGTTTGCATTTAAATCATTGTTATAAAATATTGGCTGTAATAACTTTTTAAATAGCGTAAGGAGTGAAATAAAAATGGCGATATTTAGGTGTACTTTTGAAGTGTCATTCCTGGTGTAATTGCATGAAATGCTGCATAGTGTACAGAACCAATCTGGGGGAAAAATGCATTTAACGTCGGTAATGTTTAGAGGACTTTTTTGTTAACCTTCCCCTCTTGCAAACGTTGGTCAGTTTAATATTAATACATGCAATTGTGTTTTTAAAAGTAAACTTTTGTCTACCCTTGTACTGATCAAGTGGTATAGGTTTATATGGGATTAAGAAAGTAAGCAGTGCTAGAAAATAGTGTTTCCAAAAAGTAATTGTTACATTAATCTAATTCAATGTTCCTGATTTCATTTTCATGTAGATGCAATCCTGCAGGAATTAAAAGAACATGGCAGCAGCTAAAAATGAAGTATAAAAACATAATTCAATCAGGTTAAATGTGAGCATGTCATGGATTTAGGCTTTGTTGACAATATTTGATATATGAAACATCTACATAGCAATACATATCTAATGTTGTTTTCATTGTATATATGTAATTGACTGCAACGAAAAACGGTAAAGCTCAAACAAAAATGTATGGGGAAAACGGGTTTGACTTACTCTGTTTACTCTGGTTTAACAAACCTCCCATTCTGAAACGGAAAACCCAGGGTTTCCCTGATTTCAGGGTTAATGCACTCAGAGTTTACACTTAACCTCTTTTCTGAAACAGGCCCCAGATCTCTCCGGATTTTCTCTTTGTGTCTAGTGTTGCGAGTGTGTGTGTGTGTGTGTGTGTGTGTGTGTGTGTGTGTGCTGGGGACCACGCATGCGTGTGTGAGAGGAGGAGGAAGCGGAAGAAAGTTTCTTGTGAGTTAATGTGTTGTGTCGTGAGTTATTGTGTTGAGTTGTGAGTTAATGTGTTGTGAGTTAATGTGTTGTGTTGTGAGTTATTGTGTTGTGTTGTGAGTTAATGTGTTGTGTTGTGAGTTTTTGTGTTGTGAGTTATTGTGTTGTGTTGTGAGTTATTGTGTTGTGTTGTGAGTTGTGTTTTGTTGTGAGTTTTTGTGTTGTGTTGTGAGTTTTTGTGTTGTGTTGTGAGTTATTGTGTTGTGTTGTGAGTTAATGTGTTGTGTTGTGAGTTTTTGTGTTGTGTTGTGAGTTATTGTGTTGTGTTGTGAGTTATTGTATTGTGTTGTGAGTTAGGCCGCCTTTACACTGCAGGTCTTGATGCTCATATCCGATTTTCTGACTATATCCGATTTTTTTGACGACCCGCTTACATCATCTTTTAAGAGTGACCCGTATCTGATTTTTGCATTTACACTATACAATGCTGAAACTATCAAACGTAGACGTTCTGAGGACTACGTAGCAGTATTTCCGCATTCCGTGGACCTTTTTCGGACTTTTGTGACTGCAGTTGTCATGGAGGCAAGGTGGCGATGGAAGGAGGCGTTGCCTTGGGCGCTCCTGACGGGATGCACGGGGATGTAAAAAGGAGGGCTGGTCGGCCGTCTTATGTTCTCTCTCTGAGTTTTGAATAAGGAAGTGTTTGCAGACATTGTGCTGTCCGAACAGTTTGATCCAAGTGTTGAACCTTTCCTGCGCGATGACTTCTCTTTTCCGAACGTGGTCAGAAACGCACGGGAGATTTCCTCGGGGTTCTCTTTTCCGTTCTGAACCCTCAGCCTCACCCAAAGACTGCAAAACTTTTGGGGGAGACATCTTATTTTTAATTTACGGTTCTCCGACAGTCCCCCGCTCCGCGCTCACAGGAGAGAGGGGGGCTCTCTCCTTACACACACACACACACACACGCAAGCACGCGTGCGCGCGCTCACACACACACATGGTCCCCATCATACACGCCCCCAAAGAAATAAACGGCTTGTAGCCTGCTGTTCCATAGCAACGGTGTCCCGCTTCATTAGTTACCGTTTGCGTCCGGACCGGACATAACAGCGGTTTCCAACTACGGTCTGAAGCCTGAGGCTGAAAGGTAACACGCTGACAGCAAAATCAGCACAAAAAGCACCTTAATAAGTCATGTGATCTCAGTTGGTGGTCTCCTGAGTTGCCGTCACTGACGTACGACTCCCATTTACTGGGGAATATCCGATTTGTCTGCTTACATGACACACGCAAACGCACGTATCCGATTTGTTTCCGATTTATTTCCACATATGAGAGAGGCCTGTATCCGATCTGAGAAAAACGGAATCCATGCGCTTTTGTCCTGCTTACACGTTCACCGATCATATCCGATCTGTGCCACGTGAGAGGAAAAAATCGGAATTGGGTCACTTGAACCATGCAGTGTAAAGGCGGCCTTATTGTATTGTGTTGTGAGTTAATGTGTTGTGAGGTAAGATAATTTGTTGTGACCCTTCTGGGCCACCGTACTTTTATGCTGAAAATGTATTTTAAAATCTTGTTGTGTGACGTCAGAATAAAGTGTCCAATCATTTCTCTTCAATGTGTATTTCCAGTCATCTGTTCTTCCTTCCTTCATGTCACATTTGAAGGTTAAAGATTCTTCAATGAAAAAAGTTGACCATTTGGGTTCAAAAGTCAACACAGCATCTAGAATAAACACACAATTTACTTTAAAAAAAACGTGATTTTTCAATGTAAACAAACACTAACAAAAAAAAAAACATATTTTATTAATAAAAAAATACAATCAGATGTTTTGTCTACAAATGATGAATTAAACTGACATTAATGTAAAAACTATGAAAATAAACAACATCATTGTGAAATGGTGAGAGTGCAATGGTACAAATTACTATGTCACACACATGCAGAATCAGCTATAGAGAGATTTATAAATTATTTTCAGCCATATGTGATAAACATGCACCAATAACCCTTGTGCTATCCTAGGCACTTTACCATTTGGAGTTGGGTCATCTAGACCCATTAGACAGTGCTCTGAACCTTTTTTCTTCAATGATTTGTGATCTTCACTGGTGTCCATGGATTACATGAAATCTTTCCACCTTTATCCACCTTTGTCATGGTAGGGAGAACACGTCTAACTTTCAGACTCGGTTAGAGAGAGAGATGGAACTCGAACACGGAAACATGATTATGATGTAGAACTCTTTAAAACAAATAAACATGATCTCTCCACATTCTCCGTGTCACAGAATGAGCGATGGTAAAGAAGAAAATGAAAAAGCATTTTGGTGGATTGCTTTTTAATTTTGAGTCAAAAAATGCAGCTTCATTTTGAAAATGAAAAAGCATTTCTGGTTTTGAATTATGCTACAGAATCGCTTCCATATCTGGGTTGTCCTTTTAGGACTAATACAGACTGGATGCATCCGTGTTTTTCATGCATGAAGGTTCAGGAGAGGTTTGCATGTAGTCTGATTTTGTTTCTGCATAAAATCTGGACCCTGCACAAACCCTTTAGCTTATTTTTGCAGCTGTTGCTCTCCAATATAAGACATAATTTTAAACTAGAAAAGCTTCTGTTACTTTTACTCTCCCTCTACCATGAACCAGAGCCTTAAAAAGACTGTCATGTAGGTCAATAACACACTGGAACATGCTGCCTTCAGAAATCAAAGTAGAAAAATGCCAAAAAAGTTTTAAAGCTAATCACAAAAAATAAATACTTCATTACGTAATTTCACCGCACAATTTGTCATTTGTTTTTATAAAAGAGATTCTCTGATTTTTAAGTTTTATTTTGAATTTATTAATTTCCTCTGTATTTGTTTTTTATGTATGTATTTTAATGATTTTTGTGTATCAATGCATGTATTCTTTTAATGCGGACAGCAGGAACAGTAGTCTTACGTTTGGTTAAGACTAATGGGGAAATAAATAAATACATAAAAATCTATGTCCAAATGGAGAAACATGGGGGGGGGGGGGGGGGTTGACCCACTTTCTGTCCTCTGTCATCTTTGACATATTTTCTCAGGAA
>CM074494.1:11585572-11730825 GCA_037389245.1 Oryzias sinensis | reverse complement strand
GGGAATAGTCACCGGATCCTTCAGCAGATCCAGACAGATGGAACAGCGGAAGGTTTCTTGATCCAAATCAATTCCTTTCTGCGCCATTTCTTCTCTAAGACACAAAGACTGTGAGAGTTTCACTTCCTCAGAAATCAGTTTTACTTTGATCCTCCGATCAGGCGGTTTCGCTGTGAGTTCAGCCAATCAGCTTCTTCCTTCTCTTCTTGTTGGTTTTACCCATCATGACAGGATAAGGTCCAAATGAGGAAGAGGAGTACTACAGAGAAGGTGGCTGTGAACTAAGTGAAATTTTGGATTTGGTGATTTTGATCCCATTAAACAGAAAAAAAGACAGAGATCCCATCAGTTCTCAGAAAGGAAGTGCTAAAAATCTAGATTTGGACCTAAACATTTATAGAATTTTGTATTGGATCATGAAACAATATAAAGTCCTGTTTCTATTCAGCTTAACAGCAGCAGTAAGTAGGAAAATGATGATGGATGACCAAAGTAAAGGAGTAAAGCTTTACTGATTGAAAATGTCATTTTTGACTTGTGTCCATGGACACCAGTGAGGTTCACAAATCATTGAAGAAAAAAGGTTCAGCGTACTGTCTAGTGGGTCTAAATGACCCAAATCCCAATGTCAAAGATCCTAGGATAGCACAAGGGTTAAAGCCAAAACAAGTTCAATTTGCAGGCATTTCAATTATGCAGACGGCTTCTCACCAGTGTCTTGAAACATCCCCATAAACTTAGCATAAAGCTCATCTCCATCCTGAACAGTTCCATAAGGAGAGTCCAGGATCTGCATGTAAATCTTTGGTAGTATGTCTTGTTTTAGGTGTTTCACCATATCTGCTACTGGTGGGAAAAGGCTTTCAACATATCTTCTGGATCTTTGTCAATCAGGAACCGCAGGATCTTGAAAAAGCAGGTTGACACTAGAGTGCCATTTCTCATAGTCGCTTTCATGTTGCGGTCTTGGAGTTTGGCCTGGCAAGGAACAGAGTCTCACAGCAGAAAGATGTGTAGCATTGTTTTCACTTTTCCTTATGACTGGATCTTAGAAGACAATTGCATTTATACTGTCTGTTTTCTAGGAACATTGCAGATCAGGAACTTGCTCCAGCCACCCAGTGGCCATGCCTAAAAAAAATTCTGCGGGCATCCCTGGAGCCAGGGACCCTCAGGGAGACCTGTCCCATACTCCAGGGAACCACCCACCCACCCAATCTGTGGGAGAACAAGACAGGAGCTGCCCAGGAGAAGTGAGGCCCCCGAAAAGCGTTGTGAACATGGCCAGACCAGGTTCAACCACGGTTGGAATTTTGGAGAGAAGCAGCACTTGATGGTAAGGACCAGTACTCACACTACAGGGACACGGACAGCCCCAGGCTCAGATGTGATGTGATCCCCGGCTCATGGTCTAGCCAAATAACTCAGGGACCCTTTTCCCTACGGGAAGGGAGGGCGACTGCGCTCAGGAAGCCAGCGCCCAAGGGACAAGGCCGCCGTTGTTGATGGCGTGGAACCAAGGATGTGTCATGGAAAGCCCCACCTTGGGTTTCACCTCTTATCTTCCCTGTAGGTCCTCCCCTTCCTAAGGTCTCTTGTCACAGGTGTTCAGCGTTTGTATTCATGTGTTCTCTATTTAGACTGTGGCTGTTTTGTGTTCTGTGTCGGAGCATCTGCTTTTTGTGCTTCAGTTGGGGTTTGAGATTCTGGCATTAAAGCCTTTCGAGTGAGTACTGGACTTGTGTCGTTTCTTCCTGCTCCTGGGTTTTTCTCCCCTTGGCCCCTCCGTCACAGGATGGGGTAGGGGACAGAAAATCAGAGGTCCCACCTTCCTTGAGTAATGTATGTGTGTAAGTGTGTGTGGGTATGTGTGTGTTTGTGTTATAGTATATTGTTGAGGCGTAACAAGTGTGTTTAAGGAAGGGTGCAGTTAAAATTGGCAGGTAGAGCACTGAGGGGACATCTCCTCATAGTTCACAGATTTGGTTTGTTACCTTGATGACTACAAAAAAATATTTATTTTTTATTGTCAGTGACAAAGAAAGCCTGTTTTGATATTCTTAATAGTTTATTAGTGTAAGACATATTTTTATAAACAAAAAAGAAGAAGAGATAAATCAAAAAAGAGAAACTAACTACAATCAAAACAACATTTTTTTCTAAATATTAGCAAAAGAAAAATATGGCAACAGGAATAAACCGCTGTGTATGCTGTAGAGTCAAACCCACAATTTCCGCATGAGAAAAAGACAAAGTGCAGTAGCCACAACCACTAAGTTCTAGCAGACAACTGAAACTTAGATGGCTGTATGTGACACAACAAAATTGAACTTTTGCTGGATGTTTTGAACACACTTCAACAGCATTTTGTACACCCGATCCCACTTTTTATGCCCATCTTGGGACAACACAAGACGGCATCATTTAAACTTTTAAAGCGTCCGTAAAAAGTGCCTTTTTTGATGCCCAATGTCTAGTATTTTACACTGATTTTACTGGCGATTTGTGATCCTTTTCACTTGCCGTAGAGTAAATGTAGCATAACATTAATTGTCCTGTCTGTTAAAAGTTAAAGTAGCACCTGAGAGGAAGCCTGAGCACCATAGAGGTACTTCATAGGGTCTGGAGATGTAACTGCTGGGAGATGTGAGATGCAGGTGTGGAAACCATTTTGTGAGTGTTCTTTGGGGTTGCTTCAAAGACAGAGCGTGTCCTCAAATCACCTCCAACACGTCTGAAGTGCCAGAGGAGCTGCAGAGGTTGTGGCTTCATGAGCTACAGCTGCATGCGTGCAGAGCTACATGTTGGCTCTCCAGCAGCGGTTGTCTCTCTCGCTGCTCGGGAACTCTCTCCCGACGCCACAGCCGTTACAGACATCACTCTTACACACAACAGAGTTCGCTGGTAACACTTTATATTAAGATTCCTTAACAAGCTTTGTCAACACATTAACAAGCATTATAAATGAATTTATAGGGTGTTAGTAAGACATTTATTAGTACAATAAGTCTAATAAGGTTTATTAACTTAGTTAACACATTTACAAGCATTATTATTAGGATGTTTTTAAGATGCTAATAATGCTAATATTGATATAATAGATGCCTAACAAATGTGTCAGTGTTAATAAGCTTAATAAGATTTATTAACAACCTTTGTTAACAAATTAACAAGTATTATTATTGTTTGGGGTTCTAGTAAGATATTTATTAGCATTATAGATGCCTGACACAAGCCTAAGTGTTCATTAGCTTAATAAGTTTTATTGACTAACTTAACAAATTAATAGGCTTTATTAATGTGTCAGATGCTAATAAGATATTTATTAGCATTATAGATGTCTTGCAAACACCTGAAAGTGTTAATAAGATTTATTAACATCTAAAGTCAGACCATTGTTTTCAAAATCCATATTACTAAACTGCTTATAAGATTTACAAATGTATTAATTAACTTTGTTAATAGTTTATTAATTGTTTTGCAGCACCTCATCTAAAGTGAGGACAGTTTTTACCACAAAAAAACACAAAGGATAAAGATTGTAAAAATAACTTTATAACATTAAAAGACTAAACATACACAAATCGTTCAGTAAAAGATATATAATAAATTAATTCAGACAAATAAAAAAATTAAAAACATATATAATAATAACATATATCCAACACTGATGCTAGAGTCAACCACTGCACGGTGGCGCAGTGGTTAGCGCTCTTGCCTCACAGCAAGAAGGCCCCCGGTTCAAGTCCTGGCTGGGAGACATGAAAAACACATCATCATCAGCAAAATTGAATGGCCTCAGACTTTGCTTTCACACAGGTGACGAAAAAAGCCCCGCCCATCTTTGATTCTTAACCGGTCAGTCGTTAACGGTGCTTTTTATTTTCAACAGCACGTGAAAACATTGGCCTATGCTTACATAATAACGTAATCAAACAAAGATCGTCTATAGTGACAGACATTGTACTCTAAGACTACAGCTGCATGCGCAGAGCTACAGGTGTATGCGTGTATCCTGCTGCGCTCTGCACACTAATGACAAACTACACAGGACTAACATCGCCTCATCTGTGGAACAGCCTACCTGAGGATGTGTGGGCCTCATCTACTGTCGATGTCATGGTGCATCTGGCAGTCTCTCCTCCCCCTCCCCTCTCTGCTCTGCTTCATGATTTGGGCCAAATGTGAACACTTATTTCATCACCTGCCAGCCTTCTTAGGGGATCCAGCTCCAGCATTCATCGCCAGTTCGTTGCCCCTTACGGTGCTTAGTCTGGTTACTAGAAATATTTCCATGCTCATGTATTTTTGCTCCTCCCTAATTTTGCTACAACACCTCGTCTACTGGACTATTGACCACGAGTGTTCACCTGAGTCACACTTCCTCAAGAGCAGCCCAATCCTCGCTGACGTTCCTGAGACTCCAAGCCACATCAAGACCTCCAGCCATGCCACGACTCCTAGCCACGCCACGACTCCCAGCCAAAGCTCCCATTCACCACGCCGTTATCTTCACGTCGCCAGAGCTCCTTCAACATACTCACTCTTGGATCCTCGTCCAGGAAAATAAACTCTTTATAATTCTCCTGTGTTTCCTTCCGGGTCTGTCCCACCTAGCGAGTCATGACAGTACGAACTGGCTAAACTCCAGACCCAGCTGACCCGGAAGGTCTCTGCTTCAGGGAATCATTATGGGCCGCCAAGCAGATATGCTTCACTTCCACCTTCTGGCAATATGCACACCTCCGCTTCCACTATGTCACCGGAGAACTTTCGCCTCCAGCCGGAACCTTTCTTTGGAGATTTCGAAGCTTGTGGAAGTTTTCTTCTACAGTGCCAAAAAATCTTTCAACAAGCTCCCAGGTATTATCAAACTGATCACAGCAAAATCACTCTGTTCATGAATTCTCTCCAAAATAAAGCCCTGCAATGGGCCCAAGCATTTCTAGCCGCCAATCCTATTTCCCACCTGCCTTTCGACCGGAGCTGAACGTAGCCATCAAACCCGTAAGCCACCACCTAACACCACTCTTCACATCCCTACTTCAAACTCACCTCCTCAATCAGTTCTCGAGTCCTCCCGCAATATCACGGAGGAACCTATGCAGATCAGACATCTGAAACTGACTGCAGAAGAACGACAAAGACGTAGAGAGGAGGGTTCTTGTTTCTACTGCGGCAATCACGGTCACGTAGTCTCACATTGTCCATTGCGTTTACACACACAAGACAGGCAGGTGATTCTCTGTGTCCCACAGAAATTCTTTTTTTTATTTATCCCTGTCAAGATTTGCCGCCAGTCAGAGATTTTTTACTTTCAAGCCCTGATTGATTCCGCCGCTGAACGATCATCATCTCATCACGCAACTTTCTCTTCCCACCGAACCTCTGGATTCCCCTTTCGAGGCTACAGGATTAGGGGGTCAGCACCTCGTATAACTCATCGTACTAAACCCATACTTCTGATTACGTCAGGGAACCACAGGGAGCTCCTCCAATTCTTTATTACTCAATCCCCTCAGACCCCATAGTTTTGGCATTGTCCTGGCTCAAGCTACATAACTCTTCAGTTTTACTGGACCCACCAACGCATAACTAATTGGAGTATGTTCTGTCTGTGTGGCCAATTGTCTCTATTCCGAATTGTCGGCTATTCCGTCTGTCTCTCCACCCATTTCTAGCACGACGGAAGATGTTGACCTTTCAAAAGTTCCTTCAAATCAAATCAAACTTTATTCATAACATAGCGCTTATCATGCATTTGTGCAGCTCGAAGCGCTTTGACCCTTGTGCTATCTTAGATGACCCCACCATTGCATTGATATGTTATCCCTACCATGACAAGGTGGATAAAGGTGGAAAGATTTCATGTAATCCATGGACACCAGTGAAGATCACAAATCATTGAAAAAAAAGGTTCAGCGCACTGTCTAGTGGGTCTAGATGACCCATCTCCCAATGTTATTCATCTTATTAGTTCCATTTTGGATTCAGTTCAGGAAGAACGCATTTTTTCAAAATTAGACTTGCGCAATGCCTACCACCTCGTTCATATAACGGAAAATGACGAATTGAAATTGGCCTTCAATACACCTACCAATGCCCCGCTGTTTTCCAAAGACTTGTCAAAGATGTTCTTAGAGATTTTCTCAACTGTTTTGTATTTGTTTATCTTGTTTATTTGTTTATCTTAATGCTCACGTCCAATGTGGCAGCGCCTGGCGTTGCCATAGTTATTATCTCCTGCATGGCTTTCCCCCACTGCACAACTTTCTCCAGTGCTAAAATTGAATCTGTCAGAAATTACAGCAAATGGGTTGGATGGTGGTTCTCCTGATGGGGGAGTCAAGTTGACCCTCTCCCCACCTGCAGCCCCCCACCTATCAGTAATGGTTCAGACTGATTTGAGTTTCAGTTTTATATGTTGACATAATTGCTTGTGTTCTCATCTTTTGACCTGTAACATCTTCATCTCAGGTCAGTACATTGAAGTCCAAGGTTGTCAGATTGGGCCACTTGCTGCCTAATTAGGAGGTTTTGGTTTTGAATTTGTGGGCAAAATACATTTCAACCAGGGACGTGTTGTCAGGGGAGGCAGGTGAGGCAGTGCTTCAACTGTCATCCTCACTTGACAACTTAAGATGTATGCTAATAATAAAATTAGCATACATAAGTGGTTCTATAAATGTAATTTTAATGTATGATTCCAATCCTTTTGATAATTTTATCCACAAAATCTCGGTATTTTGCTAAATCTCCTGCTAAAATACAGTGTTAACTCTGACATGAGGCATTGAGAGATTATTCTTTTTCTGACAAGAATATTAAAGCAATTAACTGATTAATACAATTTTTTAAGACTGTAGCTTATTTTATTCGTAGTAGATTTTATATGAGTTTTAAAAGATAAACCAGTTTCTAGCCAAACACTGGGAAATGTAACCCTTGTGCTATCTTAGATTACCACACCCTTACATTGACGTGTTATCCCTACCATAATTTCATGTAATCCATGGACACCAGTTAGGTTCACAAATCATTGAATAAAAAAATGGTTTAGCGCACTGTCTAGTGGGTCTAGGACAGTAGATCCACTGTCCTAGGCAATTTGACACTCCCAATGTCAAAGTGCCTAGGATATTACAAGGATTAATACTTTTAGAAAGATCTCTTCACTGACATTATTGTAGCTGATCTAGAAAAAACAGATATTTATGACTAGATTTTTGCAACGTGACAAGTTGATCCTGACACCTGACCTTCATCATCCTTTAGAACAGTGGTTCCCAAACTTTTTCTGCAGGGCCCCCCTTTCTGAAAATTAGAATATTTTCGAGCCCCCCCGCACTGACACAAACATACAAATCCTTTGTTTCTCCACCGCGCCTTATAACATGTGGTTAATGAGAAATCTTTCTCTGAACGGTAGAATTCTAAAGCTGATGGAATCTCTAGATCTGTCTGTGTCTCTGTCTTGAGAAATGCCAAAACACATCTGTAACCTATTAAACAAAACATTATTTGATTTTATTTGGAGGAAAAAACGTCATTACTTAAGGAAAAATGTTTTGTGTAACACCAGAAAACATGGGGGCATGGATGTATTAACCTTTGAAACTTTAAACAACTTTTTTAAAATAAAGTGGTTAAGTAATTTATTGAAAGGGAAGACAATATCTGGAATGCATTTCCCAAATATATATTTGACACAATGGGAGGCATTAAATACTTGCTAAAATGTAATTGAAATTGTAATTGATTGGTAAAATTGAAAAATTACCCACAAAATTTTCAAACTTTTACAAACAAGCCCTGCTGGCCTGGAAACTCCTTTATAAACATTATTTTTCTCCAACAACTTGTTGTATTTGGAATAACAGTAATGTACAATACAAGAATAAATCACTTTTTTTCCTAGATGGTATGATAATGATATTGTTTTAATCAGACAACTTTTCAATTCTCATGGACATCTTCTGACGTGAAGAATTACTTTTAAAATTCTGTATTCCTGTTCCACCCAGAGAATATGCAATAGTGTTAGATGCCATTCCAACCAGTCTACTTCAACTGTTTAAAGGGATTTATAACACAAGTCAATTAAGAACCCAGACAATTTTTTTGGACAATGTGGATATTTGTGTTAATTCAGTTTCCAATAAACAAATAAGAAATCTTTTACAGACCACAACCTTACCTGCTGGGAGGTTTTATTGGGACTCCAAATCTGTGGACATAAAATTTACTTGTGCTTGGACTATTAGCAATAAATACTGTCTAAATAACAAAATAAAAGAGGTGTCCTTCAAAATATTGCATTGTATATATCCTACCAAAAAAACTTTGAGTAGATTTGTTGTGGACATGGACCTGTTTTGTTCATTCTGTGGAACTCAAGAGGAAACTATTTATCATCTGTTTGTGGACTGCAGACATATAAAAATGTTTTGGATTGAAGTGGGAAACTATATTGGAAATATAATTAAACAAACTGTTACATTTAAGATAAAGACATTATTCTGGGTTACCTAAATGTCAAAGTAGACAAAGATTGTATCTTCATTACACAATTGTTTTTATTATTGGCAAAATTCCATATCCATAAAGCCAAATGGTCAAACTCCAAACCTAAATTCCAGCAGTTTTTGAGTGAAATCAATCAGTAATGTACCATTATCAAACATCTGCAAAAACAAAAAGGCAATTCGAACTAATTTAATTTTTGAAAGATTTAAAATCTATTAAACCCCAAAGATTTTTGAAGTAATAATTCTTTTTGTCTTATGTAGTATATGTATGTGTATATATTTATATACTTTTTGTTTGATTTCTTATATTTTTCTACAATATGTACACATTTCAATTCCCCCTGAGACATTCACATTGTTATTGTATTATGTTGTTTGACAATAAAGTATGAAAAAAAAACTCCACTGTGCCCCCCCTGCAATACCTCCGCGCCCCCCCTAGGGGGCGCGCCCCCCAGTTTGGGAACCACTGCTTTAGAATATGGATGAATTGAGAGATTTATGTCATTTGTAAAAAGACAAGAGACACAGATGCATATTTATCAAAATGATCAGAATGTAAAGATTGTCTTTCAGTTTCAGTCCAGTTCAGTGTTCTGTCTGAGCAGTTGATTCCACTGAAAACCAGACCTTTGGTGTTTTCAGCTTTTGAATCATTGAAGTAGAAAGTTTTTTGGATCAAATCTTGAGAAAAACTTCTCATTTGACTGGAATAAAGCTGTTTTACTGCATAAAGTCCAAACGACACAGACTGACTGACAGAGATGTTTCTGCTCTAAACATGAACTCTGCCATTTTTGGAGTTCCAGGAAAACTGCCTCAGTTTTCCCTCATTATTCTCACTTTTTTTCATCAGATTTCACACAAACTCTGGAATGAAGACAAAAGAATCAGGATGTTTTATTGTCTAATGATCAGAAACATATTTTCTCTGAAGAACAAAGAAATGAAAACACAAATATTCAACCCAAAGTTGTCAAATGAAGCAAAAAGAAAACAAAGTTGTAAATGCTCTTTTACAAAAACAATCTTCTCCTTCAGTTTCTTCTCTTGTTGTTTCTGTGTAGAACAAAGGCAGAGAAAGTCTTTGATTGTGACGTCACTGATTCCATTTATGTTGCAGGTTCCTTCAGTTCATATGACAACAACACAAGAACATGAGCAAAACGTTAGTGTGAAATTCAAATTCAAATAGTAAAATCCCAAAGCTTAAAGAAACAAGAAAACAGATTTCACTCCAAAAAGTTTGAGATACATGTTAAAAAATGTCTCAAGCCCATATTCTAGAGATTTTTCATTCCTCTCTTTATTTCTGACTACAAACATTACTCCTCCAGCTCTCTCTGCCTCTCAGTCCTTTCTGCTGCAGCTGAGACTGTGTCGTGGCCTCTATGTTCATCCACAGAGCAGAGATAACAGATACACTTCTGATCAGTGCGACAGAACATCTTCATCACCTCATCATGACGGGAGCAGATGTTCTCCTGCAGGTTCTTGGAGGGATACACTTCATGCAGAAGCTGTGTCCACAGGGAATGTCACCGGATCAAGGTTATTATAGTTAACGAAAACGAACGAAAATACTAAAACTAGAACTGAAAAAACATTTTCGTTAACTGAAATAAAAATAAAAACGAGAGTTTTTAAAAAAACGAAAACTAACTAAAACTGTTTGTTGTGTGTATAAAACTAACTGAAACTAACTACTATTAACCCCAAAAAATACTTCGTTTTCGTCTTTGTTAATACATAAGTCTTTTGGGTTGAAATAAAGTCTATTTACTTCACCCTGCTAGTTTTACTGTGTATGTGAACTAGAGGGCTGCATTGGGATTGGGTCCCGCCGGGTCCCGCGGGACCCAACCCAAATCTCGCGGGATTGGGCGGTTTGAATTGTGCTGCGGGCGGGAGCGGGCGGCAGAAAAAACCCCCGCGGGATCAGTGCTGCCATGAACGATCTCATGAATATATATTAGCGGACTAAGGTAGGCTGAGCGGCTGTTGGATTCTTATGTACTGAAGCTCCGTGAAGGCACCAGGTAGAGACGCCCAATGGCCTCTGTCATCTAACCTGTTGTTGGGGGTGTGCAACGCCCCGCCCCGGCTCTTACTAAGAGCGCGCTTCAGGCCGTCTGTCTGCGCGCGCACACACGCACACTTAACCTAACGGGATTTGTGAAAAAATATTTAATAATTAAGTTGCAGATTACACAAAAGAGGAATGCATGAAAAGATGAGGCTGGAGGAGGACATGAATCTCTTTAATAATATCAATACAAATACGTGTTTTTTTCCTGCGGGACGGGAGACGATACAAAATCAATGCATCTCTATTACTGTGCGGGACTAAATTCTATTAGTTTTGCGGGTGCGGGTGGGAGTAGACATACATATTGCGGGTGTGGGCGGGAGTGTAACGCATACGTTGCGGGAGCAGGCGGGATTGGTCAGAAATTCAGCGGGAGCGGGATGAAGAAAATAGTCCCGCGCAGGGCTTTAATCTGAACCTTACGGCATCACGTAGTCTGTGACGTCATATGATGTCTGTCGGACACTGCCGGCTAGCGTTGCCATAGACATTTACATGAGCGTGATGGCTGCATTAAAAGTTGGGAGAAAGCGGGAGAGTCCTATTTGGGACTTTTTTGAATATAACAGCGTCGAAAACTAAAGTAAGTGCCTTGTAGTCGAAGCAGGAGACAACATTTGTGGAACGCTCCTCAAAGGGAAAAACCCTACGAATCTTAAAGTACATGTAAAAAGCGCACACAACAACGCAAATCAACAGTACCTAGACAGGCTAGGCTGTCATCGCCCGCCCTCCCCCGATAAAGAAGCGAGAGCAGATAACGTAATGCTGTTATCGGCCGTTGTATTTTAATTTAAGGATGGTTGTCCTTGTGTCCTCTAAATAATAAGTGTTTCAAAATGTATCTTTGATTTAGTTTTTATCATACAATACTTATTCTGGTGATTTTGAATCATGCACCTGACAAATATCCTAATTTACAAAAAGAAAAGAAAAGAAAAAACTAAAACTAACACTAAAACTAATAAAAACTAAACTAAAACGAAGCAATTTCAAAAAATAAAAACTAATAAAAACTAGTAAAGCAGCCTCTAAAAACTAATTAAAACTAAATAAATTTAAAAACAAAAATTCAAAACTAAATAAAAACTAAAACTAATAAAAAATCCGAAACTGTTATAACCTTGCACCGGATCCTTCAGCAGATCCAGACAGATGGAACAGCAGAAGGCTCTTGATCCAGATCAACTCCTTTCTGCGCCATTTCTCCTCTCAGACACAAGGACTGTGAGAGTTTCACTTCCTCACAAACCAGTGTGACTAATCCTCCAATCAGTGTTTTCACTGTGAGTTCAGTCTATGAGCTTCTTTCTTCTTTTCCTGTTGGTTACGCCCATCATGACAGAGGAATAGCTGCACATTAGGAAGAGGAGAACTTTAGAGAAGGTGGCTGTCAAACTTTTCAGAAAGAGTTAAAGAAGACATCAAATGTCCTCTCCCT
Organism: Oryzias sinensis; assembly: GCA_037389245.1. Lineage (NCBI taxonomy): Eukaryota > Metazoa > Chordata > Actinopteri > Beloniformes > Adrianichthyidae > Oryzias > Oryzias sinensis. The sequence continues at coordinate 11,718,767 of CM074494.1, read as the reverse complement.
CAGCAGATCCAGTAGGGCTGCTCTTGAGGTAGTGTGACTCAGGTGAACACTTGTGGTCAATAGTCCTGTTGACGAGGTGTAGAAGCAAAATTAGCAAGGAGCAAAAATACATGAGCAAGGTGTGGTGTTGTCATGGAGTGTCATTACACCTTTTATCCCGTAAGTGGAGATAACCACTGACGTATGAGTAGCTGGGACTGAGAGAAGCTGCACAAGAAGAATAAAGTTGGATCTTGAACTGAGCGGGTGTCTACATTTTTTTTCTACAACTGACTGACACAACATATTGGCGACGAGGATGGCTTTACTGGGAATTTCGCCACCCCCGCATTCGTAAAGAATCCCGGTGTGCCTAAGATCGCTCTGGAGTCCTGGATACGAATGTTTGAAAAGTACGTACTGGCGTTAGCCGACAAGATGAAGGACAAGAGGAAACGCGCGCTGCTGATCCACACTGTTGGTGCGGAAGCCCAGCGCATTTTCTACACTTTGCCGGATACGGGTGACTACTATGCGGATGCCCAGCAGGCATTAAAGACATTTTTCATACCCAAGTTAAATACAGTGGCAGAGAGAAACAAGTTTTCTCAGCGGGCACAACGTTTCGGTGAATCAACTGTTCAGTATGCTGCGGCCTTACGTGAGCTTGTTACTCCGTGCAATTTTGGCAGACTGGCTGATGATATAATACGTGATCAAATTGTGGAAAAAACCAACAAGAGGAGTTCTGCCAAATGGACCTGGGTAAGACATGTTACTCGCTGTGGATCTCAAGTTTTCCAAAATGCCCTGCTAAATCCGCCACATGCAGTAAACATGGACATTTTGAGAGAGTCTGCAGGAGTGGGACTGTGTTAAATGAAGTGAGGTAAGTGTCAGTCAAACAGCCTGATACAATCAAAATATTGCTAGTGGAAGAAGAGGACACGACAAGCCTTAAGAGCAGCCTAATGTGCAAAGTTTCTATGCGTGCAGCTGAGGGACCTACAATTACAGCTGGTTGATACTGGATCTTCAGTTTCCATTCTCCCTATGCGCCTGTACCAGAAACATTATGGTCAAATTATGGCAGCAAAAAGAAGACTAGTTACACGATGGCATTGAACGCATTGACTCTTCCCCATGGGTTTCGCCTACTGTGGTCATGAAAAGAAAGTCCGGCCGTATCCAACTGCGTCCTGATTTACGAGAGCCCAATGAAGCACTGGTTGTTGACAGCCATCCGCTGCCACACATTGAGGAGGTGTTTCATCAGCTACGTGGAGCACAGATGTTTTCCACCATAGACTTGCAGAATTCTTACTACCAAGTACCTCTTCATCCTGAAAGCAGGGACCTTACTGGTTTCATTACACATGATGGACTGTTCCGTTTTACCAGAGTACCTTTTGGTTTGGCTTCAGCCCCCCGTGCTTTCCAAAGGATGATGACTAGAGCTGTGACGGTGTTGAATTTTTGATCACCGCAGTGATGAACCACCAGGGGGCGCTTTGTTAGTGCAAAGGTGAGCTAACACCTGTGCTCAGGTGAGTGTTTATGTTCTTCTAAAATGGATGGTGGAACATGAAAAGAAGGAGGGAGAGTGCCCAGCCATCCCCACCCCAAGACCCCCACCGCAGCAGCAGCGGCAGCCGGAATCCCCCCAACGCCACACGGGAACAGGCAGGGAACAATCGCCCCCCAGGCGACCAAGCCCGCCACCCAGGCCAGGGCCTGGACCGCCGCGACGCCCCCAGAGCCAGAGAGCAGGGAGGCACGGAGGGAAAGAGAGCGCTGCCCCAGCCCAACCAGGAGAGCAGCCCCCCGCCGCGCCGGGAGAGCCCAACGCAGGGCCCCACCTGAGAAGGACGCCCACAGCCCCAGACGAGCACCCCACCACCACCCAGGAGTTCCGGGCATCCCCCCGCCCCAACCCCAGGTACGAGCCAGGGCTCCCCAAGGGATACCCGCTCTGCAATCCAAGCAGCCACCCACCCGGCCCACGGTTGGTCCAGGGAGGAGCAAGGCAGGGGGCTGCCGCCCCTGCCCAGGAGGGGGGAACCCCGGGGAAAAAAGAGGGCCCACAAGGGGTGTTGTAAATATGGCCCGACCAGGCTCAGCCACAGTTGGAAATTTGGCGGGGCCCAGCGCTCAGGGATAGTGGGACCCTTTAACTCTGCTTCAGCTGACTGTCGTTATGCCATCACACTGATAGATTACTACAGTAAGTGGCCTGAAGTAGCATGTCTCTCAAATGTGACTACTGCGACTGTCAATTCGTTTTTGTCTGCTGTGTTCAGTCGTGAAGGTAACCCCCTCGAATAAGTGACTGATAACGGTTCTTGTTTTGTTTCTGCTGAGTTTGAGGACTTCCTCGCTGCTCGCGACATTATGCACTGCCGCAGCTCCAACTACCACCCTCAGAGTAATGGTGAAACAAAAAGGTGGAACAGGGTGTTTGTAAACTGCTTACAAACAGCTGACATTCAAGGTCAGCCGTGGCTGCCCTATGTTACTGACTTTCTCCTTGCTTATCGGGCTAGTCTGCATGCAATAACTTCTGTTTCACCAGCTGAACTGCTGCATGGCCGCCCTTTTCGCACCAAACTCAACATAAAAAAGCGGGCTCCTCTACGTGCATCTTCTCAGATGAAATGTGGGACGTTGAGCAATATGGTTGCGTGACGCCAAGCTAAGATTAAACAGTACACAGATAAGCGACATGCAGCACAAACAGCAAACTTTCCATGTGGTTCCTATGTGCGGATTAGGAAACCTGGTTTTGTGAAAAAAGGACATTCCAAGTTTACACAGCCGCTTCAGATTTTAGCACAAAAAGGGCCTTCAAACTCCAAACTCTAAGATGGTAAGGTGTGGTATGCCATTCCTTTTTCCCCAGTATCACCTGGCATTGCTGAAAAGACTCATGACAGTTCTGTACAGCCTGAGGAGGTCTATTTACCATCTTTTGCTCCTTTACCTTCTCCTCCAGGGCGCCGGTGTGGTCACAGGCATGTTCTGCCTCCTACCTGGCTCAGTGATTACATCGCTTGAGTGTTTGTTTGTTTTTCAGGGGGATGACAGGTTATGATTACCTGTAACAAATGTTTATGTTGTTCCTGACTTTGAGATTGGTTGTTAATAAAATTTGACATTACCAAGGTCAAATATTTAAGTAAAACATTCTTACCTTACTTAACCCTAACCCTAACATTCTTATCTTTTACAGTTACATTTAATGGAGTTTGAATATTATTGACCTTAATGTTCAGAGGTTAACTCAAACTAACAATTCTATTTCTATTTGTATTTTGTTATTCATACTATTTGATGAGTTATGGAGTCAAATGTTTCCTCTTATGGAGAATCCTCTATTGGTTAGAAAAGCTGGGACTGAGAGAAGCTGCACAAGAAGAATAAAGTTGGATCTTGAACTGAGCGGGTGTCTACATTTCTTTTCTACAACTCGACTGACACAACACAAGGTAAGGTACAAGTGACCAGACTATGCACCATAAGTGGCAACAAATTGGCGATGAATGCTAGAGCTGGATCTTCTTAACCGTTGTGCTAACCTAGTCACTTTAACATTGGGAGTTGGGTCATCTAGACCTACTAGACAGTGTGTTAAACCTTTTTTCTTCAATGATTTGTGAACCTCACTGGTGTCCATGGATTCCATTTAATCTTTCCACCTTTATCCACCTGTGTCATGGTAGGGAGAACACGTCAATGCATTGAGTGCATTGAGTCATAAGCTTACTTGTAATCAATCCAGGCTGTGCACAGGTTGGTGTGTCGTGACCTGCAGTCTTGAGCGACTGTTCTGTCAGCTAGCAGTTGGTGTTTGGCTCCTCTGAAGTCTCTACCAATGCCCTTCTGTGTGTTGCTCATGTATTTATTGATGTACCTATTTATCTTGGTTGCAATGATGCCTGACATGAGCTTCCATGTTGTGGACAGACAGGTTATTGGATGGGACTGCACCCTTTGACGGATCCTTCTGGATTAGGATCGTTCGCCCTTCCGTTAGCCATTCGGGGTGAGTCTCATCTCTCAGCAACTGGTTCATTTGTGCTGCCAGGTGCTCGTGGAGTGCGGTGAGTTTCTTTAGCCAGTAGGCATGTATCATGTCAGGGCCCGGTGCTTTCCAGTTCTTGATTGGTTTCTGTGATTGTTCAGGTAGGAATTGCCCTCAATGCTTCATTCACAGTTTCCAGAAGACGGTACATCACTTGTAGCTGGTGTCAGGGTTGCCTAGTGTTCATTCTAGACATTTTTGTCTTTCAGGTTGGAGCAGCAGGTTGGAGAACTGGCCTAGTGGAAGTTATCGGTTATTGAAGCGTCCAGTTGGAAGTAAATAATCAAAGTAGTCAATGGGCACAGTTACGTGTGTTCTCTGTTTTCACAGTCCAAAATCTGTTGTAGCAGAATTGGTTAGAAAAGCGATAGTTAAAGTTAAAGTTACCAGTGAGTGGCAACAGTCATGCCAGCGTCCACTCAACCGGAACTCCAATGACTCGTTTTCTGTTACTCATATATTCACTTCCTTTCTCCTTCACTTCCAACATAAGAGTAACCATGGGAGAAAACAATACCCACCATGGAAGCAACGGTTAGAGGCCAAAATCAAGGCAACTCGGATGGATGTGAGTAAACTGACAGAGGCTCAAAGAGGTACAATGAGAAAGCAACTACCTAAGAGATACAGCCAGATGCCGATACCTGAAGCACTGGAAACTGCCAAACAAAGGCTCCTAGCCTTGAGCAGCCGCCTAAAGAGGTACACAAGAGACAATGAAGCCAGACGGATAAACAGGCTGTTCGCAACTCAACCTGCGAAAGTGTACGCTCAGTGGCAGGGTCAAAACAGCCGAGCAGACCCACCAAGGCTAGAAACTGAACAGTACTGGAAAAGTATATGGGAGAAACAGACAGCACATAACAGCAATGCCCAGTGGCTGGTCTCTCTGAGAGAAGAACATAGCAACCTCCCTGAACAGAATCCAGTAACCATCACAGTGGCAGACATCCAAGAAAGAGTCTCAGGTATGAAGAACTGGACAGCACCGGGCCCTGACATGATACATGCCTACTGGCTAAAGAAGCTCACAGCACTCCACGAGCGCCTGGCAGCACAAATGAACCAGCTGCTAAGAGATGGGACTCATCCCGAATGGCTAACAGAAGGCCGAACGATCCTGATCCAGAAGGATCCCTCAAAGGGTGCAGTCCCATCCAACTACCGGCCAATAACCTGTCTCTCCACAACATGGAAGCTCATGTCAGGCATAATTGCAACCAAGATAAATAGGCACATGGATCAATTCATGAGTAACACACAGAAAGGCATTGGTAGAGACTCCAGAGGAGCGAAACACCAACTCCTGGTTGACAGAACAGTCGCTCAAGACTGCATGTCACGACACACCAACCTGTGCACAGCCTGGATTGATTACAAGAAAGCCTATGACTCAATGCCACACACGTGGATCACTGAATGCTTGGAGCTGTACAACATAAACAGGACTCTAAGAGCCTTCATAGGAAACTCAATGAAGCTGTGGAAAACCACCCTTGAAGCCAATGGGAAGCCACTTGCACAAGTGTCCATCAAATGTGGGATATACCAAGGTGATGCTCTGTCCCCACTGCTGTTCTGCATAGGTCTGAACCCCCTCAGCCAAATAATCAACAAGACTGGCTATGGATACCGACTCAGAAATGGGGCCAACATCAGTCACCTCCTCTACATGGATGACATCAAGCTATATGCTAACAGCCAACGTGACATTGACTCCCTGATCCACACCACCAGTATCTACAGTACTGACATTGGGATGTCATTCGGGCTCGAGAAATGCAGCCGGATGGTGACAAAGAGAGGCAAGGTAGTCCACACAGAAGGGGTCTCACTCCCAGAAGGAACAATAGCAGACATTGAGGACAGTTACAAGTACCTCGGAATTCCACAGGCAAATGGCAACCTGGAGTAGACAACAAGGAAAGCTGCAACAGCTAAATACCTCCAACGGGTAAGGCAAGTCCTGAGAAGCCAGCTCAATGGCAAAAATAAGACCCGGGCAATAAACAGCTACGCACTGCCAGTTATCAGATACCCTGCAGGAATAATAAGATGGCCAAAGGAAGAGATACAGACCACGGACGTTAAGACTCGAAAGCTCCTCACCATGCATGGAGGGTTCCATCCCAAATCCAGCACCCTGAGACTGTATGCTAGCCGCAAGGAAGGAGGCCGAGGACTAGTGAGCGTAGAAGCCACTAACCAGGATGAAACATCCAAGATGCATGAGTACATCAAGCTCAAGGCCCCAACTGACAGTGTGCTCAGTGAATGTCTCAGGCAATGGAGAGCACAGGGTACAGTGCTGGAGGACAGATCCTCATGGGAGGACAAACCCCTGCATGGGATGTACCACCGGACCATAACTGAAGTGGCTGATATCAAGAAGTCCTACCAATGGCTAGAGAGGGCTGGCCTACAGGACAGCACTGAGGCACTCATCCTGGCAGCTCAGGAACAAGCCCTGAGCACCAGAGCAATAGAGGCTCAGATCTACCACACCAGACAAGACCCAAGGTGTAGGCTGTGCAAAGAGGCACCTGAAACAATCCAGCACATAACTGCAGGGTGTAAGATGCTGGCAGGTAAAGCATACATGGAGCGCCACAATCAAGTGGCTGGAATAATATACAGGAACATGTATGGGAAAAAAAAATGGGAAACACCCCCGAAGGTGGTAGAGAATGAAAGGGCAAAGATCCTGTGGGACTTCCAGATCCAGACTGATAGGATGGTAATGGCGAACCAACCAGACATTGTAGTGGTGGATAAAGAACAGAGGAAAGCCGTTGTGGTGGATGTGGCAGTGCCAAGCGATGGGAACATCAGGAAGAAGGAACATGAGAAACTGGAGAAATACCAGGGACTCAGAGAAGAACTGGAGAAAGCCTGGAAAATGAAGGTGACAGTGGTGCCTGTGGTAATTGGAGCACTCGGGGCAGTAACCCCCAAGCTGGAGGAGTGGCTACAACAGATACCTGGAAAGATCTCAGACATCTCAATCCAGAAAAGCGCAGAGCTAGGAACAGCTAAGATACTGCGCAGAACCCTCAAGCTCCCAGGCCTCTGGTAGAGGACCCGAGCTTGAGTGAGAAACCACCCACGAAAGGGTGAAAGGGGCAAGTTTTTTTATATATATATATACACACACACACTGACCAAAAATATAAATGCAACACTTTTGTTATTGCTCCCATTTTTTATGGTATGAACTCAAAGATGTGAAACATTTTCCACAAACACAAAATAACCAGTTCTCTGAAATATTGTTCACAAATCTGTCTAAATCTGTGATAGTGAGCACTTCTCCTTTGCCAAGACAATCCATCCCACCTCGCAGGTGTGCCATATCAAGATGCTGATTAGACAGCATGATTATTGCACAGGTGTGCCTTAGACTGGCCACATGTAAAGGCCCCTCTGAAATCTTCAGTTTTGTTTTATTGAAGGGGTCAGGGGACTCAGACAACCAGTCAGTATCTGGTGTGACCACCATTTGCCTCATGAAGTGCGACACATCTCCTTCGCATAAAGTTGATCAGGTTGTCTATTGTGGCCTGTGGAATGTTGGTCCACTTTTCTTCAATGGCTGTGCGAAGTTGCTGGATATTGGCAGGAACTGGAACACCCCGTCATATACGCTGATCCAGAGCATCCCAAACATGCTCAATGGGTGACATGTCCGGTGAGTATGCTGGAGCTCCTTATGAAGACAGGTGATGAGATAAGGTAAGTGGGTGCAGCTGGGCTGAATCAGGAGCCAAGTGGAGAGGAAATGGGAAGGAGTCTGACCATATCCATATCCATATCCATATCACTTTAATCAAAATGCTTCTAAAAAAAAACAAAACGAAACAAATCCAACAACAAAAACAATCATTTTCCTGTTAAATAATCTGGCTCTAAGAGTTTGTAAAAACGTTCTCTCAAATCTGTGACGTTTGCTTTTCAATCTTTTTACCCAGAATGCTTCAGTGCATTTCTGAATTAAGGCTTCCTAACAGTCTTCTTGATAAGTCTGATGGTCACACTCAGTCCAGAAGCTTAAAGCAGGTGTGTTGTGTTGGTGTGTAATTGCTGCACACACCCAACTGAACACTGAGGAACACAAACAATAAAACTCTGAACTTTCTCCACAAACAGCCTCATGTTTGAAGAAACTGTTCTGAAACGTTGATCCTGTCATTGTCCTCTAGAACGGGCCTCTGAGGCTCAGCAGTTTAAATCCCCGCCAGTGTCAACCCCGCCCCCCACAGAGTAGAGTTGATCTGTGCAACAAAGACGCACCTGTCTGACTTGAATTTATTAAAGTATTGACAAGGGAGGTGAGGTCGATGGCATCCGGATCGATGTGGTCCGCCAGTGTATCTGAGGAGTGAAGGCACAGAGAGTTTAGTCACAGTTTAATCTCTGATGCTGTCTCAGCAGGAGCGGCCTGGATAATTACTGGAGGAACTACCGGGACCAGTAAAGGGGCAATTACCCAGCAGCGTTGCACTCTGGGATGTTGGTCATTTGACCAACTCAAGGTCAGAGCAACATTAAGTCCTTCAGCTGAGCTATGACATCCAGATTCTCCTGTACAGAGGATCTGGAGGGTGAACCCCCAATGTCGAGAAGTAATGAAAATAAGACTGATTTTTAAGAAAATGCATCAAATGTATGAAAGCATAATTAACACTATAAGTCGATACCAGAAATGCTTTTCTATTTTCAACATGAAGCTGCATTTTTTTACTCAAAATTAAAAAGAAAAAGCAATCCGCCAAACTGCTTCTTCTTCAACATCGCTTATTCTGTCACTTATTTAGAATGATAAAGAAAATTATATTTGACATTTTATTTTTAAAAGGTTCTCCAGTAAATGTGTAGCAAAATTCAACTCAAACTCAAAAATAAAATTAAAACGCCTCTTATTCCGTCACTTAATTAAAGCAATAATGTAAATAGGGCATTGCATTTTCTTTTTCACATCCACCGTGCGAAAAGAGTAGCAAAATTCAATTCCAGTTAGCATTTCCAGGAGTGAGGCGGGGCGATGACGTCAGAGCTCACTCAGTGTGGCCGGCTGCTAAGAGACTCCAACATGTTTAGGAGCAGAGCGGCCAAGCTCGTAGCTTCGTGTTAGCGGGCAGAGGAGGGTGCTTTGTTGCGATGTGCACTCCTGATTGGTTACAAGGTTTCTCAGAACTGTTTAGCAGCATTTCCGCCTTTTGCGGTCCAGAGTTTCAGACTTGGTCCACAGCCAGATGCAACGCGGTTCGAAGCTTCCCCCAGACTAGCTACGCCTTTGGACGGAGCAAACACTGTAACAACGCACCCTCCCCGGCCCGCTAGTCCAAAGCCCCAGCTGGTCAGAAGCTCCAGTCTGCGGTCCGCAGCCAGAAGTAAACACCTAATAAATATGAATGTTTTACGAAGACTATTTATGAATCCACTGTGAAGGGTTTTTAAAAAATACATTTAAATGCATTTTTGTCACATGAAAAATCATTCATCCATTGTGGTCTACCGATCTAGTGAGAATCGAGGCACACAGGTTTTCACAGACACTTTTGGGGATTTTTTTAATGGCACTGGATTTTTGAATTGCAGATTTGCCCCCCCCCCCCCCAAAAAAAAATAGCGAGCCCCTATAAATTGCACTAAGTAGGGAGTGTTGAAGGAATTTGGAGTGTCAGAAGTCCACCTAAACTTAATTTGGATCTTTTCTACAGGACTACAATTTACAGTGTAGCTAAAAAGGCAGCATCAGGCTGACAAACTAACATGTGAATGACAGAGATCAACTGAAATTGGACTTTACAACATTCAAAGGTCCAAATGGCTGAAGGTCAGGATGGGCCTAAAACCCTCATTTTTATTTTGGTGTTGTACAGGGTTCTAGACTGGGACCATTCCCCTAATCTGATGACACTTAGCTTCATGAATCTCATTGAAAGCTTAAAAATGCAATACAATTCTAACCTTATGCCAGACAGGTCAATACTTACCTGAGCTCTGCCGTTTAGGACCTGAAACCCTCAATGATACTTTGTCTTTACTCCAGTCAGCAGCATCAGATTCCATGGCAGTTCATTTACGGTGCATCATTGCTACAATCAGAAATATTTTCTTTAGACATATCTTGAAAATGTTTTAAATGACTCATTTGACTACCTATGTCTTCCAGCTGTGAGCTTCCATGTCAGTGTGAGAGCCACTAAACACAAGGATGACCTGAGTGATATTAAAAACTAAACAGTGATGTCAGAAATAAAAACAGTTCAATAAAACTGTTGAAGATTAAAAAAAATTATTTAGAGCAACACAAGAAAACTGACAAATACAGGCACAAACTAAAAAGCAAAGAGCTCAAAAAAGTAAAACAACAGAAAAACTATGCACAAGTAAATGCAAAAAAAAAAGGCAACAAAATAAATGACTGCTAATAAAAAAAAAACTAAGGTATGCAAAGCAACAAAAGAAATGATATACAGCGTAACCCTTGTGCTATCCTGGTACATGGTAAATGGCGTATACTTGTATAGCACCTTTCTTCCTACAAGGACAAAGCGCTTTTACAGTCACAGACCCATTCACTCACACATTCACACACTGGTGGCGGCTCCGCTGCCAAACACAGGCGCCCGCCCACCACCAGAGGCAAGCTGGGGTTCAGTGTCTTGCCCAAGGACACTTCGACTCATGGGCGTGCAAGGCGGGAATCGAACCTGCAATCTTACGATCATGGGTCGACCGCCCTACCGCTGCACCACGGCCGCCCCTTATCCTAGGCACTTTAACGTTGGGAGTTGGGTCATCTAGACCCACTAGACAGTGCTCTGAACCTTTGTTCTTCAATGATGTGTGATCTTCACTGGTGTCCATGGATTACTTGAAATCTCTCCACCTTTATCCACCTTTGTCATGGTAGGGAGAACACGTCAATGTAAGGGTGGGGTCATCTAAGATAGCACAAGGGCTAAATGAGACAAAGCGCAGCAAGAAAAAACAAAGTAAGGAAAAAACACCTACAACAATATTGACCACATGTGTCTCTGACCTAAAATCTACAGGATGTTATGCATGGGAACCAAAATTTAACCTAAAATACAGCAATACACTCGAAAAAAGGCTGAAAATCAAAATGTTAATATCGACATTTGTTTTAACATTTTACTCCTTTATGCAACCAGGCTCAAATGGTGATTGATGGAACTGCAGGGTTTGACCTTACTTTGTTCAGAAAAGGAGGGTGGGCTATGCTCCTGACCCATTAATTACTTAAATTGTTTTGATTTATTTAAAAATCTGAGGTTCAAATCATAATGTGAAATACTTAAAATGTAATATCCTTTAATGCCTTAAAACACAGTTTCAAAATACTTTGCAGTTTATGAATCAGGAATCTAAGTAATCCATTTGTTTTTTCCCACATAATTCTTATTATTCAAATGTCTCTCTTACTACATCTTCACAAGTGAAATCAGCTAATAAGACCAAAAACACTTTTTTAAAGTTTAAAAAGCGAGCTTAATAAGACTGAACAAAAAGGGATAAAAACCGCAGAAAAAAGCAAAATCAGATGAAAGTTTTCTTTCACAGTTTATGTCCACTAGAATTCACACAACGTTCACATGAGTTTCAGTTCAATGCTTTATTAATAACCGGTGCAATTGAAAAGGTCAAATAATAAAAAAATCAAGTAGGAATACATTTGCATATCATATGAAAAAAAATATTCAATTTTTTTAATGCAGAATTCAAACAGCAAGTTTGTCTTTCTTTTCAAACTGGAATGACAAAATGACGCATAGCTCTGAAGGCCACTAGTGTATGTTTGTTCAAAATGAATTTCAAAAACAGACTATACAACCTAAGAAAAGCTGCTGTTGGTAAACTCCTAAAGCTGTCTGAAATATCCCCAGGCTTATATAGTCACACAGATGCATTCAGTCATTTTCTTCTTAGCTTTGTGAATTTATTCAACAGCTTTAAATAATGTCTGCAAATAGAATCTTTTTTTTTATTTAATTTTTTCAATATTTACAATATTTCATCTGATAGGCCTATTGGGAACCGCACCATATTTAGACTCACCTGGGCTTTAGCAAGCCAAGAAAAATGCAAAAGTGAAAGCTAACCTTTTAAGATGTTTATTTTGGTGTTCTGAAGGTTACTAGACTGGGACCACCCCATTATGCTGATGATTCTTAGCTCTGTGAATCTCATTAAAATGCTGAAAATACAAATGCTTAGCTAAAATTTCGTCTGCAGGCATTGTGTGGAACTCTATATTCAGATTTTGCCCACTGGGACTTGATTTACCGTCCGTGATATCTAAGGATCTGTCACATCAGCTCATCTATAAGCTTCAAATATGCCAGACAGCTTTGTGAGACAGCCTTGGCAAGAAAAGCATGAATAGAACAACAACAGAACGCATTGTAAAAAGCCAAGGCACAAATAATCCATAGCACTTAAAATGTCCATGAAGTTACAGGTTATGCTGAATGTGCCGATCAGTGCATTGCTTTGTATGTGGGTGACTAGAACAGCATTCAACATGGAGGAAAAAGAAAGAATACTATTGCCATCTTAATTACATGGATGCCGTAAAGTGCTCCTTTTCATTTGGAATGGAGTTCACACATGGAAGTGTCATAAAAACACGTGTAAATGAACATGTCACACACAGCTTGTTTTTAGTACACATTTCAGATTAAGGCTTACAAAAAGAAACTGGGTAAAGAAGTATGGTTAAACTGCTGAGATGACGGCAAAGAACCAAGATTTGTGGTAATTTTGTGATCTGTGATGCTGGCTTTTCCACGACAGTGCCTCCCCTCTGCCCAAGAATGATGGACAACAGTGCCAGTGAGTTTTTACAGATGTGTAAACTCTTTAAACGCATGTATGATGTACATTAGCAGAGCTTTCAAATATTGGCACCACACATTACAAATGTGTTTATTTCTACTATAAAATATGTTAAATTCACTGTAAATGTATCAAATATTTCATTAACTGAATATCAGAGATAGATGTAGTAACCCCTTAACAAACACAAGTCAGTAAACATGAAAAGTGACCCAAAGCGTAATTCCTCGGATGGCCACTAGGTTAATCTGTGAATGGATTTAACTAATTAGAGGAAAACAACTGGAAAGTCATTTTTTCTCTAAAATATAAATTATGTGCTGATCTTTAGAATCTAAATTCATAAATTAAAATATTTCTTAATTGTTTATTAATGGGAAGAAAAGGATTTGACCACATCAATATCTAATAAACAGTTTATGGGTGGATCCAGACGATGAGTATCTCAATATTTGGTCAGAATGAAACAAGTATTTCAAAGGGCGAGACAATAACAATAATAGGAGAAAATATTTTAAATACAACAAAAGTAAATAAATTAACCTTCGAGTCTGATCATTAAAAAAATCTTATTGAACAAATGTGAACAGCACAGATTCAAAACAGGACTGCAAAACCAACATCAATTTTCAGAAAAGGTCATAAAAAGTGCAGATTATTAAAATGTACATGTAACAAAACTGAACTTTGCAAAACATTTATGTGCATTTCTCACAGACGCAGCTTGCTTGTCTGGATTAAAATATCTAAAAAAATTCAGAGGTGAGACGAATAAATGAGATGACAAAAGAAAAAACAGTAATAAGACAGTGAATCTAAACAATGACCGTTCTCATAAACTCTTTTATCAAACTGCCTGGAATGAGAAAATGTTCAAAAGTTTAAAAGAAATTCTTTGTTTTATTTAAATTATGCTGTTTAATTCTAAATAAATCAAAAAGCAAACGAGAGGAGTAATTTTGATTTGGGGGAGGAGCATGATTGAATAGAAGGTGTTGACCAATCAGGACAGGACATTTTAGGCAAAGGAGAAACTCCTTTTAAAAAGTTATTGTATTTTTTTTAGGTGTGAGGTTTATTTGTCTGGTAGAGTTAAAAAAAATGGAAGCAGGCTGGGTTTATCTTGACAACAGTTTCCATCAAAAGTTTCTAAAATTGAGTCCTGGTTAAAAATAAATATGTGAGCCTAGAAAGTCAAATGAAAGTAAAAACAGTGTTAATTTAATTCAGCTATCAGACCATTTTGTTTTGATTGAGTTTTCACAAATAAGGAGTGATTTAAAAAAAAAGGAAAGCACAAATGAGCCTACATTGTTTTTGTTTGTTTTTCTTGTTTTGTTTTTTAATAAGAAAATTCCACAATTTTTATTTTAAGGTTTATGAATTTTTAGCAATGGCTAAGAATGTCCTTTTAGGAAAAAAAATAAGCCAGAAGAAAGTAGGGTGACCACAAACACATTTATTTTGTCGGGCCACAAAAGTCATTTTAAAACACTGTAAAAAAGTAATGCAAGCTTTGCTTAAAAATAAATAAAGCAGGAGCATTTGTTTGAAAAATCAGAAATTTCACGTCTTACTGGAGTTTCATATTGTGTATCTTATAACCTGCCGTTTCCGTTATTAATAATTAATAGTCTAAAATGCTTTGTGACTAGTTTAAAGAATGAGGATCAGTAAATGGGTAAATAACTGTGTGTAGAAAGGTGCTAAGGTTTTTTTTGTTAGCACAAACTGAATTGTACCCGTGCTGTGAGGCTGATATTTTAGCCATAAAAACTGTTTCCTATGTAGCTTACTTATTAAATAATTATAAATTGTTATTATTATTTTGATAGGTCATTTGTTGTGAGCTTTTATTTCTGGATGTTCAGTGTTCATGTCAATTAAATAACAGCTAAGCTACCTCGTCTTTTATTCTGGAATTTTGAACGTTTGGAGGGAAAAAGGTGTTTAAAAAAAAACAAATGAAATCAAAAATTCACCCAGGCCACCAGACGTATTTAAAATCAGACTTTGGAACAAATTTACCTTCATCAGCTAGTTTAAAAATGCATACCTACATTATGTTTTGGCCAGTCAAAGCTCACTTCTATGGAAGCATATCTGTCTTGTAATTCAAAATGCAAGTCAACACCCAAAATGTTTTTTTTTTCATTTTCACAATTATGCTGCCCTGCATGAGCAAGCTGCTGTGTCTCCCGGGAGAACTGTGTCTTTGGGATGGTGTGTGAGCTGTTAGAGGTGGCTTTTTTAGGTGCAGCCAAGAAACACACTGTGGCATTGCGCGCACGGATTTTAAATACATCCAAAGCAAAATGTTGTTGTTGGCACGTATTGGCCTGATCCTAACCCTTCTTCTGGGTCCAAGTGGGCCAAGAATAGAGCGAACAGGCCCTTAATAATAGTTATATCAATAATAAAAGCACTTTCAGAAGATCGTCTCCAGCTGTTTCCTGCTGGTTTTGCTGTTTGAGGACAGCTGCAGCCTCCCTCAACAGCTCTAGCACAGATTTTGCCATGCTGAGCTTTTTCAGCTTCTGACAACATTTCCCAACCTTCTGGTCCACACTCTTCTATTCTTGCTTTGTCCCTCTTTTTCCAGTGCCAAATACGTGCAGTAGTGACAGAAGAAGCATGAGCACTGACGTCATCGCCCTGCATCCCTTCTGGAACTGCTGATGAATTATGGGACAGTTTTTGCGCTGTGCATGTTAAAACGAAAGTAGAATCCCATCTTTGCATTATCGCTTTAATTACATCACAGAATGAGCTATGTTGAAGTAGAAATGGGAAAAGCCTTTTGGAGGACGGATTTTTATTTTTCTTCAATTTTATCAGTTGATTTAATAACATTGTGAAAATGAAAAAGCATTTCTGTTAATCCATTTTAATTGTCTGATTGGATATTTCTAATTGTATTTTGCTACACACTTACTAGAGAAGTTTTTGAAAATGAAATGTCAAATACCATTTTCTTTATCACTTTAATTAAAGTATTAGAATGAGCTGTGTTGAAGAAGAAAAAGAAAAAGATGTTTGGCGGATTGATTTTTCGTTTTTTTTTTGAGTCAACGAACGCAGCTGTATCATGAAAATGATAAAGCATTTCGGGTGTTGACTTTTATTTTGAATTGTGAGACAGATATGCTTCCATACACTTCATTGTTTGCTTTGTAACAAAATCGTAGAATTTCTATGATTTACCTCAGGTTGAGTTTGTTAGATACATGCTACTCTGGCCCTAAAAGCTAACCGCTTCAACTAACATCCCTTTTTCACAGTGTAACTCACCATTTTGGAAGACTATTTGTTATTTGTAAGCAAAAATACTATCAAAATGTATACCACTTTTTTAACAGTTATTTGTTTTTGTGCAGTTATTTCTTGTAGTTTGGAGTGCAGTGGCTACTAGATACATTTTATAGGAAGCCATTCTTCTATTATAAATGGAAGAAATGCAGGTAGGGCTATCTTTTTGAGGACCAAACTAAATGAATTTGTCTGGCAGGTTGAAGGAAAAATGACACAAGGAGAGATGAAACTGAAAAAACAAAGACGTGGAAATGGCAACATTTATATGTGTCATTTTACTTTTAGGAACAAGTGGTGGAAAAAGGGTAAACAACGTTTTCAAAGACCAGGGAACTGAAGCCACATGGAGTTGCGAGCCAAAGCAGCTAAATACTTCAAAACTCTATTTCCCAGAAGCAGAAGCAGACTGCGGGCTCTGCCCTTGAGGGGAAAATGGTTCACTGTCATAGAGGTCATCTTTGCTGCGTTGGTGGCGGCGTGAAGCAGCAATGAAGCATGTGACACGAGACTGTGGACTCGTTTTCAAACCAACAGTGGATGGTGAGATTTTCTGTGTTGGTCTGCTTTTAACTTTATAAACTGAACAGGTTTTATTCACAGAGCATTTTTATTAGAATAAATGAACTAGATATTATTCATATAAGGGGTTCACTTAAAAATATTGGTTTCTCCCACACCAGGCTTCAGATTTCCTGGTTGAGACTTCATCACAGATCAAACAGAGACACTTCTCCAGGACTTAAGTCAGTATAACCATATATTCCTCTGGGCTTCATCCTGTGATTGATTTTTTATTTCAACTTGAACTCACTTTTTTCAACTTTTTTTAACTTGAATTATGTCATTTGACCAAACTTTGACCAAATTTCCAGGTCACAAATCTGTTTTTTCAAAGTCAGACGAAACAGGGTGGACGTGTTTGTGTCATTTATGAGCTCTCCTGTTTTTTTATGTACCAAAAACATTCATAGTGATGTCCCACATCTGCCATACGAGAAAGGGAACCCCACCCAAGCTCAGTCCAACCTCTCACTGCTGCGGTTACTGTTTTTATTCAACACAAAAGTGCATCAGCAGGTTTGTTGACTCGTCCAAACTTTCTAAGCAACAGACAAAAAAAACACATTCAGAACATCAGAAATGCTCTGCTGAAGCTTGGTGTGGAAGCTTCTGCTAATGTCACCTCTGACCATGCGTTTCTTATTATAGTAGTGGATTAGTCTGAACGGTGTCGATACCCTCTGGCATAATTCTACATCTACAGATGTAGTGGTGTGTAGGTGTTCAGGTCTGACTTTGCTGGGTTTTTCCATCAAATCATTCAACAAACATCAAAAGATGATCCCTTTCATTCACCACCAGTCCTTTTCCAGTCAAACACACAGTGCTTCTCAAATGTAAACCTTTAAACTACTCAGAGAACGCCACTCAAGAGCAGCACGTCAGCTGTTTTTAACAATATACCAGTTATTTAAAGGTGCATGCATTGTTTGGATTTCTTGCTTTTGCCTATAAACTAAGAGCAGCGTTTGACATTTCCAGATAGATAAATTAAGGCTAACTGTCATTTTATTTTACTCAGTAGTTAGGTTTGTTATGAGTAACTATTCATGCTATATTGGAATATAGAAAAGGTCCCCATATTCCACCTGAAAACATATCGACACTCAGGGACTGAGAAGTACCGATCCGGCGGACAAGAACAGAACTTTCCGGCGCTCAAATTCAGCATCACTGTTTAACCGGGATAAGGGAGATAATGGAGGGAAAAACAAAGTACTCGCATCGCTTCAGGACAACCGAGGGCTTCATTTTTAACGTCTGCTTTGTCGGAGCACTTAGTCCGAAAGTTCCAGCCTCATCATTTCCGATGCCGGTTACCTCATGCGCAGAGTTCTGAAGAAGCACCTACTGAGAGCCAACTGAAAAACCTGTGATTTATTTACTGTGTTGGAATTATTTTAATCCAAACAAAATGAATCCCAAAAAAATGCATCATCCAAGTTGTGAAAAATATAACTTGTAACTTGAACAAAACAAAGAACTTTTTTTAAAATTAAAACTAGCAGTAACTTTTTGGTCTCCGTATTTTAGCGGTTTAATACAGATTTGTAATTTTTAGTTTTTTAATTAAAATAAAAAATGAATGAATACATTGTCAAACAACCAACGAACATGTCAAACAACCAACGAACATGTTTGAGTTCCTTTTAAAAATCTTAATGGCTTTCAGAGTTACAGACTCAGCCCACATGATGCTGCAGCGACAGAAGTTCAAGTCGTTAAGGCCTAAAATCTTAAAATGACCAGAATTTCACAGAAAACGTTTCCTTTTTGGGGAAGCAAACATAATTTAATCATTCAAACAAATTAAGGGGTAAACAAACTTTTAACAATCCCTGATTCATTTCTCAGAAATTATCCTTACCATTTGAAACCCGACCATTGACCATATAAGAAAACTGGAATGAGCGAGTGTGACGTTACCCATAGTAAACGGCTTACGTCAGACTCCAAAGAAATTAGGTCAATTCAGTTACAATCTTTTCCCCAATATGTTGAAGCCAGATGATATCAGTAAGCAGTGACTGGTCAGAGTCAGAGATTTTATGGCAAACACTCTCACCAATCAGTGGCGAAAGTTTTGATAGTCCACATTTCTACAACTTGAAAACGAGCTACACGAAATCTGTCAAACGTTTTATACCTTCGACCGTAGACCACATACTTTTACTGAGGCATCTGATTGGTCATTGAAATACAAGTAAAAAAAGGAAAAATATGAAAAAGACATTAGTATTAGCAAAAACATTTTAAATAAAATGGTATCTGACCAATAGAATGATTTAGTACTAGCTTTTTATCTCTCTATAGAGGTATATGGGATTTAGACTTCTTGGAACTAGCAGGTACTTTCTGTTTGGAATGCGAGGGGGGGGGTACTTAGTCCAGTTCTCATTTACAGTCAATGGGTCTAACATTACAATCATGCCTTCATTTGAGGGCAAGAACAGCTCTGCGTTAGTATGTTTATGGCAGTTTGAGGTCCATGGTTCTCTGTAGAGCCGATTTATCATAACATCATGTGTTCAAGTATTCCTTGTACTCTCAAAAGCTCTATTTTGTGAGAAATTCAATATTTTCTCTTTAAAGTCGTTCAGAAAAATGCAAAATTTAAGTTTTCCTTGCAAATAAAATAAAAAAAAGTTTGAAAAAAGTGTTAAAATTTCTGCTAAAAAGTGTCTCAAAGGAGCTGGATGGATGATGTCCGGTCAAACACAGAAGCTTTTGTGACTTTGAAGCCAGAAAACAACTGTGACCGGAAAGAGGAAACTTTGATTGAAATAAATCAAACTGCAGGGATGAACTCATCATTTTGATCCAAACAAAATTTCGCAAGTACGTTTGTGATGGAAAGCCTCTATTTTGTGCTGATAATAAAAAAGGAGCCCTCCTCGTGAGTCAGACGACATGCAGGCAGGTTTTTATCCCTGAAGTGGCGTCAACAAACATGGCAGCGGGGCTTTCAGATTTTTCCCGCAGAACTGACATCCTACAAAATGACTGTGAAGAAAGGGGAAAAAAAAGCTCGAACAAACATTTTGTTCACTTTTCTTGGTCTTGACAAGCTGTCGCACACATGTCCATTCACACAGTTTGCAGACAAACAACAAAACAAGAGACAGGAGACTTTTGGTTCCCTCTAGTCATCGCCCCAGAGTGGTGCATTATCATGCTGACCATGCATAAACAATGAAAATGTATTCATATAAAAAATAAGTGTTACAAAATGGCATAGCAAGTTAATGTTCGAACCCCTTCTTCTGCCTCCAGGTGTCCTGAACTTTTCAGTGTCTACGCTAGAAATCGCATGCGTCACATGCAGTGTGGTTGGCTTTGCAGCAATAAAGCTTTTGGTGTATATAAGTATGTAGAATAATATTCTTTTTTTTGTAAATTCAAATTTTTTGTTGTGAGAAGTGCGCTGTACAGAGTTTACTTTACAAATGGTCTGGATTCCCTTTGTTTTCTGGTCTGGGGCAGACTCCATGGCTCTCTGTGGAGGCGGAGATCTGCGCTGGCCTCCTGAGGGCCCTGATCTCCCATAAGACCTTGCAGCTTCACGGTGGAGGAGCCCTGCTTTAATTCCAAAGTTCCCGTGGCCCCAAAGGCTCTGGCTCGGACTCTGTCATTTGGTTTTAGTGACTGAAGGTCCCAGCAGAAGGTTACCTCTCACAGCGGCGCATTCCACTCAGCATCACAGAATCCCTCCCCAGTGGAGGAGAGAGGCAGAGCCCCCCCACTGGGCGTGAAGGGATCTGTGTCCGTGTCCGTCTCTCCCTCCGCCAGGTAGCTGGGTCTGGGACGGGTCCAGCTGACTTCGCCCGTCGCCATATCCGCCTCGGTGGGAACCCCTTCCTCCCCCTCCCGCTCCACGGAGATGCTGAACCCGCTGGGGGAGCGCTCCAGCTCCTCGTGGTTTACAGACAACATGGAGAGCGGCGAGTCGCCCCCCCGCCGCCCTGTGGTCCTGCCCGGCCCTGCTGACAGGTCCTGCAGGGAGCTGATGGGCAACACGGTTGGGCGCTCTATGTACGTTGGGACGGCTCCCGTAGCAGAGCGCTCTGGGTGTCCCCTCGCCAGCCCTGCCCCCCTTCTGCATTCTCGGTCACCTAGTCCCCTTCCAGCCTTCCCAATGGGCACCTGGTACGACATGTGCGGGAACGCCTCTGAGTAGTTGAGGAACACCCGCCTGATCTCACCATTTGCCCCAGGGCCGCACGTCTCTAGGGTCATGTGGGCGGTGCCAGCCGAGTCCACCTGTAGGTGTTCTGTGTGCTGGATGTGCATGTCCACCAGGAAGTCCAGTTTCTTCTCCATGTCTTCCACCTAAGACAGAAACAGACTTGAACTAATGACATGTCAGAAAACTAAAAAACAAAATGAGCATTGTTTGGACGCTTGACTTCAACAGGTATTACAAGGCAACATAAACAATAAAACTAGTATTTCTTTGTCAGGCCTTCAAGCAGATGAGTCCAGATGTTTCCAACATTATTTTTTTAAATTTTTCCTGTCCAACAGCTGAGCAAGAAGATCAGAGCTGAGTGCCTCTTGTATTGGACAGATTTTATTATTACAATCGGTGTTTATGGATCTTAAGGCAGACTGGGTATATATTTGTATAAACCCCCTTTGTATTTGAGGCTAAGCTTTATTTATGAAAATTATATTTGAATGCATTTCTTGTTGGAATGGACAGAAAAAAAACAAAAGAGGAGAGAAAAAAACAGAGTTTCCAACATTTTTTACTGAAGGACAACCTCAAGCTAAGTTCACACCGCCCCAGCAAGCCGCGTTCAACTGACCACATTCAATAAAAGTCTAGGTAAACGTGCGTCCAAGAGTTTCGCGTTCATGCGTTACTAATCAAGTTTCTATGACCATTTTCAGGCTCTACGTACAAAACACGGAACGATGCAAGTTATACCAGTTGGAGTTTGACTAATCAGGGACTCAGATTTGGTAGTGACGCATGTATGGCATCCTTTCAATTATTGAGCGTGCCAACCGTTTGAAAATTGGTCATGGAGGAGATATTAATAATTCCAGTTTGTGCCCAGCTGGAATTCCATGACACCAATTCTTTTATACACTGACCAAAAATATAAAAGCAACACTTTTGTTATTGCTCCCAGTTTTTATGGTATGAACTTAAAGATGTGAAACATTTTCCACATACACAAAATAACCAGTTCTCTGAAATATTGTTCACAAATCTGTCTAAATCTGTGATAGTGAGCACTTCTCCTTAGCGAAGACAATCCATCCCATCTCACAGGTGTGCCATATCAAGATGCTGATTAGACAGCATGATTATTGCACAGGTGTGCCTTAGACTGGCCACAAGAAAAGGCCACTCTGAAATCTTCAGTTTTCTTTTATTGAGGGGGTCAGGGGACTCAGACAACCAGTCAGTATCTGGTGTGACCACCATTTGCCTCATGAAGTGCGACACATCTCCTTCGCATAGAGTTGATCAGGAACTGGTTATTTTGTGTATGTGGAAAATGTTTCACATCTTTGAGTTCATACCATAAAAAATGGGAGCCATAACAAAAGTGTTGCGGTTTATATTTTTGTTCAGTGTATATTGGAAGAGAGCTGTGAAAGACAAAGACTGGAGCAAGATTCACCACATTTACATCGCTTTGACATTTCACACCAAACCTCTTCCAACTTTAGGTGGACATACGCTAGTAAACGGTAGAAAAATAAGAAGAAACCCCTCCCTGCCTGTCCAGTCGTAACACCATAGTCTAAAAGCATGTTCAAGAACCCAGATAAAGCACATTCTTGAACACGTGTCACATGCCCAGTGTGTTTGTAGCATCGGGCTTTTGATGAATTTATGAATTTCTACCCAGCATGGATGTGGTTCCCCATCAAATCAGGTTTGAGTTGAGTTAATCTGGCTTTGGAAGCATTGGACAAATGAAGATGAAAACCCAAACATTAGTACACTCAAAAAAATAACTCATTGGATGAACTCAACTTAATTGTGGGCAGGATTTCCATCCAATAAATATGAGTAGCCCCACCTCAAAGAAAGCTCTTCCATGTAATGAAATATAATTGAGTTAATCAAACTCAATTTTATCAAGAAAGGCAAGGCACGAAGTGTCATCTGACACCATTCTTTAGCCAGTCTGGAACCTGGAACCTCTGCATGCAAATCCCAATGACTAATCTGCTGAGCTAACACCTTTGTGGCAACTGTTATTTGCCAGTATAATCATATAGAATCATTTTCTCTATAAATAAGGTTCGTCATGTATCGTCTTATTGGGAGAAACTGAGTTGAAACGATTCGAAGCCACAGTACGTGTTAACGTGAAAACACGTGAGAACGAAAGTTTTCTCTCTTCAAAAAGTATTTGAGGAGATTTGGATTTGAAGGACCAAAAGTCATAGCAGGCATTAGACGAAAGAGCTGAACATTTTAATAGTTGAATGGGTAAATTAGTGAAAAATTGTAGCCGTAAAACAGCAGAAGATACTATGAAAAGAATAAATAAAGAGAAACAGGAAAACAGCATTCAACATGCGCACAGCAGCCCCTTACTTGAACTCATTTCTTTTGGATTACTGGAGTTTATAGATGAAACGATTAATACATTTTGTGTTAAGTCAATTAAATGTAAACACATAATTTTAAAATAAATATATTTAAATAAAACAGACAGAATTTAATTGTGTTACATGAAAGAGGGGCTTGAATCATTTTTTTGAGTGAATGAAATTCCATTCCTCACCTGCCTCTCCACCCTGACAAATCTACCCATCATGCTTTGGTCATCAGTGTCTGGCATTGCAGTAGTTTTGGGTAGGTAGGACTCCTGCCTGAAGCAAGGAGACATCAAAGTGAGCAGGTCTGCAGAAACGACAGACATCAAGTGTAACAGTCTGCAGGGGGGGGCAGCACCTGGGCGACTGATTGGCTGGATAAGAAAAGGGCGTTTTCTGAGTCTTCTTGCTTTTTGGGGTTAGAGGAGGTCCAGGAGCAAGAATCATGTCGATCCTTTTAAAAAACAGGTTTAGGTTAAAAGGCAGAAGGCACTGATTCCATCAAAGTCTGCTGTGAGCTGCAACTTCTCACCTCGTCTGGAGATACTTGATCCTGCAGAGCATGTCCAGGTGTCCAGCAGAGTACTGCTCGATCACATCTTTGACATCGTAAGGCCTCAGAGTCTCCTTAAACCGCTTCTTGTTCAAGAGGAACTGCATGATCCTGAGACACAGAGATTTGGTCAAGACAACATGCGAAGGAAATAGTTGAAGCAAGTGAAAAATGGCGGACCTGCGTCTGCTTTACAGGGAGCATTCTCTTTCTTTACCCCCTTTAACACCAGAGCTTTAGCTCAAGTGTTGACGTCCTTTAAATAACATGACTTTTTAACCGTTTATGCAGTTAACATAATCCCAACGGTTTCTGAAGCACAGAAAAGCAGTTTTGCATTGATGTGCAACACTTTACAGTAGTGAAGTGTTTATGGATTGATGCAAACCAGCAATTTCTGCATTTCTGAGTTATCCTTAAACAAATCGTTGTGAATCAGTAGTAGATTGTAAACTAAAAAAAAGATCCATTAATTAATAAATGTGTCTGAGTTGCTATCTGGCTCTACGCTGTATGGCTGCGTAGCTCCGATGTTGCTTGCTATTTTTGTTTTATTGGTAATGTTAGGTTGGGGTTGTGAGGGGCTGTAAGCTAGTGGGAAAGTGTGTAACAAACTGGATGATGGGATATCAGTACAGACTTACTTCAAGCCAAAAGTCCCGCCCACAATAGGCAAATTTCTAATGAACTTCTGCCGCTCTACAGAAACCTAGAACAAGACACTGTTTTTTTCTTCTTCTTTTTTTCTAATTATTATTTTGACTAAAACTGCATAATCATAATTAAAAGATGACTGAGAACACATTTACACAATACATAAATAGGTGATTGGGGTGGGAGTGGGACTTTAAGCTAGAAGTCTCAATCCATCACTTGATGGAGCGGGATCCTGATCATTGTAAAGAAAGTTAAAGGTTTAGTTGAGGTCTCCTGACTCAGGGTTGAAACTCGACTGTATATGAGAACTGGACCGAGACAGTGTTAGATCACACATAGAAAATGACTCACTTCCAGCTCCAACCAAATTAACTCAATTCATGTCCCTTTTTTCATGATGCGGACTCCACCATGTTGGAGGCAGCTGAAGTCAGTGAGCCCAATCCAATCAGGTGTGAGCTTGATCTGTTCCTTTGTTCTAGGACCACAGAGATCAAGGATTGTACCTTTGTACATTAGAGTCATAAAAGCCTCTAGGAGAAGACGTGAAATGTCTTCAATACGTAATGATCAGCCAAAGTCCAGTGGAGAAAACGTGTCAATGACGGACAAATTTCTGGGTAATCTGATACTTGTCATGTAGTAGTTTTTGCTCATGGACAACACATTAAGGTCTACCTCGAAAAACAAAAGACTGGGCGTCTGGCTCAGTAACTCCTATGTGTCTGTGTGGGGACGTTTGATACCCATCAGTGATGTCAGGATGTATGGAAACACCTTCAATTCCAGAGCAAAGATTCAATCGTATCGTCCTTCTCTTAACGTCACGTTGGATTTTTAGCAATCATGCAGCAAAAGCTCTCAGATTTCATGAGCAACACAGATTTTTTTATTTTTAATTTTAAAATAAGGTCTGCTGACCTGGTGGCCCGGATGACCAGCTTAAGTGTAGGGATCATGTCCTCCATAAGGATGTCCAGTGGAAAGCCCCGCTCCTCTAAGGCTGGGTCTGCCAGCGCCCCGGCGTCTGCGCCAACATGAAACATCGCAAAATGATTTAACTTTCAAAAAAACGAGGAGCCGGAGGCGCTGGTCCAGCTGGTTTGAACTCTCACCTTCAGAGCTCTGGCGAAGGGTGTAGGCCTTCATGCGGAAGGCAGTGCGGAAGCGTTCCCGGTTGCTGAAGCCAGCAGGTTTGGACTCTTTGGAAGGACTGTCCTCCACAGAGTCTGTATTCCCCATAAGTCTTTTGCCCATTCCCACAGACGGTCTGGTGTTGGAAAGGCGAACACGCTCCAGCAAACTCAGTTTCTGGCTGAAATTGAGAAGAAGACAAACTCAGGGGAATCTGCTGGATAAATAAATATAGTTTTAGAGACACCTTAATGGATCATAATCTCTCTTTAGATGGAACTCCTTAAAAACAGCCAGAGGCATATAAGGCAGACACGGTTGTTTCATATTTCCCTGAAAGATTTTGCCAATTCCTATTTGTCCTGGAAGTGGTGGCCCACCGTCGAATTTCTGTTTTATTTACAGTTAATGTTTTGGAAATGAGCTAGAAAGCCTCACAGAAGGGTCATATGACATTGTTGACAGAGGTTTACGATAGATATGGGCGATAAATATAGGTGGCAGTATTGGTATCGGTTGATATTTGCATTATTTGAGTTTATCGGTAAAAAAACAAATCTACTGATATTCTTCTGATTCTTCTAATTACACTCTGTTTTTTAAACAACTTTTGAACTACATCCATGCTGGGTAGAAATTTAGAAATTCGTCAAAAGCCTGATGTTAAAAACACTCTGGGCATGTGACACGTGTCCAATTTAACACCAACAAATTATTCTTCAAACAAAAATTGTTACATTTATAGAAACAGGAATTTTTATAAATAGATCAGTGTTTGTGAGTTATTTGAGAATTAAAATGGATTAACGGAAATGACTTTTAATTTTCAAAATGAAGCTGCATTTGTTGACTCAAAATTAAAATGAAAAAGCAATGTCAAATTAGACATTTCTAAATTATTTTTGCTACACATTTACCAGAGAACTTTTTGAAAATGAAATGTTAAATACCATTTTCATTATCGTTTAATGAAGTGACAGAATAAGCAGTGTTGAAGAAGAAAAGGAAAAAGCATTTTGGCGGATTGCTGTTTCATTCTAATTTTGAGTAAAAAAAATGCAGCTTCATTTTGAAAATGAAAAAGCATTTCTGGTTTTGACTTTTATGTTTAATTATGCTACACAAATACTTCCATAAAATGTTTTTGTCTTAAAATGAGAAACCTTGGTAAGACCATTTTTCTGACCTGATTGGCAGATTTATTTTGCTTATTTAAAGAAAACTCTTTTTTCTATCTTAAGGCTTTTTGACTTAATTTTTTGCTGTTTGGTTTTAAGTCAAGAGCAGTGCATGTATGCAATTTTTATTTCAGTGGCTTAAAGAGGGATTGTCTTATTTCTCCTTCGTGTGTTACTTGTTCTAGGCTGAGTGGTGTGTTTTAATAATTTCGAAACAAATCTGTATAGATGGGGAAAAAAACTACCCCCACAAGCTGCACTTATGCTGTATTTAAATGTTTGAGTTGCCTTTTAGTGCTTTAAATTGTCGACTTTGAGAGACTCAAAGTTGCTCTTGGGCCGCCATTTGAAAACTTCAGACTGACAGCATTTCTGCAGCGACCTACCTCACCATGACCTCAAAGGTGTCCTTCCTTTGAGAAAAAAAGATAAAACAACAGAAGTCAAATATTTAACTGAGGAATGACATTTACAAAGACATTCTGCACCAGCTAATGTATTCTGAAATCAAACCCACTAAAGAAAAATCTGGTTTCCCAATAGCTGTTAACTATAATGCTAGTTTTGTTCTTTTTTTTCTTTATTTCGGACATGTTTTCAGGCTGGAAAAATTGAGTCCTGAACTTTGCGTTTGGTCTGTATTCAGACCGGCATCAAGCGGACCATTCTGTTCCGGACCAAAGATTGTAAACAAAACCAAGTGACTAAAGATCTCTTCTCTCATTGGCCAGGAACTAGTAGAGCGGGGCAAAAGAATAAGAAAAAGATGAAGGTGCTGCGCATTAGTCCTTATTTGGACAGTAAACTTCTTAAAACTTTGTATTTCAAAGACCGGTTTTGAATGTCGGGAATAAAACTTTTTACTTGTTACTTTGGTACAGCGAAGGCGTGCTGCAAGGAGACGTGCCGCGTTTGCTTTAACTCAGAGGATGCTAGCAACTGCAGTGATGAGGAGCCGTCGGGTATGAAGGTAGGCTGGTCTGAATACACCCTAAAAGTTTTTGGAATAGAAATAGTGGATTTGTGGAGATCCATTTAAACAGAATGCTAACAAAAAATTAGTAAGGATGAAAATCCAGCAATTTAAAATCCAATTCCGCCTGACACGCTCAACTCTTGAGCGTGTGATGCTGTGGGACTTCATGTGGTGCCCACAATGTGCAAGAAGCACATCGCCATCACTATCTGACTATTTAACTTCGAAAAAAGTGTTTCTATTGCAGTTTAGCAAAATATGTCAACTTTGATACTGCTTAAAAACCACCTCAGCCAAAAGCAAATACGTTTTATCCATGAACGTGAGTTTTTTCCCAAATTTTTTGTTTCTATTAGGCAAATTTAGAATCACAAATCCAACTTGCATAATTTCAAAGTCAATGGAAATACAGCTGGTGAAAGGCTGTTTCTTTCCAAGGTGATAAATAATTGAAGTTACAACAAAAATACTAGATTGAAGAAAACCACAGAAGTCTGACAGCACATCTAATTAAAAGGGAGTGCAATAATGTTCACTGGTGATTGTTTTTTTGTATTGTGTAACTGAAAATATATTAAAAATTAGTTCTATTGAGTGGAATTCATAAGTAACAGGTTGCTTCATCATGCACAAAGGATACTAGATACTAAGTTCCACTAAGATGCCTTATTTTGGGGCTTTGGTAGGGTGGGTCATTTTTGACCCGCAGGACCAGGGGAGTAAATGGAAGGTTAAGAAGGATTGAATCCCTAAACACAACATCAATTCACTTGCCTGAAACATGGAAGGGAGATGATGGTTTCATAAAATCTCCACGTTGCAATAAGATCGTCCCTGACTGGATTGGTGGAATAATATCGCCAGGCAGACTTCAAACAGGAAGACAGAGCAACCAAAGTTACAAAACTAAACAGAAATAAGCTACACTTAGTTGAGCTCCTGCTTAAAGCTGCAGCAAACATTTGAACCAAACCAAACATTAGAAATGTTACTGATGTCAGGCGGCGCCTCACCTGGATGAGCCCGGCTGCTGGATGTCTGCGCTTCTCAAAGTGCTTCTGTCTGTGCTGCTCTTGGACCTTCAGAGCCAAACCAGAACCCAAAATACCCTGAAACCAGAAGAAAACAGCCACTGGTGCCTTCACATAAAACGCTGGACGTGACCTCCATAGGGGGTTTCAAAGCTTCAACTCAGAAACTATAGTCTCCAAATGTCGGATTGTTTGTTTCAAATGATTTCTAAAAATAATTTTTGAATGATTTCTTACTGCAGGCAAGGCGAAAAAGGAAACTCCAATCAGAGCAAAAGTGCCGGCTAACAGTCTTCCAGCCCAGGTCTTGGGGGTTTTGTCCCCGTAGCCGATGGTGGTGAGCGTGATCTGAAGAAGAGGTGAAAAAACATTTGCAGAACAAACACACAACAATTAAAACAACCAAAAAAAATTGATCCTTGTCAACTTTATATGAACTCGACCAAATCAAAGTATATGGGTAAAACAGGCGGAGGCGGTGGAGCATGTTGCTTTGGTGGAGCAGATGCTGGCTGTCACATAGGCTGAACTTTTGTCCTCTGTGGGAAGGACAGAGGCTTTAATGAGGCTGCTTTAAAAAAAAATAACATCAGAGCTTCTTTGACTAGAGGCCTTCATTAAATCAGGAACTCCTGATAGGGTTTGTCCTTCAAACCAAAGCTTTTATTTTAATATTATTTAGTGGTCCACTGTGAAGCTTCAAAGTCTGACGTCTTCATTAGCACATGAAGGATGCACAGCTGATTTTAGGGCTGAAATTCTACAGCTGGACAAAAACCAATCATACTGAGGATGCAACGCAACACTGATAAAATTCTGCTTGGTTTTCTTGAACATACCAGGCCCCACCACAGCGCGTCTGCGTAGGTGTCAAAGTCCTGCTGCTTAGGCTGCACCGTAGGATCCTCCCGGTCCGACCCGTCTACAGACACATCATCCTTCTCCACCAGGTAAACCAGGAAAGACGCCAGGATGAGAGACAGGAAGCCAATGTACCAGGCTGTGATCAGCTCCTAGAGAAGGAAATACCGCCAACATAAAGCTCTCATGCTACGTTCACACTGGGCTCTGCAAATCGCGTTCATGCGACCACTTCAAATGAAAGGCTGCGATCACACATCACTATGCAAGTATTTTTAAGGAATCTCTGGCATCTCTTGTAATTCACGGAAGTGCCAACCGTTTGAACTTCAAAGGGTCCATCCAACTGGACAAATGTGTATTTGATTTCTTAAACAATTCAAGCTGCCATGAAATTGTTTTATGTAATCATTTTAAAATATTGATTAATTGCAGTTAACACAGTAAACTTTTTTGTGATATACCTATCAATAAGTTGATATCCTGATAATGATACATTGTCCATTTATTGTGCAGGCCTAGTTTCAAAACAACAAAATATTTAGAGTCTATTCTGTTTGATAAATTTGTGCATCCGTGATGAGAATCAAAGTTTTCGGAATAATTTTCTTTGCAGATGACACCAGTGTGTTTGGCAGCAACAACTTAAGCTAAAAACTCTGTACAAAAATACACATTCATTGAGGAAACATAAAACCTAAAGTAAACAACAAGCTTTTAAAAATCAGATAGATTAAGTTAAAATTGAAAAAAAAAAACTTTTATAGTTAACCACAAGTTAGAAATTAGCATCTTAAAAAAACTTTAAATCAATAAAATATAAAATAAATTTGATAATCTTTAAGTAAAAAAAGTAAAAATCCTCAGGAGTGTTGCAAAAAAGGACCACATAAACAGATCCTTCTTTTTTTCCAGCTTTATTGTATTTTTAAATTGTTCCTCCATTAGCATCAATTGAGGGTCACTTGAGGTCATCCTTACCTTACTGTGTGCGTAAATGGCAGAGCCCAGCAGTTTCCAGGTCCCTCCCCTCCGGTCCATACGCAGCATCCGCAGGATCTGCAGGAAGCGCAGGCTGCGCAGGGACGTGGCCAGCACGTTGCCTTGGTTCCGCACCACTACCACCGGCACAGAGGCGATCAGCACGAAGATGTCTGGGGAATCCAAGACAGCAGCTAGAAGCTTTCAGAAACAAATGCTAAAGCTTTCATCACTCATCTTCTAAAGCTGTTCTGTCCCTTTTGGGGCCATTGTGTCAGCCGGAAAAGTCACCTATACACACTCCCATTCACACCTAAGGACAATTTAGAGTGACAAATTAACCTATGAAGCATGTTATTGGACAGTGGGAGGAAGCCAGAGTCCCCGTCGAAAACCCACACATGCACAGAGAGAACATGCAAACTCCACACAGAAAGGTCCCCCATTGGTGATTCTGTTTCAGGTCCCCCTGCCGGGACTTGAACCGGGACCTTCTTGCTGTGAGGCAAGAGCCCATTGAAAGTTAAACCGGTTGAATTTTAACCAATCAGGGGACCTGGATTTGGTAGTGATGTATGAATACTATTTCTTCCATTATTTCTGTTAATGAAACAGAGGAGAAACAGATAAATTCAGTTTGTGCCCAGTCAGAATTCTATGACACCACATTTTTTTGTATTTCAGAATAGAGCTGGAAAGTTTGGAGCAAGATGTACCAGATTTGCTCCACTTCAACCTTTCCCACCAAACCTCTTCCAAATGTAGGGGGTGGATTTGAGCTAGTGAACAGTAAAAAAAGAAAAAGAATCCCCCTTTTCCAGCTCGTCCACTGGGCTAAATGCACATTCAAGAATGCCTGTTTAACATGTTCTTGAATGTGCTTCAAATGCCCGGTTTGAACACACGGATCCTTTCTTTACTCCTAGAAGGAGCTCTGTCCATTCTCTGCAGCAGGCGTCTGCCTCCTCACCTAAGATGCACAGAGGTTTACGCGCAAACTTCAGCCTCCCTCTCCATCCTTTATAGCGACAGCAGCAACCCGCCGCCCAGATCCGCAACCCAAACTCTGCCCCGAAGATGAAGATGGCGAAGGTTTCCTGCAGACAAAACAACTCCTTTACTCACAGCACCAAAGTATCTTCCCAAAGAAAAATTCTAGCTAGTTTAAAGCTTTGAAGTTTTTCTTAGGATCACGACATGATCTTAAAATGCACAATTCATGTTAATTAGGAGCTTCAAATGATTTGAGAAAAAGGGGGGGATCAGGATTTTGAGTGACAGAATGTGGAAAAACACACAGGGCAAAGTGATGTATATCTTCTTGGCACAAACATAAGTTTGCAAAAACAAATGCCAGTAAAAAGTCAGTGAAGTGGTGTGAACGGCGTCTCACCAGGATGACCAGCCAGTGTGCAGACGTGTTCTCGTGCTCCTTGAAGGTGGTCAGGATGGCCAGAATCAAGCAGCCCAAAACGATTAAAAACCTGCAGAAACATGACGACAGATGCGTCAAAGACACACAAAACAACTACAGACATACAGAAAAAAGCTACACAAATGGTTAGAAAAGTGAAAGCATCAAATGTGGGACTCTGTCCACCAGAGAGCGCTGCTTCCCTCCAAAAGTTTCTATACCTTCACACATCTTTTTTCAATTAGTTTTTAATGGAAGTTCAAGATTCTAATCACACTAAAAACAAGTTTCTCCAAAATTTATTGAAAAAAATTAAGGATATAATTCCAAGATTTTAGGTTACAGCTCTCTGATGGTGCGTCGGGCCTCTTGGGGTCAATCCTGACGTTGATTAGAACAGCATCTGTGCTGTAATCACAGCCCTGTGCTCCTCTGTGAGCTACAGATGAATCCACACTGTGTTCAGTTAAACAACAATGACTGGGATGGAACTTTGTTTCATTGGCAGTTTCCCTGAAGACTTTTGTTTTGCTTCTGGTTGCGACAGATGAAACTAAGCAACACCGTCTGTGCCCTTTGAAGAAGAACCCTGTTTTCTTTGTTTCCTCTCGCCACACCTCCACCATTCATATGACCTGAGTGATTGACATAAGACGGAGTTAATCTTAGGCCAGACTTTCACTTTTACCTCAAAGAAGCATCTCTGAGTTATGAGCAGCTGTGGTTTCTGGGACCAAAGCCTCAGAATGTTCAGCTGCTTCCAGACAGCAACTAGTCAGTGCTTTGTTGTTGTTTTAATTTTCACCAGGCTTGATTAAAATTAACAAGGTTTGCTAAAGACAAGAGCCTGAAGGTAACTGAAAGATACATCTGCGCTCCCCTTAAGATGCAGCCACTCGTCTCTGCGACCCTCTATGGGCCTGGACAACCCAAAAACTTGCAGCTCCTATACAGGTCAACCCCCCTTTTGGGAGCATATGCACAGGCATAAATAATAATCCCAGATTTCCTGCATGAACAAGGCGACTAAGGCTGTTTAGCTCCACAGGGTCCATGGTAACAAACCATCTCAATGGTAGACGATGCCAGGTGATATGACTGCATCCTTCCCCAATGGAGTCTGTGTGGACTCAGGCTGCAAAAGACACACAGATCCACCCCCACAGAAGGACCATCAGGCCGGAATCTCACACACTGCAATTCACTTTTGAAATGT
This sequence comes from Oryzias sinensis, assembly GCA_037389245.1. NCBI lineage: Eukaryota > Metazoa > Chordata > Actinopteri > Beloniformes > Adrianichthyidae > Oryzias > Oryzias sinensis. The sequence continues at coordinate 11,685,401 of CM074494.1, read as the reverse complement.
CTACATTTTTCTACCACAAGTCTATGAAGAATCTGCTTCTGAGAAAAAAGAAATTCATTTCCCGTGTCTTTCTAAAGCCATGTCTGTCTCCTCCACATATGGACACGACTCCATATGAAGACGACTTCTTTCTGTGGTGCTTAAGACTGTCAGAGGAGTTTGACTGAGCCATTACAAAAGTGCTTTTATGCTCAGCTCTCCAGCAGGCGAGGATCTCTTCGGTCCAAAAGGTTGCAGTGAGGTCAACCACTCATGTTTGCATGGCAAGAGAAAAAAAATGAGGCACTTCAAGTTCCTCACAGACAACCAGCTACCATCATGTGCTTTTCATCATTGCTTCCTTATTTTTGATTAAAAGGCCCTTTATTGTCTAATATTAGGAAAGATCAGCTCCGACACATTGATCTCTGGTATTTTTTGCCGTATTTTTCAGAAAAAGTTGTAAATTATTCCAAGGTTTTCATCTTTAGGCGAAGAAGTTTTAAAGTGCTTCTCAAAGATAAACATTAGGCGCAAACCAAAGCGAGTCTGTGTCGAGCTCGTCGTATGTTTTTAACTCGGTTCACTGAGTTAATGTGACTTTTTTTATTCCAAAGTGATCCAGAGGTCAGAGAAAATCCTGAATCAATGTTAACTCAATATGATCCAGCAGAAGCAGATCTGCTTCCTTTTGGATACCAATGATTTGTTCAATAAGAACAACATCAATGCCCATTACACTCAACAAAAGCAGACGCATTAAAGCGGAAAGAAGGAAAAAAAAACTTACAAGAAAACGAGACAAGTCTTGGAATCAGATCTGGAAACCAAACTCCCCGTTCTCTCATTTGCCGCTTAACAAGAGCAGCGTGTAGCTTCAATTACAGCTACAAGTAGAAAAAAGGGGGTGAATCGATATAAATGTAGAGCTCTAACAAGCAAAAACCGATTCTTCATCATCCCGGGAAAATAAACGCCTTTTCCGCCTCCAGCAGCTTCTTCTACACAGCAGGTGAAGGTCAAGTCACACAAACACCAAGAAAAGTAAAGATTTAGGTTTAACAATAGAAAATTCAGTAAATTTACTGAGTATTCATTATTTTCTAAACCATTTTTTCCCTTTCTATCCTGGCCACTTTTGGGCGAAGGCAGGGGACAACCTGGACAGGTCGCCAGTGTGTCGCAGGGTAGAATGTCCACAATCACACACCCATTCACTCTCACACTCACACCTAGGGACAATTTAGAGTTGCCAATTAACCTATGAAGCATGTTTTTGGACGGTGGGAGGAAGCCGGAGGTCCCAGAGAAAAACCCAGGCATGCACAGGGAGAACATGCAAACTCCACACAGAAAGGTTCCCCATTGATGATGTTTTTCAAGTCCCCCAGCCGGGACTTGAACCGGGGGCCTTCTTGCTGTGAGGCAAATTTACTGAGTAAATATTTACAATCTGGAATACAGGTAAAAAATAAATGATACTTTTGAAAAGTAAGAATAAAAATAATACTTCAACTGCCAACGTAGTCAAAATTAATCAGTAGATTCTGATGTAGAGAAAAGCAGCTTTTCATATCAGTTTGACACTGATTAACACATTCCTGTTTTCTCTGTGACAGAATCAGCTGATTTATGTTGATTGTGTAAACACTCCACTACTGTAAAGTGTTGCATATCAGCTCAAAGCTGCTTTTCTCCATTTTGGAAACTGTTGGATTTGTGTGAACCACGTAAACAGTTAAAGAGTTACGGTTGTCAAAAGAATGTCAACACTAGAGCTAAAGGTCCAAAGTTAGGGGGAAGAAATGAAAATGTCAGTTTTTCAAAAAATAATCCCCTCAAGTTTCTAAATGGAAAGAAAAAGTTTCTGACACAGTTTTGTGTACAGTACAATATTTTTTAACAAAGGAGTCTAACCGAAACCAGCCTCTAGTGGTCGTTGGAGGAACTGCAACTTTTGGTTCAAAGGGGTTTTCTTGCTTTAAAATTAGCAATAGAAAGTGAGGCTCTTGTTATCTTTTATGTCAACTATCTACATTTACACTGTTGACAACCACAACAGGATTCACTTACAAGTAAATGGAGGTGCTCATTTTAAGGCAGGTCAAACCATAGATAGGTAGAAGGGTGATTACACACAAACAAGTCTACATGGGCATACTACCACGAAGATTCACACACGCATACTCATGCATTCAGACTAATACGTGAAACATTTTATTCAGTCACGCAAACTGTTGTGCAAAGGTGAGATAGCACCTGTATTCGAGTGAGTGTTTATGTTATTCTGTTGGGGATGATGGAATGTAAACAGAGGTAGAAAACCCAGCCACCCCCCCCACCAAGGCCCCCACTGCAGCAGCAGCGGCAGCCGGGACCCCCAACACCCGCACAGGACAGCAGATAGAGAAAGACCGCCTCCGGGGAACCACATCTGCCATCCGCCACCCCGGGCAGGGCCAGCGGGACCACCACAGCGGCCCCCAACGCCAGAGAGCAGGGGGTAGAGAATACAAGCCCCAGCACGACCCGTAGAGCATCCTCTCCACCGCACCCAGGGGCCCCAACGAGTCCCCCCCCCCAAGGGGGGCACCCCAAGCCTCAGACAGGCGGCCCACCACTACCCAGGAGTCCTGAGCATCCCCCAGCCCCAGGCACGAGTCAGGGCCCCAAGGGAAGACCCACCCCCACGCTCCAGGCAGACCCCCCCCCCCAGGCCACGGTTATTCCAGGAGAGAGCAAGGCAGGGGGCGGACCCCCGCCCAGGAGGAGGACGCCCAAGAAGAGCGAGGGTCCCCAAGGGGTGTTGTAAATGTGGCCCGACCAGGCTCACCCGCAGTTGGAAAATGGGAAGGAGGCCGGCGCCCAGGGGCCAGGACCCGAACCCACACCACAGTGACACGGACAACCCCTGACTCAGATGTGATATGATTCCCACTGACTACATTTGAAAGCGGCTTGGTGAAATCTTGGTCCAAATCTCGTAAATCTCACAGCTCTATTTCGATGTATGAAAGACTTGGCGTTAGGCCTGCACAATTAATCTCAAAGTTATCGCAATTTCAAGCTGTGAAATATTCATATCAAAAAAGTCGGCGAAAATTGCAATAAGTGGTCAACTTTAAATGTGCTAAAACAATCTTATGAAAATTTGAATTATTTAATGAATTGAATAAATCCCTATATGCATTTGACTAATCAGATGGAGCCTTTTACATCGTTGACCAATCAGATGTAGCTTTTATATTAGATGTTGCTCCCCTAATTAGATGAGGGTAATTTGGAGAAAAATTTAAGGTATTTTGACTCTTATTTAAATTAAACTTTTGCAGTGAAATGGAAATGTTTTTGTTGTTTTTGCTATTTGTTCTTTTATAGCAAGTTATATCATCATTGCAACATTAATCACATATATCGTATTTCGCGAGTTTTCCTCATATAGTTCAGCCCTACTTGGTGTCATATGAATCTGGCTGAGCACAAACTGCACACATTAATTTCTTCTCCATGATTAATTGTCAAATGGTTGGCACTTCCATGAACTAAAAGGAACGCCATTCATACATAACTACCAAATCCGAGTCCCTGATTGGTCAAAGTTCAATCTGGTTTTACTTTCAATACTCATTTAATGGCTGTGGATTTTGTGGAACCTAAAAATAGTCGTAGATATTGCTTTGAACCTGGAAGCCTGAAACGCACATTTACACAGACTTTTCACTGGATGTGGACACTTGAAGGTGTGAACGTAGCTTCATGCTTGGTCACGTTCCAGCTTCTTGTTCTGGAGTTCCGGTGAAAGCCTCAGGAGGAGAACATGGACCAGCTGAGCAACACTCCAGGAAGCTGCAGCACTCCATTACCACTGAAGTGTGAAACCACCTATCCGCTGTGATTAGCAATCAGTAGAAAAGCACCGGGATCCCAGAGAGATGTCTCCTCCGTCCATTCTCCCAGTGAGTGCCAGCAGACAGAGCGTGCTGGGGCTGTAACTAAAATGGGGGGGTTGGGTGGAACTGGGAAAAGTAATAGAGTCTTTCATCAAAGCAGGCGCTTTACAAAGTGGAGCAACACTCGGTGGGAGCGCTGGCCTCCTCAGAGAAGGCGTTTCCAAGCGCTGATTCCAGAAACAGGAGGATTCAGACGCTCAAACCTACAACACAACCCGGAGGAAAACAGGAAACCACCAGTAATGTGTCAAACACACTGAAACTGAAGAGAAAGTAATGAAAATTTTGGATTTTTCTGCATCAATATGTTATCTAATGAAAAAAAAATGATTTCCTTGACAGAAGACTTGTTAGATTGATCCCAGAAAAACCCAGAGAAAAAACTGGAAGCAATAAAGACCGAATCAGACTTTTACTTTGGGGAATTTAACCACATTTTCTGTTGGAGCCAGTTTTGGGTGGATTATTGGTTTGCCTGATCTCAGTTATGCTTTCTTGGTTCACAAACTCCACTTGCTTTCGTTGGATTTTCCCCCACAGCTGTTCAGTTTAGTCATCTATCCTCAGCGTATTCTTTTTTTTATTTTTTTTTTATCTTTGTTTTTGAAAAATAGCTGTGCCTTGCATCTTTGTGTGTTGTACCTGCGAGAGTTTTGTAATGATTATATTTCAATAAAAAAAAAAATCCTCTGCTTATTCTGCTTTTCTGTCTATCTTGGTGAGCTCTGCTGCTAGATACCAGTTTTATTTCATAGTTTTTGTCATGTTTGAGTTCAATTATTGAAGTTTTAAGTCTTAACTCCTGCAGTTTTGGCTCCAACACCAGCAGTTCCTGACACATTTGCATTAAAGTGATTTAAAAGTTTGGACCAAAAAAACCTTAAAACTGATGCAGTTTGGACCTAAAAAAGGAAACAAATGTAGGTGTTGCCAAAACATTTGACTGATCAACAGATGTAAAACCCCAATTTATCAGTAATTAACCAAAGTAAATAGTAAATTCAAACTAGCTTATTTCAGTGATCAGTGACTCAAACAGGTGTTTTTATAGATGCTAGCAGACTCTCTGCTTTAAAGCAGCGATGAACAATGCAGAATGAGGAGGAAGAGCAACCTTCATCTATCCCTGATCCAACAAAACTCTGAAACACTGAAATAACATTCAAATCTTCATTTTCTAATCAACATCATTATATTTACAATAAAAAAGTATAGTATTTTTAAATCTTGATGGTTTAAATAATCTGATTATCCTAAAAGAAACTGATTTTATGAACAAAATCAGAAGAATCAGATTGATAAACATGAATAAACTGTAAAATAAACCATAGATCATAAGTTTACTAAATTGAAACAACTGTCTCTAAAATCCCAGCATGCCTTTGCTGATGATTATATTTTGAATTACAGATTTTTATTTTTTTTAGTTTATTGACAGAAACACATATTGAGCTTAAGCTTGATTCACCCATTTTGGATTTTTTTTGTCAAACATGAATGAGTTTAATAATTGACTAGCTATTTAATAAAGCCCGCTATAAAGGGTTTTTCAATTTTTATCTTATTAGAAAAACTGGAGATTAGATCATAAAATTAATTGAACCACTTTGCTTTAACAGCATTTCTAAGGAGTAAAAATGTTTTTTATCATTTTATGGGGGGGCTACCATTGAGGAAAAAAAAGTGTTATTGACTTAGAATTGATCTTTGACACGATGCAAAATTATTCTTACATTCATTTCTCTTCTTCTGTTTTGTCCCTTTAGGGGTCACATGGCTGCCGCACTTGTGTGCAAAGGGAGTGGACATCTTGGACAGATCGCCAGTCTGTCGCAGTAATATTATTAATAAATAAATTGATCAACTGTTATGTATGTCATATTTCTGCTGCAAGACAAACAGTTTTTTTTAGGTTTTTTACATCACCAATACAAAAAGTCTTTTGGAAATCAATATCTATGGATGGACAGATGGATGGTTCTTGAGGTTTTTCTCAGCTCTTTCAAAATAAAAGCAAAATTAATACCAAATTGAATCAAAGTCAGTCATTTGTCAGCTGTTTGCTGTGATTTTATTAAAATTTCCTATCTAGATAAAGGTTCTAATATCAGCTCACACAAATATAAATAGTTGAAATTATTGATTTATAAAATTCCAATCTTGATCTCCAGCAGCTTGGTTCAATTAATCCAGGAAAGTTGAACTATTTATCAACCCGTTTGATCCATGTTTGGTTGACTGAAAGATGACTGTCCAATCCTGATCTCTAAATCAATCACAGTTGGTGGATTCCAACTGACTGATGGCTGGTCACAAATTTACCTTTTTTCTTTTTAAAGGGTTCAAATAAGATCAATGGAAAGAGGTGTGTCACATGACCATAAAAAATGTCCATCATGGATGTGGGGAGTCTGTGGTTGGACATCTGTCTAAATCATTCATAATTAGCGCTTTTTAGTGGGGCTGTTTTTCAGCATGTGGTACTGGTAGACTTCATAACATTGAAGGAATAATGACTGGAGAAAAGTATGGAGACATTCTTGATCAGAATCTACTGTCATCTGCCAGGCTGCTGAAGATGAAAAGAGGGTGGATCTTTCAGCAAGACAACGATCCCAAGCACACAGCCAAGGTAACACTCAACTGGTTGAAGAAAAAGAATATAAAGCTGCTAGAATGGCCCAGTCAATCACCAGACTTGAATTCAATTGAAAATCTTTGGAAAAAACTGAAGGTCCGGGTTCACAGAAGAGACCCCCAGAACCTTGAAGATTTGAAGGCAGTTTGTGTGGATGAATGGGCCAAAATCACACCTGAGCAATGTATTCCACTGGTTTCTCCATACAGGAGGCGTCTTGAGGCTGTAATCACCAACAAAGGTTTTTGCACTAAGTATTAAATATATTTCAGTAAGCGTGTTCAATACTTATTCCCTGTGCCATTTCACTTTTTTACACATAACTTCATTTATGGACATAAATGTTTGGATTTCTTTCTATGTGTGCATTACTTGGGTTGATGCCGACATCTGGTGAAAATTTCATGTCAATAGCTCGATTAGAAATATGTTTTTTGAGAGAAATGTTGACGTGTTCAATACTTATTTTTCCCCGCTGTACAAGTTTCTTTTTCCTGTCCTTGTGCAGCAATGAGTACCAACTTCCTGTCCGCCTACAGGAAGGGGTTTACTTCTCTTCCTGCTCTCCGTCTTTATTCAGGTCCAGGCACACTAGCTTGTGGCCAGATACCTACCAGAGGTCTTGTCTTGTTGCAGGTTAGAGCCTCCGTTTGTCAGCACAGCCTTATGCTGCAGTGTCATCTCCCCGGGGCTTCAACTTTATTGATGCCTCGGCTGTTGAATTATTTAATGATTGATTTGCGATTGACAGCTCGGGTTGCAGGAATCTGGTGTAATTTGCCTGTTCCTGTGAAGCCAGCATCCCTGCTGACAGGAGCTCGAATTTCTCAGTGATCTAACAGAAAATTGCGTGATGGATTTCACCTCCTGCACCGGCCCTTCCTCCCCCTCCCCCTTCATCGGGGGGAGGATCATATCTAGGGTGTGATTTGTGATTTGCTGATCGGGCAGAACTGTGTTTTACGGGAATGTCCGTATCCGTGCAGGTGGGACTGGCTGAGTGCAGCCTCAGCAACATGACAGCTGACAGCTTCATTGACGTATGAAGGCGTTTGAGGTGGAGGTGAGCAGCTTAACGGTAAACTCTCAGCTGCCTGACACATACACCCAACAGACAATCATTTTTCTTAGAAAAAAGGGGGAAAAGTGTGACCTTCAGAATAAAAACAGAGTAGAGCAAACACAAACCTCCACACGATTCTTTAAAACGGACAATCAGAAAGATGTTGAGTTACGTTCACGCCTCCTCCTGTAATTGCGTGTTTAAGTGGCCACTTCCAATTAAAAATCTATGTAAACACATGAAGACACGCGATTCAGACTTCCACATTCAAATTTCTAGCTACGAAGTTTCTACGACTGTACCAAATGCATGGTTACTGAACGTACACTAACAGTTAAACCAGGTCCAGCTTTGACCAATCAGGACCTGTGTGTCCGTGGTCTAAGTCACAACTGCCTTTACGAGTGGATACAGACTAGGGGAAAAATGGCCAAACCTATTAGGGGCACGCAGGCGGCCCACGGCAAATATCAAAGTTGGAGACCGTTAGGTGAGCCTGTAGAGCCAAAATGTTCAGCCACATTTTTTAATACAGACACGCTGCAGCTGACCGGTCATAGTGAACAGCTAAACAACACGAAAGTAGGTGAGATGCAGCCATGTTGTATGATTTTTTTCCTTTTTTCAACACCCCAAATCCTGCCCACAGCATTTGTGTGCCCACACCCCATGTGTGCAGCATTCAGATGCGGTCAAATAAGATACAAAAGCTCACTTAGCATTGACTAGACTTCACGATTTTCATGACATCCCTTAAGGTGGCCGCACAAGCCTCAAGGGAACTCCAAAATACGCTTACGCCTCTCTTTAACCCCCTACAGCCCGGACAATCCAGAAACCTGCAGCACCCGTACTAGACGAAAGCTCATGATGTCTTCATCATTTCATCTCACCTCTGACGTCTTCCTCAGGCAGAGCCTGGACTGATTTAAAGCTCAGGAGTTTTATTAAAACCAGCCAAACCTCCTAGTTTTATTCTGAAAACTACTTTTACCTGCTAAAGGTTCAGCTCCTGAATCTGACGCAAACCAGGAAGTACCAAATGACGTAAAAAGTCTTTAGACTCAAAACTCAATTTAAAAAGACGAATTGCACAAAACGAAGACAGATTTTCAAGTGAGGAGTGAAAAACCTGGTTCTCCTCAGTGACACGGTGAGTTAGGTGCATTTAAACCCAGCGAACGTTAACTCAGTGACCCACTGACTGACCTCTATGATGGACAGAATTAAAGGTCATTTTCAAAAGCACATAAAACATCGTCTAACATCAGTGATGATTCTGTTTATTACAGCAGATCGGTGAGTTTTAGATTGACAAAGTTCAGTCAAGTTTAGTTCGGTCAGGAATAACAAATATCTGTGACAGAAAACATAAAGGTAAGACTGCAATAATTTATTTTTAGTTTTTTTACTTGAAGATGATTTATGATGGTGAAACACAGAGTTTAATTTGGACTTTAAAGCTTTTATTACTCTGGCTGCTCCTTCCTGCTCTATGGTCACAGTGATCCACTTTAATCTGCCAAATCTTTGCTTGTAGCTGCATAACAACAAGATTTGCTGACTTCTTTGTAGTTTGGGGATAATTTATATTTATTGGATTAAAGGAACTTTTTTTCTGTTCATATATGTTTTTCATCCCTGCCTTTTGGCAGTCAGAACACAGACTGAAGAAGCGGGGTTAACAGAACTCGACACAAACCCGGATCAGGACCTTCATCTGAACGCAGTGACTTAATAACCAGCTGGAAATGCTGCACTGTTATCAACTACTAAAGAAGAGGGTTTCTTCTTTGTGCCGCTGATTTTTAAAGAGCCTGAACAAAGTCATTAGTGCTGCTAATAGGATTTATTAGAGCTTAATTTAGAGCCCATTTAATTAAAAAAAAAAAAAAAAAAAGCAGGAGCAGAAAAGTGAAGTGACCTGCTGGATGAAAAACTTCATGAATTACAGTTTACTTGCTTTCATAACAGCAAAGTTTCATATGTGGAAAGCCAAGAGAAGGAAGGAGATCCTGCAGTGACGGGTGACGTCAAGAAATTAACAAATGCATGACATGGCAAACAGAGATCAAACAGAGTGAAGGAACATCTCCTGGTTTCCTCTAACACACACGGCTGACTTCATCTTTGAGGATTAAAGAACAAATCTCAAATCTGACTGCTAATTATCTGAGATTTTCTGGTCGTATAATTAGGGTCATTTCACAGGAAATGAGGTGCAGAAGGGCCTTTGTTAACAAATGGAAGAAAACGTGATGTAAAGACAGACATGGTAGCTGCTGTCACAACCTTAAAATAAAAATGTGTGAAGCTGAAGAGCGACGGCAAAAAGAAAAAAACCAAACGATTTCAGAAAAAGTGATGGCTTACGGGAATATAAACTTTAGAAATGATCAAACTAACAAAGATTTTTGAGAGATAAACCTTAAATAAGCAGAGAAAAAAACACAAAAAGCAAAGAAACGACAATAAAAACACAGAAACACTAGTCTTACATGGTGAAATAAAAAAAAACAGGAAAGCTTGTAAAATAAATGTAAACAGATAAGAAAACAATATGGTGGGGAAAATCCAAAGTGGAAAGTACAAAAAAGTTATATGTATGAAATAGTAAACATGAAGGAAGAACAGGGGCGGAGCTACAGAGTGAAATGAGGCGGCAGCTGCCACAACAGCAAGGAGCTTTGCCCCGCCCACCTGCCAAACCAAATGTTTTGAGTCAACATTGACACAGCATTGTCTGTGTTCTTCCACTCCCGGTCGATTTACTTTCTATTTCTATAGATGAACATTTTTCAAGCATGAGTCTCTAGGAAGGGTCAGAGGCAGAGCACCATCCTGTTCCTCTTTACAATGACCCACTAATGCTGGATCGTCTCTTTTGACCAACAGTCTCGCAAAAAAAAAAAAAAAAAATTGTAAGTTGTGCAAAGATAAAAATCTGTAATATTAGTTGTATGTGCACATGGTGCACATTGGGGCCAACAAGGTATGTTTATAACATTTGAGTGTGTGTAGGCCCCACCCCCTCTAGATTTGTATTACATCTGAACCTAACCATAATGGTTATAACCATCCAGCAACTTGTTGCTTTATGCTGCTTCATGGTTTTACCCCCCCCCCCCTTCTATAATCTGCCCTCCTTTCCTTTTTCGTCCGGTCCAACAAAAATTACAAAAGGGGTTTATTCAGACATACCTCTGGTAATTCAGAAGATCCATAATCCGCCTATTGTTAAAGTACAATATGTCCAACACAAGAGGCCCTCAGCTCTCATCTGTTTTCTCAGCTTTTGGACAGGACAAGTTAAAAATAAATAAAGAAATGAAAAGAGTACTTTTGATGAATATTTTTAAAGATATTTGACGATTTGGGTTTGTCGCTGAAATGTGTCTTCAGGCTACAAAGAAAAAGGATCCGCCCTAAATGTGGCGACGTATCTTAACGGTGTTCAACACTCGTGCGTATTTTCTTCAGAAACTTCTCTTTCACTGACTATTTATAGCCATTTTAGTTATATTGTGGTGGGATAAATGTGATTTCTGTCCAATATTGTTCTTTAGATCTGAGAACCATGTTTCTAAGCAGAGCAGCCGGACTCATAGCTTCAGATATGCGAGAAGGGAATGGTGATTTTTTACGGTGTGCTCAGGAGGAGGCTTTGTACCGCAGTCTGTCTGGCTGCTCTGTGTGAGCGAGCTGCTGGGTCCGAGTCCCTTCGGCCAGGAATAAAGCACTGGCTGCACATATTTACAAAATTATGAGTGAACAGACAATAATAATCATAACAATCATGAAGCTGTTTTACTGCAGAGTCAAAATGACACAGACTGACTGACAGAGATGTTTCTGCTCTAAACATGAACTCTGTCATTTCTGGAGTTCCAGGAAAACTGCCTCAGTTCTTCCTTCATATTATTCCCACTTTTCTTCATCAGATTTCACACAAACTCTGGAATGAAGACAAAAAAATCAGGATGTTTTTATTGTCAAATGATCAGAAACAATTTTTCTCTGAAGAACAAAGAAATGAAAACACAAATCTTCAATCCAAAGTTGCCAAATGAAGCAAAAAGAAAGAAAACAAAGTTGTAAATGTTCTTCTTTCTACAAACACAATCTTCTCCTTCAGTTTCTTCTCTTTTCGTTAACAAAAACAGAGAGTCTTTTTTTTCTTTGTCTTTTTTTTTTTCTTGTCCTGTCCAACAGCAGGGCAGACAGATGAGAGCTGAAGGCCTCTCGTGTTGGACATATTTTACTTTAACAAAAGGGGTTATTAATCTTCAGACAAACCAGAGGTATGTCTGAATAATCCCCTTTTGTAATCGAGGCCAAACTTTATTCATTTTAATCATATTTGAAAATCGTTTGTGTTGGACCGGAAAAAGAAGAAAAGAAAGAAAGGAAAAAAAAGAGGGGGATGTTAGGGGGGGATAGGAAGGTGATCATAGGAGGGGGGGGATAAAACCATTAAGCAGCATAAAGCAACAAGCTACTGGATGTTTATAATTACGGTAAGGTTCAGATGTAATACAAGTCTGTAAGGGCGGGGCCTGTCCACACACACATACTCAGATGTTATAACATACCTGTTGGCACCAAAAAACACATGTACATGTACACAAAGTACATGTACACAATACAAAGTATGTTCACACACGCACACTTGTGCCTTTAAACCAAACTAAGGTCTTCAACCCCCCCCCCCCCCCCCCAATGCCCGTACAGCAGCAGATAGAGAACAACCGCCCCCTGGGCGACCACACCCGCCACCCAGGCCAGGGCCAGCAGGACCGCCGCGAGGCCCCCAGAGCCAGAGAGCAGGGAGGCATGGGGGGAAAGAGAGTGCTGCCCCAGCCCAACCAGGAGAGCAGCCCCCCGCCGCGCCACGAGGGCCCAATGCCGGGCCCCACCCGAGAAGGGTGTCCACAGCCCTAGAGGAGCACCTAATCACCCCCCAGGAGTTCTGGGCATCCCCCTGCTCCAGGCAACAACCCACCCGGCCCACGGTTGGTCCAGAAAGGAACAAAGCAGGGGCCAGCCACCGCCACCCGGGAGGGGGGCACCCCGGGGAAAAGGGAGGCCCATTAGGGTTGTTGTAAACATGGCCCGACCAGGCTCGGCCACAGTTGGAAATTTGGCGAGGCCGAGCACCCGGGGGCAAGGACCAGAACCCACTCAGGTGTTATGTGATCCCCGGCTTCTGGCCTTGCCAGAAAGCTCAAGGATCACTCTCCCTGCATGGAGAGAGGGCCGCCGGGCCCAGGAAACCAGCACCCAGGGGACACGGCCCCGTTGCCAAGGGTCCAGTATCCCCTAACAGGGATGGAGTAGGGGACAAATGGTCCAAGGTCCAACCTTCCTTGCGAAATGCGTGTGTGTTTGTGAGGGTGTGTGTGTGTGCATGTGTGTGTGTTTATTTTGGAATGTATATTTTGAGGGGTGAAAGGTGTGTGTACTAAGGGGGTGCAGTTAAAATTGGCGGGTAGGGCACTGAGGGGACATCTCCTGATTACTCACAGTGATGTCCCATCACCCTCCCCACCAAGGGCCCTAAATGTCTGGGGTGCGGTTAAAATTGGCGGGTAGGGCGCAAAATGGACATCTGCTGCTTACTGGGAGTGATGTCCAAGCACCCCCCCTACCAAGGGCCCTACATGTCTAAGGTGCAAATAATATGAGGAAGGGGCTAAGCTGGGGACAGCTGGTAGACTGTCCCCCTGTGGTCAAACAGCCGTCCCCCAGCATAGGGCCCAGGGCCCCCCCAGCCCAGGAGTCCCACCCCAGGCCCAGCACCACCCACTCCACACAGAGATAAAGGAGCCAGAAAGCGCCCCCCACTTCTGGAGCAACTCCAGTCCCCCACCCCCAGGCGCCAGCCCTGGGAGAGCTCTGGTAAGGCCCCGACGGGACCGAGGCAGCCAACCGGCCGGGGCAACCGCCGATTGCCTCAGCGGAGACCCCGACCCATCAAATTCCCCCACAGGACAGGGCCGACAAGCCCCACCCCACCCCAGACCCCGCAGCCCCAGTGGATGACACCCAAAGCGACCGGGGGCCCCGAGGGGGTTGCCCCGCCCCGTCCCAGAGCCAGGGCAGATGGGCAGCCAGTCCAGCACCGCTGGGCGTCCCCCTGAGCGGGTTTATAACCCCAGCACAAGCAGAGGGCCCCGGCCAAGCCAGACCACTACTCAACCTCCACCACCACACCCCCACCACACCCAAGCCCAGAAGACCATGCAGTGCCCCAGCCCGTCCCAACCACGCACCGGACACAAGCCCCAACCAATGGGTCCGCTACGGGTGGGGGGTCGAACCAACGAAGAGCAAGGAAGAGTGGCGATCAGGCCCCCACCACTCAAGTCATTGGGTTAGCTGGCGAGAACCAGAAGAGCATATTCTTTCAAAGATAATTGAACTTTGGGCTGACTTTTTTTCCAAGCCGATATGATCAAACAGCAGATTTCTGTATAAACTTATATTTATATTTTTCTTGTTTTTCTAATTCATTAAAATCGTTTTTTTAGCAATACAAAAAGAGTTATGAAAATGATAGATAATAATCCCCCTTCTACATCGATGTGAAAGTCTTTGATTATGCGTCACGATTCCATTTGTGTTGCAAACACTTCAGTTCACATGGCAATAACACAAAACATGTTTAAGCTTGTTGTGTGAAATTTAAATTCAAGTCAAATCGAAGTTTAAAGTAACAACAAAACAGATTTTACTCTAAAATGTTTGAGATTCATGTTCAAAAATGTCTCAAATCCACATTCTAGAGATTTTTCATTTCTCTCTTTATTTCTGACTACAAACATTACTATTATTATTACATTATTATTAAAAGTTAAAATGTTTAGTTCAAAATGATCCCAAAGCGGAAAATCACTAAAAATAAAGCATTTCACTTCTTTCAGGGAACTATTTCAGTTACGAGCTCCACTGTGTCTCCATAACCCAACCCCAGTCCAGCATGGGCGGCTCAGTGAATGTGGTCTACCTTGTATGTGGCTCTCTGTGTGTGGAGAGGAGAGAGAGAGAGAGAGAGAGAGAGAGGGAGTCATGTGCTTTCCAGAGGCGTTGTGAAGGGACAGAACACCTGCTCTGTGATCGGTACACTCCCTACTGGAGGAAACAGGAGCTGAGATGGAGGTTTCTGCATATTGTATGAAAAAATGAGAATCTGTTTGGATAACAAAATAATGCCCAAGATTTGTCATTAAGCAAATCCACTTTCATTTCCCAGATCTGCTGATATTCTTAGCATGACTGCTACACCTGCATAGTAATCTCTCCCTCCACCTCAGTAACAGCATCCCAGTCCGACTCTCTCTACTCAGGGGCCTGAAGATACGATCAGTAAATCTGTCTGGATGATCAGAATCAGACTGAGACTTTTTCATCACTGTCACCTTTCTGTTCTTCTCTGCCAGTAACAGTCGTCTGTGTGCTGTGTTTGGATCCAGTGTGATTTGACATGAATATTTGAAGAAGTCAGCTCTGCTCTTTGGTTCTGGTTCTGCAGTAAGACATCACATAGTGACTGTCAGTGAGATGTTTGCCATTTCACTACTCTCAGAATGTCCTGCAGTTTGTCTCGAGAGCTCTGACACAGCTGCTGTCACACATCCTCAAAGTATCTCAGGAAGGACGGACATTGATGCTGGATGAGTGTGTGGACTTCACTGAGTGGTGGCAGTGAGGGGTAGTTGAGCAGAAACTGGCTGTGATCCTCTGTGAGTGAGAGCTGCTTCAGCTCAGCGTCTCTCCTCTTCAGCTCAGTGATCTCCTGCTCCAGCTCCTCCTGAAGATCTTTGACTCGACTCACTTCAGTTTGCTGCTGGGATCTGATCTGCTGCTTCACATCACAGCTTCTTTTCTGGATGAGACGGATCATCTCAGTGAAGATCTTCTCTCTGTCCTTCACTGTTTGATCAGCAGAGTGATTGATGGCCTCCACCTCCTGTTGAAGCAGCTTCACCTCCTTCTCTCTGTCCTGGATTCTCTGCTGGATTTGTTGTTGACTCTCCTCCAGCTCTCTCTGCCTCTCAGTCCTTTCTGCTGCAGCTGAGACTGTGTCATGGCCTCTATGTTCATCCACAGAGCAGAGATAACAGATACACTTCTGATCAGTGCGACAGAACATCTTCATCACCTCGTCATGACGGGAGCAGATGTTCTCCTGCAGGTTCTTGGAGGGTTCCACCAGCTTGTGTTTCTTGAATGGAGCTGCATCCAAATGAGACTGGAGATGTTTCTCACAGTAAGAGGCCAGACAGATCAAACAGGACTTGATGGCTTTCAGTTTTCTTCCAATGCAGACATCACAGACCACATCTTCAGGTCCAGCATAGCAGAGATCAGCAGCAGCAGCTTGAAGTCCAGTCTTCTTCAGCTGATCCACTAAATCTGCTAACATGGTGCTTTTCTCCAGAACAGGCCTCGGTATGAAGGTCTTCCTGCACTGAGGACAGCTGTGGATTTTCTCCTCTTCATCCCAGAATCCTTGAATACACTTCATGCAGTAGCTGTGTCCACAGGGAATAGTCACCGGATCATTCAGCAGATCCAGACAGATGGAACAGCAGAAGGTTTCTTGATCCAGATCAACTCCTTTCTGTGCCATTTCTCCTCTCAGACACAAAGACTGTTTGCGTTTCACTTCCTCATAAACCAGTTTGACTCTAATCCTCCGATCAGGTGTTTTCACTGCGAGTTCAGCCAATCAGCTTCTCTCTTCCTTTCCTGTTGGTTACGCCCATCATGACAGAGGAGGAGCTGCAGATCAGGAAGAGGAGAACTTTAGAGAAAGTCGCTGACCTTTCAGAAAGAGAAAAAGAACACATCAAATGTCTTCCTCAGCAGATCCAGACAGATGGAACAGCAGAAGGATTCTTGATCCAGGTCATTTGTGGTCATTTTTCTTCAGAGTTCCAGTTGAAGAAGCTGCAGTTCATTCTACAGTGAAGGTTTCCTCACAGCTTGTTTCCCTTTAAGACTTTGAACTTTCAAATGTTTTGTCATCAAGAGGATTTCAGGATCAGATTTCAGGACAGTCTGTGGTTTCACAGAACACTTTATTGAAACTCAAACATTTATTGGTTTTAATGAAATTGCATCAAAGTAATTTAAATTGGTTTGAACACGTATTTGTTTTCATCTAACTGTAAACTCAAACATGCTGAGAAAACAAGGACAGATTTATATGAAATCCCAACAAAAACAGCCAACAATTAAGTTTTGGATTATTGTCATTATACATCAATGACATTAAAGGGCATATACCATGCAAAATCTATCTTTGGAGCTTTTAAGTGTAATATAATGTTCAGTTTGGATGTTGTTTGTTTTCGTGGGTGAAACGCAGACACGCTGCAGGCACACCGGCTTTAGGTTGACGTCATGAAATGGGCAGCAACCACACGGAACGAAAGGCGCTGCCTCAGAGACTGGGTCATCTTACTTCAGGGTTGGAAAAGATCTCAGGAAAAGGATTCACATTTAACAAAATATGTAATATTTATTTGCTTTATATGTATAATGTTTACTATAAAAGGCTTTATAGTATGGTTTATGCCCTTTAAAGCTACAGCGTTCTCATGAGGGAAGGGGGCAAGGGGATTCAGTACAACATCTCACAGTTGATGGTGTAACACCGGCTCTGTAATGCTACAAAGACACTGATAAAACACAGTAGATTTAATTCTGGTATTATTTAGAAAATACTGCCTTTTTTAAATTAATGTCAAATCAATTTATTTTGTTGTATTTATCCACCTCGTCTTAAAGTCCAGTTTGTGAAAACATTTTCCGACTTTAAACCGGTCTGTGTTTACATATAGGCAACACACGGAACAACTGGTTAGCATAGCAGCATTTCCATCAAATCTACACCTTTGTTGAATTTTCTGGTTTCTGCTGTAAGTCCATAGACTGTAAATACAGTCTGTGTGCTACACAGTAGTGAAGTGACCATGGGGGTGGGGGGTTGACTTGCTTGCTGTTATTTACCTTATGGAGAGAAAATAGTCCCATCCACTTCGTGTGTGTGTAATTCTAAATTTCTAACTCATACATTTATTCATTTATTGTATTCACATGTACAAAAACTACATAATAAGAAAAAATTACAAAGCACAATTTACACACGCACAACTTAAATTGCTCCTCCATGAACCGTCACCTTAACATGGTGGAGGAGTTTGAGAGCTCGAGTGATCCCAGAAGCTAAGCTTTGTTGGGCCTAAGCCCCTGGTAGGGTCTCCCATGGCAGATAGGTCTTGGGTGACAATTCAGACAAAGAGTGGTTCAGTAGCCCCTTATGAGAAGAAAAAATAGGGACCTAGATACGTCACATGGATTGGCTTCCCCGGGGCCGCACTCTGCAGCCAGGTCTGGGCTTGGGGCTTGCAGGCAGCTCGCAGAGGCTCGCAGGCTCATGGGGGGAGCCCTGGTCGGGTCCAGCCCAAATTAATGACATGGGACCACTCTACTGTGGGCCTATCACGCGTAAGAGACCTCAAAAGGGGCTGGTGCAATGTGGTTTGCATGGCAGTCAAAGGCGGGTGCCTCAGCGGTCCAAACCCCAGTCATGGAACTTGGCTTTTGGGACATGGAACGTCACCTCTCTGGGTGGGAAGGAGCCAGAGCTTGTGCGAGAGTTTGAGAGATACCGGCTAGATATAGTTGGGCCAACCTCCACACACAGCCTGGGCTCTGAAACACAGTCCTTTGAGGGGGGTTGAACTCTCTACCACTCTGGAGTTGCTCATGGTGGGAGGCAGCGGGCTGGTGTGGGCTTACTCGTGAGCCCCCATCTCAGTTGCTAAGTGTTGGAGTTTACCCTGGTGGACAAGAGGGTCATGTCCCTCCGCCTTTGGGTGGGGGACAGGTCCCCGACTGAGGTTTCGGCTTACGGGCCAAACAGCAGTTTGGAGTACCTTCTTGCCTTCTTGGTGTCTCTGAAAGGGGTACTGGGAAGCAATGTGGGACTTCAATACCCCCATGGACAATGACAGTGGCACCTGGAGGGGCGTGATTGGTAGGAAAGGCCTCCCTGATCTGAACCCAAGCAATGTTTTGTTGTTTGACTTTTGTGCTCAGCATAGTTTGTCCATAACCATGTTTAAGCACAAGTGTGTCCATCAATACACGTGGCATCAGGACACCCTAGACAGGAGGTCAATGATTGACTTTGTAGTTGTTTTAGGCGACCTTTGGCCCTTGTTTTGGACACACAGGTAAAGAGAGGGGCTGAGCTGTCCACCAATCACTACCTGGTGGTGAGCTGGATTCACTGGCGGGAAAGGAGGTCGGAAAGACTTGGGAGACCAAAACACAGTGTGAGGGTCTGCTGGGAAAGTCCGGCTAAGCCCTCCGTCAGGGAAGTCTTTAAGTCCCACATCTGGGAGAGCTTCAAACAGGTACCGAGGGAGGCTTGGGACATCGAGTCAGAGTGAATCATGTTTTCCACCCCCATTGTCTCTGTTGCTGTTCTGAGCTGTGGTCCCAGATCTGTCGCAGTGGTCTGATGCCTGTCGCGGTGGTAACCCCCGAACCAGGTGGTGGTAAGGGATGCCGTAAAGCTGAAGAACTGGTTGGCTTGTGGGATTCCAGAGGCAGCTGACAGGTCCCGTCAGTCTAAACGAGCTGTGGCCGGGACTGCTGCTGAGGTAAAAGCTCAGTCCTGGGAGGAGATTGGTAAAGCCATGGAGAAGACTACCGGTTGGCCTTGGAGAGATTCTGGCAAACTGTTTAGCCCTTCAGAAGGGGAAAGCAATTATCTGCAGGCACTATTTTCAGTGCAGGTTGGGAGCTGTTGACTTAAACTGTGAACATTGTCGGGTGGTGGAAAGAATACTTTGAGGATCTCCTCAATCCCACTGACATGCCCTCTTTTGAGGAAGCAGAGGATGAGGACTTTGGGGTGAGGCTGTCCATCTCCAAGGCTGAAGTCATTGAGGTAGTAAATGAGCTCCTCTGTGGCAAAGCCTCGGGAGTGGACGAAGTCTGCCCTGAATACCTCAAGTCTCTGAATACTGTGGGAGTGTCTTGGCTGACATGAAAGACAGTTCCCGACTGCCACATCATGGTTCTCGACCGGAGAAAGCTAGTTTTCCATCTCTCGTGGGTGGAGTATCCTTGCTCCAGGTGGAGGAGTTTAAATACCTTGGGGTCTTGTTCACGAGTAAGGGAAGGCATGAAATTGACAGGCGGATGGAAACAGCTCCATATTTACGTGGTTGCTGTACCAGTCCGTTGTGAAGAGAGAGCTGTGCCAGAAAGCAAAACTCTCAATTTACCAGTCGATCATCGTTCCAATACTCACATGTGGTCATGAGCAAAAGAACAAGGTCCCGACTACAAACCTCTGAGCTTTCTCCGTAGGGTGGCTGGGCCTGGACTGGAAACTCCCCAGATCTTAATCCCATTGAGAACTTGTGGTCAGTCCTCAAGGGCCGGGTGGAAAAACAAAAACCCACTGATTATGACAAACTTCAAGAAGTGATTCTGAAAGAATGGGTTGCTATCAGTCAGCATTTGGCTCAGGAGTTGATTGAGAGCATGCCCAGTCGAATTGCAGAGGTCCTGAAAAAGAAGGGCCAACACTACAAGCAGATTTTTTTCCCATAAATAGAAATGGAAGTTAAATGATTATATGAGAAAACTAAACAAATTATCCACAGCAAACATGACTTAAAAATCTGAACAAAGAGGACTCATAAAACAAGGAGTGATAGAAGGAACAGAAACACATGTTGGAAGAAATATCTGAAAGAGATAAGTAGTAAACAAAAAAAACAAAGAGATAAAGAAACACAGAGACAGGTCTCAAAGGAAATAAGGAAAAAGAACTGAAGCTACAAAAAGAACAAGGAAGCAGCAGAAAAAAAATTGATTAAAGCAATAGAGAAAGGACAAGCAGAGGAAAGAGGAAGGACAGAGTGAAGTAGAAGTACTCAAAGAGTTACTGCGGACACTCCACTTGATCTAAAGGGCATCACTCATCCATCAATCACCATATCTGAGCTCGTTCATCAGTCTGCTCGACTGTCACGCCTGCTTGGACGTTATTAACAGAAAAATGAGGCGACGAAAAACCGCCTGCTCTCTATTTCACACCCTGCCATTTGTGTTTGCCGACATGAAACCGTGCTTATTAACCCAATTCTGAAGGTTGGAGTGATCGTCATCGCCTCGGGGGGAGATCGTCAGTACGACACGATGTCTCCAAGAGGGGGTGATGGAGATGAAAAAACAGACGTGAGGCTTAAAAAGATGTTTTTGGAGAGGTGAGACATGGACATGGAGACTTTATACCTTAATCTAGGGCCCCAAAGCAGGGATTTGTTGTTCAAGCCCATTTGAAATTTAAATATAAACACTTCACCCACAATGACCTTTGAAAGGGATACAGCATATCACGCACCGACGTCTGACTTAAGTAGCCATGAACGAACAAGAGTGAAAGGAGCCGAGCTCCACCACTGAAAAGGTCAGACGTTCAACGATGCCCTCCAGTTAGTCAGATCACCACTGAAGGATCCAGATGCACATGGAAACAGTAACCAAAAGATTGGTAAAGGAAAAAAGAGGAAGTATGTAATTTTTTGTCAACATATTTCATAGTGGACAGACCCAGATTGTGGCACAATCATTCTTGATCAAATATATTTAATTTATCAACGCAGCAAGGTATTCTCTTTTCACTGTGACTTTACTTTGATTTTTCTGGTGAGGAATAATTTCCCTGGAATGAGACACAAACAGAAAAGAAGCAGAGAAATGAAATGTGTGAAGGAGGATATAGTGTGTAAAGAAATGTTTTTACTTTTTATGAGAATATGTCAAAGGTGGGTTGAGTTGTTAATGATGTCCAAACTGCCTTCAGCAATGCGTGTTCAAGCAGCCACTTCCAGTGAAAAGTCTATGTGAAAGGGTGTTTCTGGCTTCCGCGTTCAAGACATTTGCGTTCATGGATAACTACATAAGTTTCTACCACTGTTTTCAGGCTCTAGGTACAAAACATGCGGCAATAGGACGCGTGTTGAAACCTAAACCAGGTAGAAGTTTGACCAATCAGGGACTCAGGTTTTATAATGACAAATGGATGGCGTCCCTTTTATTACAAGTGTAACATCTCTGAGGTATAGCTACAGTAAAAACCTGGACCAGTAGGTTAGACTATGACAGTGTTACAAAAACTTGTACTTTGGAAAACCTGTAAAGACTACAGACCACAATGCAGTTGAAAATATTCGGCTCATTCTTTAGATTGACAAAAACGTGACACCTAACATACCAGTACATCCATCCATCCATCCATCCATCCATCTTCCTCCCCTTATCCGGGACCGGGTCGCGGGGGCAGCAGTCTAAGCAAAGATGCCCAGACTTCTCTCACCCCGGCCACTTCCTCCAGCCCTTTGGGGGGACCCTGAGGCATCCCAGGCCAGCCGAGAGATGTCTCTCCAGCATGCCCTGGGTCTTCCCCCAGGCCTCTTCCCAGTGGGACATGCCCGGAACACCTCCCCAGGGAGGCTTCCAGGAGGCATCCGGACTAGATGCCAAAGCCATATAAACTAGCTCTTTTCTGGCTCCCCTATCTCTAAAGGAGCGCCTGGCCACTCTACAGAGGAAGCTCGTTTCAGCCGCTTGTATTGGGGACCTTTTGGTCATGACTCAGAGCTCATGACCATAGGTGAAGTGGAACCAAGATTGACCGATAAACTTAGAGCCTTGCTTTTTGGCTCAGCTCTCTCTTCACCACAACGGACTGATACAGCGACCACATAACTATGGACGCTGCTGCTATCTTGCGCTCCGGTCTTCCCTCACTCGTGAGGCTCCTTCCCTCCCAGAGAGGTGATGTTCCATGTCCCAAAAGCCAAGTTCCATGACTGGGGTTTGGGCCGCTGAGGCACCCACCTTTTTCTAGTTTTAGTTCTAGTTGTTCAAGATCTAGTGCTAGTTGGTTCGTAAAAAGAATAAGAAGAAGCCCCTGCCTGTTTGTCCAGTGTGAACACCATAGGCTAAAAACACATTCAAGACTGGCGTACAGCGCAATCTTTAACACGTGTCACATGCCCGGTCTGTCTGTAGCTTCGAAGTTAATGCAGTATATTTAAGCTTTGAATCAATGAAAACTTCAAGAGTTTTGAATTGATAAAACATCTACAGATGATCCAGGTTACAATAAGGAAGCCTTGCAGCTGATCTGTTCTCAGCTGATCAGATAACAGGAACTCAGCGTTAGGCAGTCTTTGCTTCATCGCATGTGTTGTGCCACATCACTGCAGCCTCCTTGGTACTCCACTAAGCACTTGGTGACATGCATTGTGCATTGCTATGGCAACAGCTGCTCACTGCGCCGCACTGGAGCAACCCCTTCATCTCCACATTACCATTTCTCTACTTCCTCTCTCATGCATCGGTCCAGTCAGGGATTGGCGGCGATCCCTCTTTTGTCCGTTTCCATGGTGATGCTGTCTGGCACCACGGCAGCGTGATGTGATTGAACTGTCTCAGAACTGCTTGTCGTGGATGCCCATCAGAGGTTCCTCTGTTGCTCACAACAGACTGAAGGCGAAGTCCTCAGCAGTAACAACAGTCAGAATAAAATATAATACATCTTCTGCCTTAAAATCCTTTGACAAACATAAAATTAAAATTTTCACTCAAATTTTAAAATCCTTTACCTTAACCCCCAATTCATTCATTCGTTCATTTTCTACCGTTTTATCCCTTTCGGGGTCAAGGGGCTGCTGGAGCCTATCCCGGCCACTTGTGGGTGAAGGCAGGAGACACGCTAGACTGTACGCCAGTCTGTCGCAGGGAACCAGCAATTCTATGACTTGTACGGAGTGATTTTTGTGCCAATATTCCAACCATAACACTCACTGTTTTGAGTGTAAAACTTTACAAATTCTGTGCTCAAAAATGTATTTTGCGCTAGCTTGAAACAGAAAAAAAGCACTTTAAATTAAAACTATGTGCAATCAAAACAATTTTTCCTCAAGAGAAAACTTCTCTCTTCTGCACTCAAAACAGAGCAGAGAGTTACAAATGTACCACAAAAGCCAGCCAATCACAGACGTAGACATGAAGGTTAATGTTGAGTGGTCAAAAATTCTTCCCATTGTGCATAAACCGGATCAAGTCTATGAGCTGATTGGAAGAATACATTTTTACATTGCAAGAGTAAAATTGTTTTGTTTACATACATTTTTGAGTTTAAAGTGCATTTTTCTGTTCCAAGTGCAAAATAATTTGTGCTCATGCATTTTTCAAAGTTTTCTGCTCAAAACAGTGAGTGTTGTGCTTGGAATAATGGCATAAAAATCCCTCCATAGACTTGAACTCCCAACCAATCTCCAAACTCCAACTGTTAGAAATAGTTTAAACATGGAAAAGAAATGTGATGCTGAACCAACTAGCAAAATGATAATGATGCTGGATTATACCTCAGTGCTAAAATGATCAAAAACAGCAATGCTAAACCACATGCTAAGATGCTAAATAAAGAGCATTAGCTTAACATTTTAACACAGGAGATGTCAACAGCAACAAATACCACACGCTCTTTGAACTACTGTCGCTCTTCTGCCATTAATACAATTAATGTAATTTTAAGGGATTATGATGCAGAGAAAAGCGGTTTTCAAGCCTGGAACTTGGTCCCCCAACAAACTGAATGACTGCTTAAATTATAAGCCACAACTATTCGAAAAAGTTTAAAAACCAAAATGAAATTTTGTGATCCTGAACCAACTAGCAAAACAAAAATCAGCAAAAACAGCTAAAAATGACTAAACCACTTGGAAGATGCTAAATAAAGCACTGAATATCACAACTCTTTGAACAACCGTTACTCTTGGACCATTTACAGAATTCCAACTAATTCTGTCATTGAAACAAATGCGGCTTTTCTCCATGACAGAATTAGTTGGAATTCATTAGAATCCATTAAAATGACTGTGTGCCCAAATGACTGATTTGCGTAAACGGTTGAGTTAGGGTAATGCAGAGAACGTCAACACTGGTGCTAAAGTTCTGGTGTTAAAGGGTTAAATTACCTTAGACCCCCTCCAATGAAAATTGCGTTTTTGGTATTTTGCAAATCTTTTTAAAGCTTTTTTCTGATGATGGAGAAAATTAGGATTAAAATTGCATTTCTGAGCATTTCTATATTCAAATCATTGTGAATCAGGAGCAGATGGAAAAATGCAGTTGGAAAGAGACTGTAGCAGTGACGTAGAAGCTAGAATCGACGGGCCACAAACTCCCAACTCCATCCATTCTGATGCATCCACTTGTAGACAAGCAGATTCATGTACGTCTTTGTTTTCCTTGTCTGAGTTGGCATCTGACTCAAAACTGTCTGTCTGGATATCTCCAATGTTGCTCGCCATTTTTGTTGCACCTCTAATGTTCGCTTGGAGCTTTGAGGGGCTGTAAGCTAGTGGGAGAGAGTTTACACAAAGGTATGATGGGCTCACTCTGTGCTAATGGTCCCATCCACAACTCATAGGCAAATTTCTAATGAACTACTGCCGCTCTGCAGAAAATATGTTCTAGAAAACGTCACAGGTTTGTTTGTGTTTTGTTGGCTAAAACAAGCATAATCATAATTAAAAGACCACTGGAAACACTTTCAAAATAGATCAACAATTGATTGGAGTGAGTCTTTAAGAAGCTGTATTAAATAACTGTAGTGTTTATGTGTGATGAACAAGTCAGCAAAACTAGGCTGGAATTCTAAGGATAATAAATTAAATAAGAATTTGTCGATTTAGCTTAAAGATTTGTAAATGCATGGATGATTCTCTGACAGTGCTGCATGTCTTCAGTCTAGAGGGGCCAAAGCCCCCACTGGGCCCCTTTTGTTTTAACCTTAGCTCATCACAGACTTCCTGCAGAGCAGCTTTGCTCTGATCTTAAAGTTTAACTGCTCCATAACCGATCATCTTCCTCAGCTGCGGCCAGCGGCGCCGTTGTCAGTTACACTCTGGGTGTGATCAGGCACAAACAAACCCGACTGTTCTTGCCGTGACGCGCCGCAGACTGCCTCGCCGCTGTCTAGCACAGAAGGGTCTGTGAAAAATCAATTTCAACAGTTTATTTCCCACGGTGGCGTGGCGTGGCGTACACACGCGCCACAGAAGTGTGTTGGCGTGTCTGTCACTGGAGAAGGAATACTTTGGAATTAAATTTCACTGAGGACGGCCATTTCATTTTCGCGCAGATGGAAGCTGACTAGACGGCAGACTCCAAAACGCCCGCTTCCCTTCCAAACGCAGAGCTCCCTGCCTTGCATACAAATGGAGAGCAGGCAGAGCTTCAACCCTTGGTTGTATATGTGCAGCGGAATCGATGATGGGCCGCTGTAACTTAGATTTATCGACACTTACAGCGAGGCTCCTGCTACAACGCGGGGCGTATTGGCATTTCGCTGGCGTGCATCAAACACTGCGATGTGTAACAAGTGTCTTCCAGACACTCGGGGGAATTTCCCCGTCCCTGGAAAAGCTCTGCATAGTTCTGTTGTCTTTGAGAGAAGTGATTGCTTTAGGACACAGAGGCTATCGTCACCCTCGGTCCACCCTGTGTTCTGGCTTTTGCTGCTTTGACAGAGCCAACAAAAGCCAGAACACAAAAACTAATCAGCAGCTAACTATTAATTTCTGCAAAACCCAGAAAAAGTAAGAAACAAAACTGAAAATTACAGTCGAGTGGCGAAAAACTCACATCTGGAGGCCAAACAGGGAACTAATAACTCCCTTACAGCAAAATAAATGAACATCATTGAAGGGGGAAAGAAAACTGAATTACTGAGCATCAACTTAATAACAAGGGACACATTTTTGAAATTATTTCAAATCTATAAAAACAATTTTATCACAGTCAGTTATTAAAATGTATTTTTCTGTCAGTCTGACTGTCTTTGCTGTTAGTCTTGAATGATTTATTTAATTTCCATTTTAATCAACTATGGCGCCATGAAAACTCTTAAACAAGAAAACTAATTTTAACACAATGAATGGCTGATGGACTGAACTGAAAGCATCCAACAAAAAAAGTGTAAATCTGAATCAAAGAGGAGACATTTCCAAACCTGAATATCTCCTGACTGCTGCATACATAACACTAATTTCACTCATTTTGGCGTCAACAGATGACATTTGGGGCTTTTTAATGATTCAAAATGTGAAAGGGAGGGGCTCTGGGAATTGTAGTTTTTGGTGGATTACCCTTCCAGTGGTGTTCATCTATGCCCCTTAAGTGAGTTCCAGGTCAGAATTGACAGGTATGTATTAATTTATCCTAAATTATTACAAAAATGCATTTTATTAACTCAACATTCTTTAACTTATAACAAATTGGTGTTTAACATGAATATATAGACAGTGAAAAGTAACTGCAATGAAACTATAACCTGTTTATGACTAAAGAAAATCTGAGATGTTGATTAAAATAAAACAACACCCCTCTAACCCTTTCCATGCTTTCTCCCTCCTATGTGCTGGATTGTTTCAGGCTCCTCTTTGCACAGCCTAAACCAGGGGTCGGCAACCTTTACCCCTTTAAAGAACCATTTGGAACAGTTTCCCACAAAAGTTAAAACACAGGGAGCTTTAACACCCTTTGGAAAACCCAGTGTTTTCCAGTGAGTGGGATCATTTCACTTCTTTTTACTTGTTTTCACTCTCTTCCTCCTGCCTGCGCACATCCCCACAGTGTTAAAGGCACCACGACAATTCCAGAACATAATAATTATTTTACCAAACCACAGAGAACCGCAGCACAGAGATGAAAAAGCCGCAGGTTGCTGACCCCTGGTCCACACCTTGGTTCTTGTCCGGTGTGATGGATCTGAGCCTCTACCGCTCTGGTGTTCAGGGCTTGTTCAGAGCTACAAGGATGAGTGCTTCAGTGTTGTCCCTCTAGTAGTCAGGACGATGTTAGGAGTTTCATTTTCAGCAAACAGAATAAGACGTTATGTCTGAAGTGGTTCTAAATTCATCTACATGTCACAAACATTTCAGTTTGCCACGTTTACACGTTTACACTAAATCGACTCGACACAGCCTTTAACTGCATTTAATTTGATGAAACAAGGTTTCTGTGAGTTTTGGATAATAATTACTTTTTTCCTCTAAGACTATTAGTTTGTACGATCAGGTGAAGACAGAGTTTCCTTTTTTGCCCCCACAATCCTGCAGCAAACCGTTTTCAGAGAAGTTCACTAAAGCTGAGGGAAACTCCAAAAAGGTTGTCATTGAGATGCCACATAAGGTCAAAGTGAGAGGTCAAGTCCACCATTGCATATATTTTTACACCTTTATCCCAAAAAAAGGGGTGTGGTCGTGCATAAATGACATAGATCCACTAAATCTGTCGACCCCACAGTGCAGAGCAGACATGCAGAAACCCCTCCACAAGTTTATAATGTTTGCAAAGAATTTTTTTTTAATTTGAACGTTAGAGACTGAGATGCTTTAGTTGGAACTTAAAATAGACTCTGATCTGCAACATAGAGTTCCTGTTTCTCCAGCATGTCCACCATCTCCTGCCAGTAGCGGTTTTAGGCACGGGCGGTATTGGTGACGGGCGGTGGTGAACGCCCGCGGCACAAATTTAAAGGGGGCGGTGGCTCAAAAACCAAAAAAAAAATCTGCGCCACTATCAATTTTTTCTGTAATCTGTTATATCACAGAGTTTGTAATATAACTGCACAGGCTCCTGTCTTTGAGAAGGTGCCGCAAATGTGTGTGAAGAAAAATGGGAGGGGAAACCTATTTTATCTTTGACTTATTCAGAATAACTTTAGGTTATTCTACAGGTTCTGTGGATACTATTTTCTTCTTATCTCAATTTTTTCATAATAAAACTTAAAAAAAAAGGTTCTGGGAAGAAAAAAGTACTTTTAGAAATTTCCTCACTCAGGAGGACGTGACCTAAGCCTGACCCCTGAACCCCAAACTGCAGACAGCAGCCGTATGCTGACCGCGGCTGCGCAGCCTGAACTGCGCTCTGTGTGAGCGCTCCTGCCCCAGCTGCTGCTGTTGCTGTTTCTGGTTGTTTGTCCTGAAGACGTGTCGGGGCTCCAGTGGAATCGATGGTGCGGACGGTGGAGGCAGGAAGTCGTTACGGAGCGAGCTTAAACTGACGGGCTGTAAACAGAAGCTGAGGCAGGATGTCCCTGACACTGAGGAAACAACAGAAGCTGCAGCTCTGCTGCTGCACAGGCGGCATGTTGCCACTGAAAACAAGGAGGCAATCGAACAGAGGGGGAAGAGACTCAAATACGGAAAATCAGAAAAATTAAAGACCAACTCAGATGAAAAGGGTGTTTTTAACATGTTTTCTGACAACGGAGGACATTTATAAAGAAGATTAGGCTCAGAATGGCATTTCTGAGGATTTTATGGATTGAAATCCTTGTGAATCGAGAGCAGGCAAACAGTGCCGTTCTAAAAAGTTTGTAGTTTCCACATACGAACTACAACCTGAAGGTCCCTGCTCCACTCCATTCGGATGCCTCCACCTCTAGACATACATCCATTAATGTCTCGTCTGAGCTGACATCTGGCTGTATGGCTGGATAGCTTTAATGTTGCTCGTCCTTTTTGTTGCAATGTTAGGTTGGGGTTGTGAGGGGGCTGTAATGTCCTTTTTGGAACATAATTACCTTCATACTGTAAGATTGTGAGAGTGTGTAAACAGATGGATAACGGGAAGTCTAACATCTCACTGTAAGATGCAACTCAGAGGCAAATTTCAGAAGCTGTGTCCTAGAAAATGACAGACGCTCTAAAGCGGCATGATAAAAGACCGCTGGGAAGAGTAGATCAATACAGCAGAAAGCTCATTTTAACCACAGAATGGATCACCAGTTCTTGCTCAAGAAGTCTTTTTAAGAGAAGTGGCTTTGCAAACATCTAAATAAACTTTGTGATGCTCAACAGAAGCAAACCTGTGACCTGTTACAGGAGGAAACAGGAAACTTGGAATCTTTTTTTTAATATTCTAACTAACAGACACAAAGGCTCTTCCTCCAGCTAATCTCACAGATTAGGATTTTTTCCTTCATCTGATCTTCACAAACATGACCTGTTCAGGTTTCAAAAAATTCTAAAAAAGTAGTGCTGCTCTTCTCCATTAAACTTTTACTTCCTGGTTTAAAAAGTAGATCGTTGCACCAAAAACTGAAGCCAAAAGCTTAAAAAAAAGCTGCAGTCAGGACATCAGCGCACATTTTTCTTTTCTTCAAATTAACGGTTCAAATTTGAACTTCAGGCGTCCTGGAAGCTGCTGCCTTTGATCAGACACGAATGAGTGAGCAACCCCCCCCCCTCCAACTTTAATGCACAAGTCCTGTAGTCCACGGAGAGGACGCACCGCAGAGGCAGGGAGAGCCCACCAATGAGAGCAGAGCAGGAAACCACTTCATGGAGCCTCAAAAATGTGTTTTATTCCACTGAGGGACATGAATAAGAAAAGGAAACAGGTAAAATTCACTGAGCGGAACAAAAACATGCTAATCTTTTAAGGGATTTTCAGAACATTTATCATGAACTCTTGTCCAATCAGAAGCTTGGAAAGATGTGATCTTCTTCTGCTTCTCCAAAGTAACAAATCCAAATGAACAGAAATGACTTACGTAGAAGAAAGTTACTAACTTTAGCGTTCTTTCCAACAAGCTCTCTTTTCTTAGCATTAAACACATGAAACACGTTTGTTTTGTTTTTCGTTTTTCTGCCATTTGACCTTTTTTTCTGCTCGTTTGCTTTGTGTTTAAATGTGATGCATTGACAGAAAGGCATCTGCATAAATGCTTTTAAGAATATTTCAACAAAATCTGCACACTCCACATCTCATCTGGAAAAGGAACTTGTTCTGCGTATTTGCTTTTATTTTGAAAATATTTAATCCTGGTCAGTGTTCCTTCAACAAAATCAATATTAAGATTGAAGTTTCTCTGAGGATATCATTTCTTGTTCAGTCTTCCTGTCCAGTTTTACAGTTTATGATCATTTAAACCCTCTGGACCCTCAAAGATCCGCTTGGATGTAAAATCCCCAAAATGGAACGGTGGTTCAGCAGCAGATTCTGGTGCAGGATGCTGAACTGTGACGTTTCTGATGACTCACCCGATTCTGTGGGTGTTTTATTTTGACAAATTTGCAGTTAAGGAGGAGCGTGTGTCTCCAAATGTGATGAAGCTGCGGTTCTTCTCCTCAGAGAGGAGGATTCGCCTGGAGAGAAACAAGGTCTCTAGCTGGACGAGAAGGTCTGGGGACACAAATGAAAGAAACACGCGAGTGTAGAGACTCATAAAAACCTATGAGGAAATGACTTCAATTCTGCTTGACTTTTCTGATTTTCTTTCTTGGTCAAACATTATAACTTGGCTCCTGATGTTCTGCTGCTCCTTTGCCGTTCCTGCAGCCTCATCCCTGAGAGAGACGACTGAAGTCATCAACACTACCAGGGTGTCTTCCAGCTGGGCCACAGTGAAGACATGCAACATGAAACAAGCATCTAAAAGGAAACTTTTTTTTAATCCAAGCTGAACCGCAGACGGCAGCCAATATAGAATCAGAGTCAGAGATCACTTGTGTTTCCATCAATCCATGAATGAAAACAAAGAACAAAAGGTTTCAAGATCATTTGAAGCCAGAACTCAAATACTTAGAAGCAAAATGTTTTCAGACCAAATATTTGTCCTTACAGTTCCATGTGTGTCATAACGGATTCTCCTCAGATCCTCAGGGTTGCTGTTCCTGCCAAACTGCTAAATCGATTCTAATTCAAGTCACAGGTTGATTCAATAAATCAAAATAAATTAACAGGAGAAATTAAGTGACACGTGTCTCACATAAGCAGTTACTTGAAGTAAATGCTGCTGGACAAACGTTGATTTTTGGCGATAAATTCTAACAATAAAACTAAGAGAAAAGCTGTTTTTACCAAAAACAAAAACTGCCTGTTTGATCCGTCTCTTATTTAAAATGCATTTTCCAATTTAATTCTATTGTTTTTTAAGGCCTTAGTCACGACTGTCCTTACGGGTGGATAGGGCGGGAAAATGGGTTAACCTGTACGGGGCAATCAGGGGAACCGTGTATGAAATATCGAGGACTTCGACCGCTGAGCGAAAACGTTTCTATATACATATCTTTTCTATGAGTATGCTGTGAAGCAACAGGTCGTAGAGAACACCAAAACAACACGTAAGGCTAAGTAAAGGTGAAGTAGGTGAGATGCAGGCCACTACTTTTTTGACACCCCCATTCTACAGACTATACAAGGAGTCCATTAGTTCATGCTGTTCACGTGTGTCTGCTCCTCAGATGCAGATACTTCATGACACACACTTCAATGCTACGTTCCATTTTCTATGATGTCCCTTAACCCTTGTGCTATGTTAGATGACCCCACCCTTACATTGACGTGTTCTCCCTACCATGACAAAGGTGGATAAAGGTGGAAATATTTTTTGTAATCCATAGACTCCAGTGAAGATCACAAATTATTGAAGAAAAAAGGTTCAGGGCACTGTCTAGTCACATGGGTTACGGTGACAGCACGAAGCTCAAGGAAACTGTAAGACGCACCTTTAGGATGCGACGACTTCTCCCTACGACCCTCCACAGGCCAGGACAACCCAAAAAAAAAAAAAAACACAGCCCCCACACAGGTGCACGAGACGAAGGCTTTAATAGACGTCAAGTTTTTACGTTCTCAAATGTTCATCGAAAAATGCTTTCAAAATAATTCCAATGAAATTTTGTTTGCAGGAAACAAAAATAATAAACTATGATTTATATTTTTTTTAGTTGAAGAATGAAGCCAGTTGTTTGTGCACAAGAAGAAGAAAGAATCTAGAAAAAAAGTTTACATTTGTTATGTGCAGCTAATGACCCAAAGTAAATGAGGTTTTGTTTTTGTTTTGTCCCATCAGCTCAAACCTTTCTGATCCAGCGCGGTAACTGTTTATCACAGCAGCAAAGGCAGAAGGCAGCAAAGCTTTTCCAGCCGATGACAGCTCAGCTCTGGGCTCCGGGAACCTTTCTTTTTTCCTTCAGTTAGTTTTTAATTGGAGTCTGCTCTTCTGCTCCAGCTGCGTCTCTTCTTCTGGAGGCTCGTTTTGTTTCGTTTCATCACCAACTTCTACGTCTGCATGAAACTAAACACAAAGGAGCAAACGCTCTCCAGAAGACGAAAACATCACAGCGCCTATGAACCGACAACTGACAGCCTGTCCATTCTATCTGTTGCACAACTATGCTGAGTATGGTTAGTGTACAGGAAAGAAAGCTTAGCTTTTTAAGTTGGGGGTGGGGGGTCTCTTTCAAATTTTTTGGGGAAATAATCTTTTGGACCTTTTGCAAATAAAAATAAAAATTAATTTCACAGGGGAAAAATAAAAACTTTCCAGCAACGATCCTCCCAGGACAAATGGCTTTTGTGTTTGGATAGGATGTGCAAAAAAATTCAATAACCTAAGAAATAAAACTTTATAATGTGTGATATATTCAAATAAAATCATGTTTAGGGTAAATTATTTAGCTCAAAGTACATAACATTCTTGATACCTGAGTTGTAAAAGCAACACTGTTCGTCCTGCAGAGTGCTGACACGTGCTTCTAAGTCTGGTGATTTTGCCATTTTTTCCTCTCCTCCCCGATGTGTCTGTTACCCACAAAGCAAAGCACTGCGGCGTTTGGCATTTTAGTTTCCATGGAAACTGGAAAACCTTTGGCTGACTACCCCCCCCCCCCACACACACACACAAACACACTATCCACCATGTAGTTTTATGTTTCTGAGCTGTGATCTGCTCGCTGCTTTAGGAGTAAATATGCGATTAGCTCGGCCGCAGAAAAGCTGAGCTCACCGCTCCCTTTTCGGGGAGTTTAATGTAACTGCTAGTCTTTGCAGAAATGCTGAGTCATGCTGGTTCATTTGAGACTATTAAAAGACAGACCAGCTTCTTCCTTCTGTCAGATTTTCAAGGCAAAAGTGGGAGGAGCTTTTCTTGCACAAATGCATCTTTTCTGTCACACCCGAGACCCTCAGATGGATTTACCTGAACACCTTGGTGAGTTTGGCCTCTGCTGTTCTGAAGCTCCACCCAAAATACCCCTGAAACGGAGGCGATTCCCAACACACACACAAAAAGTGCTCAATTAGCAGGGCTTTTATTGTGAAAGGGTTGCACAAAGCTAAATTCAAATCAGAATAGATTCATTAAAGCCGTTCAGAGTTAATTAAACTGCAGAAAAATAAACACTGACTTCAAAAGTATCAATAAATAAATTAATAACACATATTTGTCCTATAGAAATACACTAACGTGTCTATCTGGAACAACATTTTCAAGGAAGATTAATAGGCAAATAAATGTACTATTTTTTTTCTTTTAACCCTATAAGTTCATGAAGAAATGAGTGAGAGAGACTTCTGCAGCAGCAGATCCATGAAAAAGCTGCTCTTCAAACATTTCTCACAGCCTTCCAGCAGGTCTCGAGTTTCCTCCTCTTTCTGTGACCTTCAGTGACATAAATGAATCGCATGAACCCTCTCAGCTGTTTTAACAGTTTGTGCAGAAAATGTTCCCGGGATGAGAAATGCTGAAGCTGCTGCTCCTCCAGACGAGGAGCAGAAACCTCTCAGGTGCAGCTGCCCCCTCGTGGGTTCATGGGTGGAGGAGCGTGGGACTCGAGATTGTGGAAGATGGATTTGGGGTTTAGAACACACCTTTATGTTTTACAGGGGAAACATAAAAAAAAAAACGGACCTCTATGTGTCATATTTATTCACAGACTTTATTTTAGGCTAGATTAGAGTTGATTAGGCAAAAGCAGGAGCATGTTCTTTAAATGAAGAACCAAAAGTCTGGTTTTCCTTCCAGCAGAGGAAGAGGAGAGTGGGTGATGAAGAGCGTCAGCTCTCTGCTCAGACAGTTACATAAAAACAGACGGTGGTGGGTTCGCCCGCTTCAGGAACATGAAGGCAGCGTTTCCTCCCGTGTGCTCTGCATCCTAATGATGCCGTCCTGTGGACTCAGCAGTGAGCGTTTGTGTGTCTGCTGTGTGTGTGTGTGTGTGTGTGTGGGGGGGGTAAGTAAGGGCAGAGGCGGCCAGCAGAATGGAGCCGACAGACGCAGGCCTCCCCCACAGAATTTCTCTGGTTTTTATTGGCAAATTGAGTTCAAAGAAAAGCCAGTAAACAAAAGAGGAAGGAGGCGTCTTCCAGGAGCAGCCCAGATGAAGCGGTGCAGATGGCGGCAGGAAGAACGGGGGTGTCGCCGAGCCAAACATCAGGCACGACGGGCGCGAGGTGAGAGTCCGCGAAAGTTCTGGCAGGTTCAGGCATTTTAAGGGAAGGGAACCACCATGATTAAACCATTAAAACCAATAAAAATAATGATCCAAAGAAAGCTCCAGAAAAAACCCACCATGTACTTTTATGAACAAACTGTGTCATTACTGAAAACACACCAAGAAACGGCAAAAAGAAAGCATCTAACAATTACCTATAGCGCAGAGTTACTGGTTAATTTATAATTATCATAAATTTACTTTTACCTTTGATTTTTAAAAGAATTAGAGGTAAAAAGGTAAAAACTGCAAAGCTTTTTCAGAACAAACATCGTTCTCCAGGACACACTTTCTGCTGAGCGGCAGTAGGTCATTAGAAAGTCACCTCTGAGTTGTGACTGTTGGCACAGAGCAACTCTGCACCCACTTCCCATCATTCACCTGATTGCAGGGTCTCCTGCTATCTTACAGCCCCACACCCCCAATTGAACATTAGTGGTGCAACAAAATGGCGAGCAATCCAGCCGTACAGGTTTGATCCAGGTGCGGTCCTTGGTGTGGGGGTGGCTGGTCACTCTCCCTCCTTTTTACATTCCATCATCCATTTTAGAAGAACACAAACAGTCACTTTAGCACAGGTGTTAGCTCACCTTTATACAAATAGTTTGTGTGATTGAATGACATATTTCACACTAGTTGGTTTGAATTCATAAGTATGCATGTGGGAACATTATTTGTTTTGTGTACATGTTGACATGTGGACATTTTTGGAGCCAACAGGTGTGTTGATAACATTTGGGTGTGTGTGTGGACAGGCCCCGCCCTTTTAGACTTGTATTACATCTGAACCTCACTGTAATGATAACCATCCAGAAACTTGTTGCTTTATGCTGCTTCATGGTTTTACCCCCCCCCTATAATCACCCTCTAACCCCCTCTCCAATATCACCTCTCTCTTCTTTCCTTTTCCGTCCGGTTCAACACAAAAGATTTTCAAATATGATTAAAATTAAATAAAGTTTGGCCTTGATTACAAGAGGGGTTTATTCAGACATACCTCTGGTTTGTCAGAAGATTCATAACCCCTGTTGATAAAATAAAATATGTCCAACACAAGAGGCCTTCAGCTCTCATCTGTTTCCTCAGCTGTTGGACAGGACAAGTTCAAAAAATACAATTTTAGACTTAATTTTTCTTTTAGATAATGCCAAAAAAATGTTAAAAACACCAGCTACCATTGTCATCGGATTGGGTCTTTAAACTGAAACCCAAACATGGCAAATCACGTACAATAGACTTGATCTTTTATTTGTACACGTGTAAGAGGAAAAGTAAATCCTCATAGTCAGACCCATAAAAATACTTAATAAATAGAGAATTTATAGAAGTAATGGGAGTAAATGTCATCAGATACATACCCCTCCTGGTAATATTCGCTCCCTTCTAGAGTGATAAATTTAGAAACAAACTAATCTTCATTAAAACCCAATCTATAGTAAATACAAAAAATATTTACTTTTTCGTTTTCCTGAGTTCTTCAGAAAACATTTACAGCCTGATGCTGGAGCTGAAGATCTGTTCAGCTCAGCATCAGCTGATCACCGCAGTTTAAAGAAAGCTTATCAGCTTGTTTGCAAACACCCTCTCCTGATGGACGAGGAGCTGAACCAGCAGCTCATGGAATAATCCCCATGATGCACTCTGCCTCGTGGGGATTATTGTCAACAGGTAAACACAGCTGAGCTGGGGTAATGAGGAAGGAGGGAGGGGAAGGGGACGCCCCCACAAGCAGAGCTCGTAATTACAGTAATGGGGGGGGGGGCTGTTTAAACCGATGCAGCTGCCATTCCACCCCCCACCCCCCACCCCCCACACCAGAATAACCCAAGAGCTCATCACTGGTTTCAAAAATTCATAAAATATTCTTATTGCAGACACAGCGATACTTGTTCATTCTAAAGCTTGGAATCTTTCATATTTTAAAATGTTTGTTTTTAGGAACATTTTTTTTTACAATGACTGTTGCTTCTTTTCCTGTAGCTTGCATGTTAGCAGTAGAGCTAACAAAACTCTACTCAAGTAAAACTATAAAAAACTCCATACAGTCCTTTATCCTCTTTTGGACCCAGCTCTTGTTTGATGTGTTTTTTTTTTATTTCATAGTCACAGGATAATCAGAAATAACTACAGTGATAATAAAACCCAGAATGTTATGGCCTCGTCAGTGGACGCCAGCTATCAAGAGGTTAAAGAGAACCACGTATAGAGATGCTTCATGCTACAGCTAGGTAAAGTTTTAATGTTGACATGGCTTGATGAAGCATCAAGTAGGTAGGACCTTCAAAGTTTTCTTCATAGTATTCTCATTTCCTTTACACTTGAAGCTAATAAATTTTAGCTATTGAAAGCAAATGTTCCAGTTTCTGGATCCAGAAGTGCAAGGATCTATGCAAACATGAAGGCCAGGAGGTCCAGAAGCTTTATTTATCATGTCATTTGGAGCAGAACCAACTAGATCGCGATGAGACAAACTCCTACGTTGGACGTCCTCTGCTTGTGAGAACTGCTGTCTGTCACTTTAAGGTTTCTATGACGCGGTCCTTTCATTTGTCTTTCAGCACATAAGCTAACGCTTGAACCTGCTTGACTTTCCCTGCATGGGTTTTGCACCGGCACTAACCCTAAGGGAGGCTCAGAGGAGCGTTTTACACTGCTGCTCTGCGCCCGGGTCTCGTCTCTGGATTGTCAGGTTAACAGACTAAGGCTAGCAGAAATGTTTCTAGAAAGAAGAGCGGCACCGTCCCGGGTGCCGCTCATGAAGAAGAAATTAATAATTGCAGTTTGTGCCCGACTGGAATTATGAAACCAAGTCTCTCTTAAGAATAGATTTTTAAAAGAAAAAACCTGGAGCAAGATTCCCCAGATTTGCACCGCCCTGACATTTTAAACTAAACCTCTTCCATCTGTGAGTCCAGTGAGAACGCCATATGCTAGAAGCGCCTTCAAGAACCCCCGTTCAGTGTGTTCTTGAAGGCGTGACACACACCCGGGTACGCAGCATCAGACGTGATGGTTTCAGCTCCTCTTCCCAGCTTCAGTGAAGCAGCTGCTCCTACTCCAGCTCTTCCCTTTAAGCATCAGTCATGTTCTGATCTTTCACAACAAGTGGAATCCTCTGTTCAGACCTAAACCCATTCCTGTTTCCACGTAAAACTTCAGCAGGAAACGGCAGGAAGCCTTTCCTCCCTCCACATCAGAAAAATGCCTCCACAGCGCTCAGCCCTGACAGCTGATTCGCTTCGGCGTCT
Organism: Oryzias sinensis; assembly: GCA_037389245.1. NCBI lineage: Eukaryota > Metazoa > Chordata > Actinopteri > Beloniformes > Adrianichthyidae > Oryzias > Oryzias sinensis. The sequence goes on along the minus strand of CM074494.1, from coordinate 11,647,128 downwards.
TCGCCGGACACAGGAAAGTGAGGACAGCAGAGAGCAGATGAGGCTGCAGTCAGAGTCTGCTGTAGACCTGAAAACAAACATCTTCTGGTATAAATGAAGGATGCGTCTTCAGTCCTAAACTGTGGATGTCTGTCAGAGAAACGATTCTGGAACCAGCAGAAACAAAGTCGCTGAGTGAGGCAGAACTAGACGAACACTTGAGGACCTTCAGGTCCTCATCCCACCATAGAACAGATCTAACTCAAGTGGAAAATTCCAATGGTTCTGTCTTGCACAGAGACAGAAGCTGAGAGCTTCTGGGCCAGTCCTCTCAGCAGAATCCCAACTTCTGACAGACAATCATGAAAGATCCCATAATCTGGATTTAATCTGGAGTAGGCCTGCACAATATACCGTAAATTCTTGTTATCGCAATATCCAGCTATGCAATATGCATATCTTAATCTAATATGCATATTTTAATTTAGCTTTTAGTTGATTTTAACTGCTAATTTATTCTATTAATTTTAGTACAGGCTATTTTATGTATTTATTTTCATTTTATGCATCTTTTTCTCAATTTTACATTTTTATATACATCTTATGTCTTTAATTTTAGTATCTTATCATGATTTTAGCCCCAGTGTTTCTTGTGGGAATCTTTTCCTCCAGGGCTTGCCGGCTTGGTCAGCGGTTGTTGCTGCAGTTCTTGCTCTTGCTGGGGCAGCTGGGGTCTAACTTTGCAGCTTCACGGCTGTGAAGTGGACCCCAGTGTTGTCCCGGTCTGGGTGGGCGTTGTGGCGATGCTCCCGTGCCCGGGCTGGCTCCTGGTATGAAAGGATTCCCAAATACTGTTTCCTCACAGCAGAGCCAAGCCTTTCTTGTTTGTTTGCTTATTTATTTATTTAAAGTAACACGTGGGGGCAATGGGTCATGTGTTTTAACGGAGGGGAGGGGAAAGGGTGAAGGGTGGGTTGGGTTTTTGCTGTAATATTGTGTGTTTTCTGTTTTTAACGGTAAAGCGCTTCGAGCTGCACAAATTAACGAGAAGCGCTATTTTATAAATAAAGTTTGATTTGATTTGATTTGATTTGATTATCGCAAAAGACAGCGAAAATCCTTAAAAATCCTTAAATGTGTTCAAACAATCTTATGGTAGCTTGAGCAATCAAATAAATCCCTTTATGCATTTGACCAATCGGATGTACGCCTTCATGTTGTTGACCAATCAGATGGAGGCCAATTATGTTTGATGTTTGTCACCTATATCGATGAGGGTCATTTAGAGAATAATTTTTAAACTCTTGCAATGAAATGGGAATGATGTTTTTGGTTATTTTGCTATTTGTTTATATACCGCAAATTATATCGTTCATCAAGCATGTCAGAGTCTCTGAAGAACACAAAGCAGGCAGAAGAAAGCAGCTTCTTCCAGCTCACGCTCCAGAGGAAATCTAGATCATACACCTGGGATTCTAGAGATGCTGTGCCTCCAAACACACAGAAGACAAACTTTAGAACATTTTCCTCTTTCATCAAATCCAAGAGTCTGTCATCATTTTATATTTAAATCATTTAACGTTAAGATGAAATAACAGCAGATTGAAGGGGATTTTTTATTTTATTTCTGAGTAAACCCACACATTTAAAATATATCTTTTTTTATTGTTTCAATTTAATTTTGAAATTTCATATGTTTCCAGAACATTCATATCGGTTGTGTATCTGGATGTCTGTAGTTAAGCGATCAAACAGGATTTGGACTATAAATCCCAGACGGTTCGAAAACCAGGTGTGATCTGGCCAAAAAACTTTTTGCGTGCCTGACTCAAAGTCCCAGACAAAACCTTCCTTTTTTGTTGTTTCACAGTTTCCTCCGTTTGTTGTCACATTTTTTGAGCTGCATATTGGAAGCAGATTAAAATAAGATTTTAGGCTAAAATAAATTCCAGTGATGAGAAGAAGTAGCTGTAGATCATGAGATCACATGGAGTGCTTCAGACTGAAGCTTCCTGCTAATCACTCTATAAAAACAACATTTCTTTGATTTGTAGTAAAAATCTGAAGTTTATGGTTATGTTTATAATTTCAATCGAGTCGGCAGAGTAGCAGTTACTTCTGTTGGACCAAATCCAACCAAATGAGAGCAGATTTCTGAATCTTCACACATTCATGGAACAAAAATCTCTAATTTGTCTTTTAGTTTTGGTTTATTCGTCAGCAAAGTTGATACTGAACCCATAAATGATCAAATAGAGTGATGAAGACGAAGGAGTTTCACTTGAAAGACGACTTTGGATCAAAGAAAAACAGAATTCAGAGTGAAACATTTATGTTGTCTGTCTGCAGCTGAGGATCATCAGGTTCATCTGTCACAGCGTCCTCCTGATTTACTTTTCCCTCATTCATCCTGTCTTCCTTTCATGCCTGTCTGCTTACCCCCCCCCCCCCCTGCTTACAACTGCATCTCCACACCGGCTGCTCTTCCTTTCCACAGGATGTAAGATGATGTTATTTTTATGATATAGAAAGAAAGCATCAGGTTTGTTGGACCTTACTTTAACCCCTCCCCTCATTTTTTTTCTGGGATGCCTTCGAGCCTCGAACCTTTGCTGGTGGTTCACATCCACCCACTTCAGCTCCTGCTGTTCTTTTTGCCTTTTCTTTCTCTGTTTGGAATCCAAATCTGCTACCCTGGACTCTTATTGTGTAATCCACTTAAATAACTTAATGCCCTTATTTTGAAACAAGAAACTCCTTATATAACAAAAAGGTGAAACAGTAAATTAAGTAAAAATATTTTGGGGTTTGGATCCAATTTAGTCATTAACTCTGTTCAGGTTTATCTGTAAATTCAGAGTCAAACATGTTGAGGTCATTTATGAACTCAGTGAGTTTAATAATCAAAAGGAAAGAGGGGAACTCAAAGCCTGCATGGCGTCACAGTGGGACACCAAAATGACTGCGGTTCTGTGTTGTGGTGCTCCTCCTCCTTCAGAAGACTGTCACATAAAGTGTTTTTATTTATATTTAATGTAATTATCAGACAGAAGAAGTTTGATAACTTTTCTTAATGGTTGCATTTAATCAAACACAGAATTCCTTCAGTCGATGTCCTCAGAAAAAGTGTAAAAACTTCAAATACTCCCTGAAAGCCCTGACACGCCTTTATTCAAATGACTTGCGACCTCGCTGCTGTGAATGGATCTTGATCCATTTTTATCCTGATTTCTGCTCAACCACATCAGCACACTTCTGCTCCCACTGATGTATTCATCCAAGGTCATTTACCAGCAGCTAATTACTCTGTTTGGCTGGAGCGCAGTGCGGGGAACCACTGCTGAAGGCTCTGTGGACCAAACATGGACTTGATCTTCTGCCACCGACCTCTGCGGGTCGTCCGGGGGAGGGCTGCAACTCAGCAAAGTTCAAGAAGACTGCGCAAAATGTGAGGGTCCGCCAGGCCAGACTGTAACACATGTTCAGGTCTTCAAAGAAACAAGATAAGAGGAGTTTAAAAGAATCTGGATTATATGGTTTTAAAAAGGGGATAAGTAAAGGAAGGTACATCAACAGTAATCTAAGCAGTGAAATGATCAACAGCACCAATTATTTAATTAATGACTGCTAAATCTGATCTGATGGTTCTCTCTGAAACTCAAGGTTACTTTTTTTTGTTAAAAAAAACGAAGAAATTGACACGATTTTAAGACAGAATATCAACAGCAAAAGCCTCTCAGGTCTGAAAAACTGTAGAGAAGGTTAGTTTGAGCAATGCTTTTATCATGGGTTGGTTTTTTGTTAACAGGCTGTGCAAGACGCTCGTCTTTTTTAACACTCTCGCCTCACAGCCAGAAGGCTCCACATTGGGTTCAGGCTGGGTTCTTTCTGTGTGGAGTGTGCGAGTGTGGGTTTTCCCCAGACACTCCAGCTTCCTCCCACAGCCCAAAAAAATGCTTTGTAGGGGGTCTGAGTGTGAGCGTGTGGCGGTGCACAGGCTCTGCCTTCGCACAACAGACCCTGGCATAGGCTCCAGCAACCTCATGACCCCAAGAAATTCAGAGTTCTGAAAAAAGGATGGATGGATGGATGGATGGATGGATGGATGGATGGATGGATGGATGGATGGATGGATGGGTGGATGGGTGGATGGATGGATGGATGGATGGACGTGTAGTATTATTTGTAATAAAATTATTTAAACCGCCAACTAATAATTTCCAACTACAAGGTTGGATTGAGGCACTTTACTCACATTTGAAAAATACATTTAGGATTACCAATTTATGATGGTTCAACTACTCACTGACCCCAAAGCCACTTATTGTATCTCTGCTATGGAAAAATGCTGTTTATTTTATGTGAGCATTTAAAAATGTAATTGTTCCACTTTAAATACACATTTTTGTTCAAAGTATTTTTTAAAACCTGCTTAGATCATCTTTTGATCTATTGTTAAAAGCATTCTCAGTGGTCTTTTATTTAAGATTGCCATTTTTAGCCAAAACGTCATTGCTATAATCTCTCTCCAATCGCATTTTTGCCATCGGCTCCTCCTTTACAAAGATTTAAATAGAGAAATACTCAAATGCTATTTTAATCTTAACTTTTCATTATATGTTCTCCAGAACCATGGTTTTCATCAAAGAGGGTCTTTACATTTACAATTAATCATTGTATTTTTGTATTGCATCAAAAAAATTAACAACTGAATAGCAGATTCAGTCATGACAAACTGAACCATTTCAGGAATTTTTGATGCAACTTATTTTAATGTAAATTTCTGATTACATTCTATAAATGCACCACTACATTATGCAGTGTTTCTATTTTAGTTTACGAATTAGAAAAAAAAAAGATTATTTATTCCTTTTTTAATTGTAAAGAATCTTAATTTACAATTCTGTCCCAGAAAGACTTGATTTAGGAAAAAAGTGCAAGACTTTGGTGAGAGTTTTCTTTTTGTAGAGTTAAATTGATAATTTGTCAGTGCATGCTAAAGAAAACTAACTCAATTCATACTAACTCAGGTCAGTATCTGTGCAGTATAAATGAACTATAAAGCTTGACGAAGCAGAAAAATTGATCTTAGTTCTTCCCTGATGGAGAACAAAGCCGTCCTCCTGAAGATCATCCGTTGTTTTGGGTTTGGATCAGGAAATCTCTGCATGTCAGGATGAGACGATAATAAACTAGTTTATGGAAGCTGCTCTCTGCAAACAAACTCTGCAACCTGCTGCACCCTTACTTTATTTTGGTAAATGTATTTATTTTTTTTGGTTGGGGTTGCCTAGCAACTGAGCTTCTTTGTTGAGCAAGGCTGTGTCATCATGGTGAAGCTAGCACACACACACGCACACACACCCTGATCAGAGCAAGCACACACACCACCTCACTAAAAATAGGCGGTGTGTTGAAGGAGTCAGCATACTCCTGTTGTCTCCAGGGAAACGCGGCGTTACAGCTCTGTGTTTTCTGTACTGGAAAAGACGTTCCTCCAATTCTACACCAAATTATTTATTTGAAATTGAGTGAGTGGGATATTTGAAGGCTTTAAAAGTACAAAATCAGCAGATAATGAACAAAAAGCTTCCAGTACTTAGGTCAACAAAGAGTCAGATGCTCTTGGTAATCATAGCAACAAGTCCAGAGGCCAGAGGGGAAGTAAAAGTTGCCTGAGGAGGAAGATCCTCTTATCTCTCGCTCCCAGGTAAACGCCTCAGCTCAGAGAGGAAGATGACACAGATTTCTGTTGATAATGGAGACAACAGTTTAGCTCCCATCAAAAGATAAAAAAAAATGGAAAGGAAAAAAAGGGAACTTTTTTAGCATCTTGAAAGGAACTTCAGCTGTACTAAAGTGCTAAAGTTTCTGCCAAAAAAAAGCCCACACCATGAAATCAAACAGCAAAAGTAAATGAAAAGCTGGAAATGAAAGCAGCAGAATATTCTGCAGCTTAGCGTGAAGTGAAATCATTGCTATAATGATCAACAAGTTTCTCATTAAAAGGCCTGCAGCTAAATAATAATTCCTCTAAGTAGGAGGCGATAATACACAAAAGGACAACTAAACTGTGATTTTTTTTTTATGGTTACATCAACAAACAAATAATTTATCACACAATTGAAAAAAACACAAAGAAAATAAAAACTTTTATGTTTGTAATTGTTTACCTTCTGTGTTTCCATCCATGTGCTGAGGTAGAGCGGACTCGGATTGGATGATTGGATGTTTAAGAAGTATCGTTGAGCAAAACGCTGAACCCTGCATTGTTCCTGGTTGTTATAAGTTGGCACCAAATGTTCAGTAGCCATCAGTGTGTGAATGTGCATGGGTGAATGGGACTGTGACTGCAAGGCAATTTGGGCCATAAGGGAAGGTAGAAAAGAGCTATACCATGCAAAATCAATTCATTGAGCTTTTAAGAGTATTATAAGGTTCATTCTTACTGAAAAAAACAAAAAACCAAAGTGGTATATTGATCTGTTCACTAAAAACCTGCACTTTAAGCACCAGCCCTTTCCAATCCACGAAAACAAGCGGGTTCTCATGAGCTAATGAAGACCAGTGGGAACAGTCCCTTCCAGGAAATGGAATGCACTGCCAGCTCCACTCCCAGGCTAACACAAACACACTGCTTTTCTCTGATCGTCTTTTTTCTATGATTTTTTTCATGAACTCCACGTAGTGTTTACTCATCTCTGGCTTCTCTTTAAGGTCTTGGGTAGTGACATGAGAGGGTTAAAGGCTTCTTTTATGTTGACGGGGACATTGAAAAGGCAATGGGGCGACCCAATCATTTGACGCATCCTTTGTGAACGCTTTGTTCGCGATGTTAAGAAATGTCTCAACATCTGCAGACAACACCAATCCGTCATCATCAGCTGTAGCTTAACCCATAACATAAACAAGAAAGTTTTATGTTGACTTCTCCTTGTTGGTGCAAGAAGATACGGTAAGGACCATAAATATTTGGACAGAGACACACTCTTTCTAATTTTGTTTCTGTACATAACCACAGTGAATTTTAAATAAAACAACTCCGATGTAATTGAAGTGGAGACTTTCAGCTTTTATTCCATGGGTTGAACAAAAAAAATGTTGCATAAAAATGTGAAAAACTAAAGCATTTTTTTAAACACAATCCCTTTTATTTCTTAAGTCATTGGACAAATGAAATAACTGAAAGCAAAATGGTCATTACGAATATTTGGTTAAAAACCCTTTGTTGGCAATGACAGTCTGAAGTCTTGAACTCATGGACATCACCAGATGCTGGGTCTTCTCTTTCTGAACGCTCTGCCAGGCTTTTACTGCAGCGGCTTTCAGTTGCTGTTTGTTGGTGGGCCTTTCTGTCGGAAGTTTAGTCTTCAACAAGTGAAATGCTGTTCAATTGGGTTGAGATCAGGTGACTGATTTGGCCATTCAAGAATATTCCACTTCTGTGCTTTAATAAACTCCTTAGTTACTTTGGCTGTAAGTTTTGGGTCGTTGTCCATCTGTATTATGAAACGCCGCCCAATCGGTTTTGCTGCATTCACCTGGATCTGTGCAAACAGTATGTCTCTGAACACCTCAGAATTCATTTGGCTGCTTCTGTCCTGTGTCACGTCATCAATAAACACTAGTGTCCCAGTGCCAGGGCCTCATTTATAAAACTTTGCGTTGGATTTGCGTCAAAAGTGGCATACGGATGAAACATAGGACGTGCGTACGAACAGAAATATTCGGATCTATAAAACCGTGCGCACGCACATCCTACGCATCTTTCCCTTAATAAATCACAACCAATTCTTATTATTCATTGATTGCGAAACCATGGCAAACACCGAGCGGAAATCAAAAAAACGTAACTTCACTCAATGTGAAGTAGAAGTTATCGTTGGCGAGGTGGAAAAGAGGAGAAAAGTGTTGTTTGGAGGGCACAGTGTGGACATTACTAATGCCAAAAAGGCACGTGAGCGGCAAATGGTGGCAGACGCCGTAATGCTGTAGCCTCACAACCTCGGACCCTGGCCGAAATAAAAAAGAAATGGTTGGACATCAAAGTCAAGGGAAAAAAATATCTGGCGCTGCATCGCCAGAGTGTGTCTGCCACGGGTGTGGGGGGGGGGGTGCACCGGAGCTGACCCCTCTTGATGAGAGACTGGCGGCAATAATTGGGGAATCCCTTTTAAGTGGAGTGGTGACTGAGGCGCAGGGGGAACACCGACGCGCCAGATGCACCGGGGGACACCCCCCCAAAAGCCTGCAGAGGTCCAACAGGGCGGCTCGAGGAAGTCGGAACCGGCTCATAAGCCACTCATCATCATTTGTCAGCAAGTTTTCTTGCTGTCTAAAGATGCGTTCCCTCCGAATTCTTCCATTTGCCACATCTTCTAAGAGCGCAAGATCAGCCATTGTGCGTCATTACGCATTGTGATGGGGCATTTTATTTCCCTCCATTTATTGCATCTGACAAGCTACAGATGTCGGTAATAATTGACGTGGAAATGGGAAAATGTTCAGCGCAAATGTCATTTCTTGTTTCTTTCTGAATGGTTGAGACATACGCCATACATTGTTTTATCAAGAATAAAACAAACTAAAGGCATATGCATGAATACCATAATTCCATAGCTTATGAAGAAATGTTTTACCATGAAAACAACTTTCCCCAGCGGACAATTAATATGTCCGTCCGTCTAATTGCACCTATATCTGCTCCGCCAGACGGACACATTAACGAGAATATCAGTTTTGTACATTATTTCGTTCTGTTAACTATATTATTTATGAGGATGAATTGCACTACATGCCAATATTGTAGAACATATTTCACTTTTCTTTCTGCATATACTTGTTCATTTGAATTTCTGTTGTAATTTTCGTTAGATTTTTCTTTTATTTGTTTCACTGCTGATCGATCAAACGGGTGTTGGTGTAGGCTGTTAATTGTAAGACTTGCTTTGTGAAGTCTTCATGTTATTTATGAGAGGCAGTATTGTAATTTTCACTTACACGTGTTTCTTCCATCTGCCGACGGTGTCGCCGTTTCTCATTTCACCCGTTTTTGTGCATACGCCTGGGTCAGAGCTTGCACCAAGGACCGCACATTTTCCCGTCAAGTTTGCTTTTTATAAATCTCAATTATTGCGTAGAGAGTGGCGTACGCCTTCTTTTGTGCATACGCAACGTTTATAAATGAGGGCCCAGGTCATTTTGCGCTACTGAGTTCACCAGTGCTTTCTTTCTTTCTTAGGATGTACCACACTGTTAATATTGCCACTCCTAATACTGTAGCCATTTCTTGCATGTTTTTTTTCTGTTTTCTCATCTTAATGATTGCTCCTTTCACCTATGGAGAGCTCCTTTGACCGCATGTTGTCTGTTCAAGCAAAATCTTCAAAATGCAAGCACGAGTCCTCTAATCAACTCCAGGCCTTTTATCTGCTTCACTCATAATGACATAACAAAGGAATTGCCCACACCTTCCCATGCAATAGCATGGAAGTCAATTGTCCAATTACTTACGAGCCAATGAAATGAAGGGATTGTGTTTAAAAAATGCTTTAGTTTTTCACATTTCTATGCAATCTTCTTGTTCAACCCATGGAATAGAAGCTGAAAGTCTGCACTTCAATGGCATCTGAGTTGTTTTATTTAAAATGTGGTAATGTACAGAAACAAAATTGGAAAGAATGTGTCTCTGTCCAAATATTTATGGTAGCAGAGTGGAGTGACCGTTATCCGGTATGTTTGTCTTATAGGAGTTCACGGTAGGCCTGTGAGCTCCTGTGAGGCACACATCTCCCACGATGGCCCATCCAAGGTCGAGTTACTGGGCATAAGGTGCTTCAAGAGGGCCATTTACTTGATGGTGTACCTTGTGAGCCAGTTTAATTTCTCTACCGAGGAGTGGGAGATTTTCCGTTGACAAGTCGAGAGATGGTATTTGAGTGGATGCTTGAGACAGATGAGGATGGGCGGCTGCAGCTTCTGGAGTTGGTATTTCACTCCTGTTGTCTGGGGTATGATTACACTCGATAAATCGGAGAGAGGCATAGACACTAGGCCATTGATGTCTTCTTCATAAAGATTAAATGCTCTTCACCCTGTTTTGTCGACTGTACAAGAGCATGTTCTTAGAGTATATGGGAGGGCTTCACCAAACTGTTCGAAGATGTCAAAATTGGTTATCTAACATTGCATATAATCTTCTCTTCCTTTCAGGGACTGATTTGACTAAGAAAATCTTTGACCAGGGTTTACCATGCAGACCTTGCCCACATACCTCAGTACAGTTTGAGGTAGTCACTATGGAGCTTGAGAGATCGGACTCCCTGCCGTGCACATTCATTGTCCGGCTTTCTACTTTTCAGTTCTGAAGCATAAAGCTGGGATGTGTTTTCATCTCTGCGTGGTCAAACCAAACAAAATAAGAAAATGGTGGATAATGAACATTGTAGTCTTGTTTTATACTTCGATCCTTTACTGTCCCATGACTACTGCAGTCTATGTGGGAGCTTCTCCACAATTAAAGTGTCCAAAAGATTCAGACCAGGAAGATATCCCTCATTTCTTGCTGCACTGAGGTCCAAGAGGTCAGCAAGCTCCTGTAAAAGTTGATTGTCTTTAGGAGAAATTCTAGGAAAATTCTCAAAATGTTTGAAAGGAAAAGCTTCAATAGCTTCCATTGAGCCATAATTTCTGTCCAGTCTATGACACAAACGATGAAGACCATCTTCTGAATTGTTAACATGAACAGCTCTGATCCTTAAAGCATGTTGGAGAGATTCACCACTAAGCCACGTAGTGAGTAGGTCAAGTTCTTCACTGCCTTTCAGACTTAAATCTTTTGTGGCGTTGCGGAACATTGATTTCCGAGCCACATAACTCTCAGCTCGGTTATTAAACAGTTAGCCCTGACGTCAGCAGATCCCGACACGAGAGTAAAGCAGCAAGGTTAAAGATTTCAGAAGGTCTCTGTGGTGTTTAGGATGGAGCATTAATAGGTTGGGTTGGTGAGTGAGATGGGGAAACCTTTGGTTAGGGTAATGAAAAGCTTGATGGGTGCTAACGTGGCCATAAGTGGGTGACAGAGGGTTTGTCTGCTTGTGGATTGTGTTCCTTCTGTATCTCTCTTCTTGATGTCTTTCCTCTTCTTCCCTGTTTGGGTTGTTGTGAAAATGGCTGCTTATAAGTCCTCAGTGAGTCTCTCTAATGTGGCTTTTTTCACTGGAAGTTCTGACTGTTCAGAAAACTCTGTTCCATGACAGCTGCTTCTAGAACTCTGGCTTCAGCGAGCGCTGCTTCAGCTTCTTTTTGTTTCAGAGCACTGGGTTTAGCCTCCATGCGTGCCTTTTCAATGTAACTATTTGGCGTTTAACGTACTCTGCTCAAGTGCGGGCAGCTTCAGCTTTAGTTTGTTCTTGGGCTGCAGCTAGGCAAGCAGCTGAACTACTGGAACGATGTGAAGAAGAGGATTTGCATTCCGACCTGACTTCCAGTTGCACGCTCTCTTCGTGGTCGGACATGGTTTATTTTTGGTTTTGTCCCTGATCCTTCCTTGTTTTTTTTTACTCTTCTGCCCTCAGCCAAATGTGCTGATTCAGTTTATGTAGCGAGTTAAATTTAAACAGCTCCAAAAACTCCACAAACTTACTTTTCTTGAGCAAAAAACATCGCTTCTCAAAGGGTTCCGGATATATAACACAGCTCTACTTTCAACCCGTGCACACCACCCCGACAACACGCAGCACGTGCCCGTATTTTCCAAACCAAGTTGCCGACTTTTACATAACGCATATGGCCATTATATAGCAGCATAAGACACTAAACTTATAGCTTTACAATGAATTGTTCAATCTTGTTGCCCCAAATAAGAAAAAAAATAACAAACCAATATTAAACTAGTAACAAAAAACATGCAACGTTGGGGGAGACAGGACAGCTTAAGAAAAGCATGATTTAGGCCAGGGGTCGGCAACCCTTTTTACTCAAAGAGCCATTTGGGACCGCCCCTAATGGAAAAAAAAGCACCCGGAGCCACAACCCGTTTTGACATCATTATATATATTATGCATATATATTATATCAAGGGTGCTCATTACGTCGATCGCGATCGATTTTCAAAGACATAAGTGTAGAATGCGGGCCAGAAAAGATAAAAAAAGTACTTCTTTCTTTTCATCTTCATGTTTATTTGTTGTATGTTTATTTCAACATTATTGTTTATGTACTGATGATTAAAAACTACACAGTGAGTTTACATAAAGATACTTTTGTTTTAACAGATGAGGCGTTTTATTACAAAGACAGAAAGCAGCGACCATCGTATTCATGCTCTGCTGTAACGGTGCAATGCGGGCAGCGTGGCATATTGTGAGGCATTTGGCGCTGCTGGCTCCGTACGAAGCGCGCGCCTCGCAGCTTCCTTGATGAACTCGTATTTATCGGGCGAGAACTGCAGAGCTTATAGCAGGAGGAGAAACGCGGGGAGGCTTTAATAAACTCCAGTTGCTGGACTTCTACCGGGAACATGATGTGCCGCGGGGAGAAAAAGACGTTCTGAAGGCAGAGTTTGCGCTGAGTGCATTTAAACTCGCGTCTGCAGTGACGTATGTGTCAGAGGATGTCCGATTGGCCATTCTGCATGTCAATCAAGTCCCGTACTTTTCGGTGAGGATTTTGATTGGCTGGTGGATTTTCAAGAAACACTCTCTTCCCCTTCAATCTCCCCCACGTCCCCGAAGATGACCCGCCTATCGCGACTGACGCAACAAGCTCCCCTGCTCTGAAACACACATCACCGCACACGGGAGTCCAAAACACCGGCGCAAACTCTCCGTCACCAGAAAGCCGCTCCCCGTTCCGCGCCACGCCAAGCCCCCGGCAGAAAATCACTCCAGACCCGGAGTGTTTATTGAAGCCGCCCCGCGTGTTTCCTCCTGCTATCAGCTCCGCAGCCCTCGCCGACAAACATGAGCCCACCAAGGAAGCTGTTTTTTTACGTGGCACATGCCTCGCACGGAGCCAGCAGCACCTTTGAATTGCCATGAAAAATGAACGAACTAAAATAAATTTGAATTTTTATAAAATAATCATTATTTTCCAAAGTCACAGGGAGCCACAACAGAAGGATGAAAGAGCCACATCTGGCTCTGGAGCCATGGGTTGCAGACCCCTGATTTAGGCCCTTTAAAGCACCTTTCAACACAGTTTTATTATTATTTGCCTCAGATTGCAGCACACATTTACCACAGCACTTTTTATCATTTGAATAATCTTATTCTCAACTTGGTTTAGATGTGGAAGCCAATCAGCTGACACTTGTCTACGGACCCAACCAACTGGAGCACCTGCCCCAGACCACCCCCCACATTCCATAAGCTTTTCATTCTTCTGTGACAGAATAGATGTGAGAGCCGTTTAGTCCCAGGTCTCTAGAAAAACTAAAACCATCATATTATCCTTGGGGTTAATTTGACCCCAATTCAATGTTTGTCATTCAAAAAATAATAGTCAACCTTTTATTTTTACTTCATATTTCATGGCTTTTCTTATTTTGTTGGGGACAACTAATAAAGCATAAAATTAACTTGATGATATTTTTTTCAATGTGCTAAAAACATATCGCATACATTGGTGTTCCTTAGGGGTCAACTTGACCCCAGGCTGTTTTAGCTGTGTAAAACTTGTCTGTCTGCAGGTGCAGACTTGATAAATAACATGAAGGGGTGGGGAAAAAAACTATTCCCACAAGAACTTTATTTCTCGTGGTGTGGGGATGTGGGAAACAACATGACTGGTGAACTCCTGCCAAAATGAGGAAGCCAATGTAGTCTTGTGAGTTGATATCATCAAAGTCTTTCCAACTACTCATGCCTTAATTATCATTGAGATGATAATTTTAGAGGCCGTGGTGCAGTGGTAGGGCGGTTGACCTCCGAATGTAATATTATGGGTTCGATTCCCGCCACATAGGCGGGAATCGAACACTGAATCCCACCTTGCCCCTGGTGGAAGGTTGGCGCCAGTGTTTGGCAGTGGAGCCGCCATCAGTGTGTGAATGTGTGTGTGAACGTGTGAATGGGTTTGTGACTGTAAAGCGCTTTGGGCCTTCAAGGAAGTGAGAAAGCGCTATGCAAGTATACGCCTTTTTTTAACCATTCAAGTATTTTCAATTGCTGCTTATATGAAGCACTCAAATAATGACTTTGTCTTCAACATGGCTGACTGTGTGTCTGGCGGAAAACACTCTTAGCAGAACGTCTTCCTTGTTGTTGAAGTGAGTAGAGGGATCATAATTTTCCATCTTTGGTGCTAACGTCACATTAGGGAAGCAGGAAATAATATTCTCATGAGAATTTTCATGCACCATGGGCATGAATGTGTGTGTGACCTACTGTACTCACACCTGCCGGTCCCAAGCCCTGATAACAAAAAAGGAAGTGTGAGTGAGACATTATGGTGACCAACCCCAAATATGTTACAAAAAAAAAGAGATATAAATACGTAAATAAATATGTTTTTTGGAGGAAAGGGGGGGCGGGGTCACCAAGTCAGTCTATATGCTTCATTCTGTGAGTCATGAATGTGCACCCCAAAATTTTGATGACAGATATTCAACATACACTGACTTCTAAAACTGAAAGTTTGACCTAATGGTGGCACTATTACAAAGGTCATATAATCACCAAAACCAATAGGGTTCAAACTCTTGTGGTCATCAATGTTGTCAGTAAATTTGAGGAGATTTGAATGAGAAATTTTCAAGATACATTAATTCTAATTTAAAAATTTTTTCTAATGGTGGCACTAGAGAACAGGTCAACTCACTGATCTGTTAATCAAAGGGTTATTTAGTTATTCAGCAAATAAACAATGTGCCTGACACCCAAAACATGGTTAACAGTTATATGTAAATAATTTTCTGAAGGCAAATATCCCTGGGGTCAAATTGACCCCAAGGGTGAAATATGTTAGTAATATCTGAGGATAATACGAGGGTTAGAAATCCAACTCTGAGTTGTGGGGACTGTTGGAGAGGACAACCCCACCCTCTCTTCCCTTCACTATTGCTGAAAGGGAGCTTGAGACCCGCCCTCCGTATTTTCTACATCACAAACAAAATCTTTTCCCAACTGCCTTTTTCATTTGCTCCTGATACACAACGATTTAAAGAAAGAAATACTCAGAAATGGAATTTTAATCCTCAGTTCCTTTATATATGCCCTTCATCATGAGAAAAATGCCACAAGAACATGTTGAAAACACCAAAAACACAATTTTCATCAGAGTGGGTTTTAAAATATCAAACATTTGTGTTGATCACAGTAAACTGCCATCCGTCTGTCTCTGATATTTGGAACTAGCCTGGGATGGAGAAGTCTGTCAGCTGCAAATGTTCTTCCAGGACTGTGCAAAGATGATCTCATCCCTGATGGAACCCAGTCATTGTTGTCCCTTTTAATCTGACTCAAACAAAGCAAGCGGTGCACAAAACTGTGTATTGAGCAGCATTCAGAATTAGAACTTGTGGTGCTTCATGGCCTCCATAGTTGTATAAATCAGCATGCAGCAGAAATGCAGCGTGAGATCTGCCTTCCTACTTCAACAAACCTGAATATTTCAAACCCAGACTGTGACAGTGACTAAGTGCTGAGGCAGTTTTGGATTCTGTCCGCTTACAAGCTGGATTCGGAACGCTTTCCAGAAGCCTGCATCAGTGCAGCACAGCATGAAACACTGAAGAGCTCATCCTTTTCTCATCTACCTCACAAAGAGGCCGCAGGAAGATTGGAAGTAGAGAGGCATGTGAGCAAAACGATAAGAGGCAGACCACAGTGCTGATGCTGATGCTGGGGGGGTGTTCAAGTAAACAGAGGGCAGGAGAGAGGCGGCAATGAAAGGCTGAGAGACGAGGACAGACTAGCGGAGCAGAGATAACCGACAGCTGGTGGCTGCGGCTGGCAGCGCTGTGACAGCGGCTGATAAAAGAGCCGAGCACCAACCTGGAGAACACCAAGCTCCTATGACGAACCAAGCAGACCTGCATTTCAGGGAAGCTAAACTGCAACCTTTGCGCACAGGTCGTCATTTTTTTAACATTCAATGTCGAGTCCCGAACACTTAAAAACTGAAAAAAACTTACACCTAAAGTCAAAAAAAGTCCCTGTTGAGTACTGTCGTCATGGCAACTATGTGATATTTTCACCTAAGGAGGTCTAAGAATTAGAATTAGAGACAAATTGTCATAAAATCAATATATAATATATACATACCTATATATACATACATACATACATACATACATACATACATACACTCACACACTATATATATATATATATATATATAGTTATATATATATATATATATATATATATATATAGTTATATATATATATATATATATATATATATATATATATATATATATATATATATATATATATATATATATATATATATGTATATATGCAACTAGAAGGAGCTGCATTTCCAGAAGAAAATGCAGGGTTGAATGCTGTATTGCTGAAAGAAAGCTTAATTTGTAAAAGGAATGCCTGTTGAACTGAGCTGAAAGTGCCTGCCAAAATTTAGAAGTAAAATGGTTAAAATAGGTAAAACCTGTAAAAGAGGTTACGTATAAGAATTCCTATGTAATTTAATGACAAAAATCCTGAATATCTTGAATAGTTAAAGGATTTGAAAAGGACCAAAAGTAGTAGCTGGGAAAATAGAATAAGCTGACAGGTTGAACATTGTATTAGTAGAACGATTAAAATAGGAGAAGCTTAAAATTGCCTCACATTTTGCTAACAAAATGGCCACCAAACTCTAGGTGGTGTTGCCATCCCATAATAGTTTTGAGCCTCATATTGAGACAGCCATTTTGTGTTTTTCAAATCTGAAGCCTTTGTTTCTTTAAACAAATATAGCTTCATCCCATCCCATAATGACTTCAAACCTTGATGTTGTAATCCAAAGCACTGATCATTTGACAGTAAAAGTGGAATCACCTGCTGCAACAGTAACATCATCTCATATGCTAAGTCTCAAGATCACCTTCCTTGGTCTGGTATGTGCCATTAGTCATAGCACACCTATCCATATAATGTAGAGATATATTGATCAACAGCTAGCTAGCCGTAATGACACAGCATTATATTGTCATTTAACCACTAACATGTGGGCGAAACATGAGAGTCATCAGAACAGCCACTGCACCTATGGTTTGGGAATCAACACGACACATGTTTGAACTGCAGCTTCCAGATACGAGGAGGAAAGTAAAAAATACATCAAAACTAACTTAGATTTGCTCCCACTGTTTTTTCTAACATACATTGAGTGTTTGTGTGTGTGTGCTTTAAGCTGCTCTGATCATTTTAACGTTTGAATGGTGTCTTAGCTAAAACTGTGGGAAGTTGTTGGTGGTTGAAGTATGTGCTGGTTTTCATGATTGAAAAAAGCTGAATTGTGGATGAAATGGCTCAACTGTCCTGGAAAATCCTGAAAATCTTGAAAGTTAAAGGATTTGAAAGACCAAAAGTAATAGCTGAAAGGATTAGCTGAAAGATCTAACATTGCAAACAGTAAATGTAGGTTAAAATAGGTAAAAACTGAAGGTAAAATCGCTTCACATTTAGGCACAAATGGTCAAGAAACCGTAGAAGTTGGTGTTGCTATCCAATTATAATTTCAAAACTTATATTGAAACACACAAAGTCTTATGGACAGTTTAATGTTTGAACGGTGTTTCTAGCTAAAGTATGTTGAAGTTACAATGGTTGAAATAAAACAAAGTTGCTTCAAGTATTCTCGATGTAATTTAATTGAGCAAAAAATCTTGAAAATCCTAAAATCCTGGAATATCTTAAAAATTTCAATGATTTGAATGACCAAAAGTAATAACTGTAATAAGTTGAGAAAGAGGGCGAACATTTTAAAAGCAAATGGTAAAAATTTGAAGGCCCGAACCGAGTTTAACCGTCGCTTCGCATCATAATCTCCCAAATGCATTTAATAGGGCAAAAAATTTCGAAAAAACTGGAATATCTTAAAAAGTAAAAGATTTATGCGTACCAAAAGTCATAGCACACGAGCTGGAAAGAGCTGAACATTTTAAAAGTTGAATGGTAAAAAATCGTTAAAAATTGTAGAAGGAGTTAAGCAAACAAAAACGGAAGATAGTATAACAACTAAAGATTGCATTTCCAAAAAGAAAATGCAGGGGTTGAATGCTGTATTGCTGGGAAAAGAAAGCCTAATTTGTAAAAAGAAATGGCTGGAACTGAGGTGAAATAGTCAAACATTTTAAAAGTAAAAATGGTTAAAATAGGTGAAAACTTGCAAGAGGTTAAGAAATAAGAATTCTATGTAATTTAATGGAGCAAAAATCCTGGAATATCTTAAATATCTGAAAAGTTCAAAGATTTGAAAAGACCAAAAGTAGTAGCTGAAAGGAATAAGCTGGACATGGTTGAACATTGTAATAGTAGAATGATTAAAATAGGTGAAAGTTTGAAGAAGTTTAAAATTGCTCTCACATTTAAGCACAAAATGGCCACCAAATTCCTAGGTGGTGTTGCCATCCCATAATAGTTTTGAGCCTTAGTAATGAAGTCCAAAGCCTTTAACATTTCTTAAATGTTTGAACGTGTGTCTCTAGCTGAAAGCATGTTGAAGTTACAATGGTTAAATAAAAAGGTTTTCAAGGATCATCTTTGTATTTAAATGGGATAAAAATCCTGAAAATCCTGGAATATCTTAAAAAGTTCAATGATTTGAATGACCAAAAGTAATAACTGTAATAAGTTGAAAGAGTTGAACATTTTAAAAGTAAATGTAGTAAAATTTTGTTATTCAACCGGAAAGCCCATCCGGCGCCTGCATCATAACTTCCCAATGCATTTTAATAGGGCAAAAATTCCTGAAAAACTGGAATATCTTAAAAAGTAAAAAGGATTAGAAGTACCAAAAACAAGCATCAATAAGCTGAAAGAGCTGAACATTTTAAAAGTTGAATGGTTAAAATCAGTTAAAAATTGTAGAAGGAGTTAAGTGCCGAAAAACGCAAGGAAGATGAGCGAATAAAGAACTATTATTAGATGAGCCGTGATTTCAAAAAAAAGAAAAAATGCAGGGTTGGAAATGCTATATTAAAGTGTTTTTCTCCAATTTGTAAAAAGAAATGGCTGAACTGAGGTGAATAGCTCAACATTTTTAAAAGTAAAATGGTTAAAATAGGTGAAAACCTGTAAAGAGGTTAAGCACAAGAATTCCTATGTAATTTAATGGAGCAAAAATCCTGAATATCTTGGAATATCTTGAAAAGTTCAAAGATTTGAAAGACCAAAAGTAGTAGCTGCAAGGAATAAGCGACAGGTTGAACATTGTAATAGTAGAATGATTAAATAGGTGAAAGTTTGAAGAAGTTTAAAATTGCCTCACATTTTGGCACAAAATGGCCACCAAATTCTAGGTGGTGTTGCCATCCCAAAATAGTTTTGAGCCTTATAATGAAGTCCAAAGCCTTGTGAACATTTCAATGTTTGAACGGTGTCTCTAGCCGAAAGCATGTTGAAGTTACAATGGTTAAAACAAAAGGTTTTCATGATCATCTTTGTATTTAAATGGAGCAAAACTGGAAAATCCTGGAATATCTTAAAAGTTCAATGATTTGAATGACCAAAAGTAATAACTGTAATAAGTTGAAAGCAACATTTTAAAAGAAATGGTAAAATTTTGAAGCGTCTTAACCGAGTCGATCCGGCGCTGCATCATAACTTCCCAATGCATTTTAATAGGGCAAAAATTCTCGGAAAAACTGGAATATCTTAAAAAGTAAAAGGATTAGAAGTACCAAAAGTCATAGCATCAATAAGCTGAAAGAGCTGAACATTTTAAAAGTTGAATACAAATCGTTAAAAATTGTAGAAGGAGTTAAGTGTCAAAAACGGCGGAAGATGAGCGAATAAAGAATAAATAAAGAGAAACAGGAAAAACAAAGGGTTGAATGTTTTTACAGCATTCAACCAATAAATAAAGAGAAACAGAAAACAAAGCGTTGAGGTTTTACAGCATTCAACCAATCTAGATGAGCTGCATTTCCAGAAGAAATGCAGGGTTGAATGCTGTATTGCTGAAAGAAAGCTTAATTTGTAAAAGAAATGGGCTGAACTGAGCTGAAAGAGTCAACATTTTAAAAGTAATGGTTAAAATAGGTAAATACCTGTAAAAGACGTATACAAGTATTCCTATGCAATTTAATAGAGCAAAATCCTGAAAATCCTGGAATATCTTAGAATATCTTGAAAAGTTCAAAGATTTGAAAGACCAAAAGTAGTAGCTGAAAGGAATAAGCTGACAGGGCTGGAACATTGTAAATTGTAGAATGATTAAAATAGGTGAAAGTTTGAAGAAGCTGAAAATTGCCTCACATTTTGAGTCAAAATGGCCACCAAACTCAGGTGGAAGGTTATCCCATAATAGTTTTGAGCCTTTTATATTGAAGTCCAAAGCCTTGCAAACATTTCAATGTTTGAACTGTCTCTAGCTTAAAGCATGTTGAAGTTACAATGGTTAAAAACAAAAAAGGTTTTCAAGGATCATCCTTGTATTTAAATGGAGCAAAAAATCAGGAAAACTGAATATTCAAAAAGTTCAATGATTTGAATGACCAAAAAGTAACAACTGTATTGTTGAAAGAGTGAAATATTTTAAAAGTTGGTTGGAAGAAAAATTTGAAGCTGCCCTAACCGAGAGCTCTAACCTGGCGCTGGTAGTTCACAACTTCCCAATGCATTTAATAGGCAAAAAATTCCCGAAAACTGGAATATCTTAAAAAAGTAAAAGGATTAGAAGTACCAAAAGTCATAGCAATAATAAGCTGAAAAAGCTGAATATTTAAAAAGTTATCGGTTAAAATAGGGTTAAAATTGTAGAAGTAGTTAAGGTCAAAAACGGCGGAAGATAGTATAAATAAGTTAATAATAACTAGAAAGAGCTGCATTTGGAAGGAAAATGGTGGTTGAATGCTGGGTATTGCTGAATGAAAGCAGAAATATGATGAAAAAGCTGAACATTGTAAAAAGTAGAGAATGTCTAAAAATAAGTCAAACATTGTAGAAGGAGTCAAGCATGAAAGCTAAAAAAGTGTTGAAAATCCTGGAATATTTTGAAAAATTAAAGGACCAAAAGTCAAAGGTGAACATTGTAAAAGTAGAATGACCAAAACAGATCAAAATTTGTAGACGGAGTTAAGCAGAAAGGAATTGTGGAAAAATGGATGTACTGTTGAAAATTTGAAGAGATGCTAAATTACTAAAAAGCGCTAGCATCATCATCATGAACTGACTCAAAAACCACATTGTTTAAGAGTATCATATTGGTAAAAAGCTACGTTCTAAGTTGACAGAAAATCCACTTTTTTTCAAAAATGGCGGCTTTTCTTTATTAATTTATCTCCATAGCAACCATTTTACGCTTGGGTTTCCAAGATGATGACGAACAAATCGACGCCAGTTTCAGACAAATCATGTGCAAACCTTGACGCCCTCTAGCAACGTAAGTTTGTTACAACCACGCCCACATTCCTTATATGTCCAGATCCAGTGAATTTCATGATGCCCAGTTCCAGCCATGGATGAAGCTTATTAAATATTTGCTTCCAGATTTTGTCATAAAGGCTACCAACCATAGGTTGTGTCGACATCCCATAATATTTTCTAAACGTATTTTATAGTCCAAAGCCTTGTGATCATTTTAATGTTTGAACGGTATCTCTAGCTACAAGTATGTTGGAAGTTATATTTGTTTAAAGAAACAAAGGCTTCAGATTTGAAAAAACACAAAATGGCTGGAAGCAAAACAGTCTCCAATTCTTATAATGACTACAAACCTTGAAGTTGTAATCCAAAGCACTGATCATTTGACAGTAAAAGAGTAGTCACCACCTCCATCAGGGGGCGTCCTTTGAAATGCTGGGCTTCAAGATTAATTTTCTCACCAAAGCATAAATATTACACACCTAACTAAGCGTATTAGGATGAGCTATATGATCATCATGACAAAGCATTATTTTTTGGATATTTAACCACTAACATGTATGGTGTAAACAACATGATAGTTTTCTCGTAACAGCCACCTCAATCCCGGCGGTGTGGGAATCCAACACTTATGAGCCTTAGCGGCCGTTGGGCCGGGCTAGATTTTCAATGTATTTCAATGAAGCAAAAAATCCTGAAATATCCTAAAATATCTTAAAAAGTACAAGGATTTGAAAAGCCAAAAGTCATAGCAGTAATAAGATGAAAGAGCTGAACATTTTAAAAGTTGAACGGTTAAAATAGGTTAAAAATTGTAGAAGGAGTTGGCGCCTAAAAACGGAAGATAAGAGATAAGAGGAAACAAATGTAACACTGAGAAGGAGCTGCATTTCCAGAACAAAAATGCAGGGTTGAATGCTGTATTGCTGAAAGAAAGCTTAATTTGTAAAAAGGAATGGCTGAACTGAGCTGAAAGAGAGCACAAAACTTTAGAAGTAAAATGGTTAAAATAGGTGAAAACCTGTAAAAGAGGTTAAGCACAAGAATTCCCTATGTAATTTAATGGAGCAAAAATCCTGGAAAAATCCTGGAATGTCTTAAAAAGTTCGAATGATTTGAATGAGCAAAAGTACAACTGTAATAAGTTGAAAGAGGAACATTTTAAAAGCTGGTTGAAGAATTTGAAGCGTCCGAACCGGAGTCGAACTTGAACCTCATGCATCAGAATCTCTCAATGTATTTTAATAGGCAAAAATTCCCCGAAAACTGGAATATCTTAAAAAGTAAAAGGATTAGAAGTACCAAAAGCTTTCAGCAGAAAAAGGTAAAAAGAGCTGAATATTTTCTAAAAGTTGAATGGTTACAATCGTTGAAAATTAGAGAAAGGAGTTAAGCGCCAAAAACGGCGGAAGATACTATAAGATAATGGCTAATAATAAAGAAAGAGAAACAGGAAAAACAAGTTAAGTTGATTACGCTTTGAAAGCATTCAACCAATAATTCAGATGGGAGCTGTACTTCAGAAGAAAATGCAGGCTGAATGCTGTATTGCTGAATGAAAGCAAGAAATAAATATTAAAAAGCTTACTGTAAAAAGTAGAATGTCTAAAATAGGTCAAACATTAGAAGGAGTTAAGCATGAAAGCTAAAAATTGTTGAAAAAATGGCTGAAATGTCCTGAAAACTCTGGAATATTTTGAAAATTAAAGGACCAAAAAAGTCAAGCAGAACATTGTAAAAGTAGAATGACCAAAACAGGCCTAAAAATACCTTAGAGACGGAGCGCTACGAAAACTGAAATTGTGGAAAAAATGGATGTACTGTTGAAAATTCTGAAGATGATGCTAAATGGCTAAAGTAAGCAAGCATCAGATCACTAACTGACTCAAAAACCACATTGTTTAAGAGTATCATATTGGTAAAAGCTACATGTTCTAAAGTTGACAGAAAATCCACTTTTTTCAAAATGGCGGCTTTTCTATTAATTTCATCTCCATAGCAAACGGCTTTATGCTGGGTCGGTATTGAAGGGATGACGAACAAATCGACGTCAGTTTCAGCAGACAACCGTGAAAAGTAAACCTTGACGCCCCAGCAAACGGTAAGTTTGTTGGTTAACCACGCCCACATCTGGTATGTCCAGAGATTCAGTGAATTTCAATATGTCTGGTTCCAGCCATGGATTAAGTTGTCACAATATTTGCTTCCAGATTTTGTCATAAAAGGCCACCAACATTAGGTTGTGTTGACATCCCATAATGATTTTAAACGATTTTATAGTCCAAAGCCTTGTGATCATTTTAATGTTTGAACGGTGCCCTAGCGCATAAGTATGTTGGAAGTTATATTCGCTAAAGAAACAAAGGCTTCAGATTTGAAAAACACAAAATGGCTGCCAAACAGTCTCCATCTAAAAAACCTTGAAGTTGTAATGCTAAGCACTTATTAGACAGTACTGTACACTGACACATTCTGGTCATATGTTCAGCCTCAAGATCAATTTATAATCTATGTATGTACTAATGGTCTTAGTACACTCATCCTTTACAGATGGTGAGATGTATTGATCATCAGCTAGCTAGCTAAATGACAAAGCAAAAATATTTTATTTAACCACTAACATTTCTAGTGTAAAAGCATGAAAGTCACTTCAAACAGCC
Source organism: Oryzias sinensis (assembly GCA_037389245.1). NCBI lineage: Eukaryota > Metazoa > Chordata > Actinopteri > Beloniformes > Adrianichthyidae > Oryzias > Oryzias sinensis. The sequence continues at coordinate 11,622,954 of CM074494.1, read as the reverse complement.
ACCTAACCTGGCGGTGGTTTGGGAATCAACACTTTCCCATGAGCCTTAGCGTCGTGGGCGGGCAGTCTGGTCCCACCAGCTTGTTCACAAGATGGCTATGAGCACATACAGTTTGAACTGCAGCTTCCAGCTACAAGGAGGAAAATAAAAAATACATCAAAACTAACTTAGATTTGCTTCCACTGTTTTTTCTAACATACATTGAGTGTTTGTGTGTGTGCTTTGCTGCTCTGATCATTTTAACGTTTGAATGGTGTCTCTAGCTAAAATTGTGTGGAAGAAGCAAAGGTTCTTGAAAAGATAAAGGAAGAATGAATGAAAGCTGAATTTGCTGATGAAATGGCTCAACTGTCCTGGAAAATCCTGAAAAATCTTTAAAAGTAAAAGGATAAAAAGTCAAAGCTTATGAGTAACCCCACCTGAAAGAAAACAAAGTCATGTAACGAAGTATAATTTTGAGTTAGTGGAACTGGAATTTACCAAGAAAGGCAAGGAAAAAAACATGCAGAAAAAGTCAGATGCTGATTGAACCTTGAACCTCAGTATTGTAAGACCTCTGTTAAGCCGCTGAGCTAACACTTCTGTGATGACACAATGCGCCTGTATATATCAATCAGGGCTTGTTGTCGTGGCATCATCTTTTATTGAGTTGAAACGACGATGCCACAGTTCGTTATTTACGGAAAAAACGACCCACAATTTTTCACTTTTAAAAAGTCAAAGGATTTGAAAGACCAAAAGTGGTGGTAAAAAAGGATTCTCAATGTATTTAAATGGAGCAAAAATCTTGGAAAATCCTGGTACAAACATGGAATATCCAGAGATGTCTGCTAAGGATTTGAAGACCAAAAAGTAATAGTTGAAAGGATTAAGTTGAAAGATCTTAACATTGCAACAGTAAAATGGTTAAAATAGGTAAAACTGAAGTTAAAAAATCGCTTCTCACATTTAGGGGCACAAAATGGCCAAGAAACCGTAGTTGGTGTTGCCATCCCATAATAATTTCAAACTTATATTGAAATACAAAGTCTTATGAGCAGATTAATGTTTGAACAGTGTTTGAAGCAAATAAGTTGAAGTTACAATGGTTGAAATAAACAAAGGTTTCAAGGATTCTCCATGTAATTTAATTGAGCAAAATCTTGGAAAATCCTAAAAAAAAATCCTGGAATATTTTAAAAGTTCAATGATTTGAATGACCAAAAAGACATTGCAATAAGTTGAAAGAGTTGAACATTTTTAAAAGCAAATGGTAAAAATTTTAGGTTACGTCCAACCGGAGTCGTAACCCGGCTACTGCATCATAACTTCCCAATGCATTTTAATAGGGCAAAAATTCCTGAAAAACTGGAATATCTTTAAAAAAGTACAAGGATTTGAAAACCAAAAGTCATAGAAGCTGAATAAGTTGAAGGAGCTGAAATATTTTAAAAGTTAAAATAGGTTAAAATTGTAGAAGTAGTTAAGTGTCAGAAAACGGCGGAAGATAGTGTAAATAATAATAAAGAAATAAAGAGAAACAGGAAAACAAAGGGTTGAATGCTTTACAGCATTCAACCAATAAATAAAGAGAAACAGGAAAAAACAAAGGGTTGATTGGCGCTTACAGCATTCAACCAACTAGAAGGGAGCTGTACTTCCAAAAAGAAAATGCAGGTTGAATGCTGTATTGCTGAAGAAAGCCTAATTTGTAAAAAAGAAATGGCTGAAACTGAGGAAATAGCTCAACATCTAAAAGTAAAATGGTTAAAATAGGTGAAAACCTGTAAAGAGGCTAAGCACAAGCACCTCTAAGTGTAATTTAATGGAGCAAAAATCCTGGAATATCTTGGAATATCTTTGAAAAGTTCAAAGATTTGAAAGACCAAAAGTAGTAGCTGAAAGGAATAAGCTGACAGGGTTGAACATTGTAATAGTAGAATGATTAAAATAGGTGAAAGTTTGAAGAAGTTTAAAATTGCCTCACATTTTGGCACAAAATGGCCACCAAATTCTAGGTGGTGTTGCCATCCCATAATAGTTTTGAGCCTTATAATGAAGTCCAAAGCCTTGCGAACATTTCAATGTTTGAACTGTGTGTTCTAGCTGAAAGCATGTTGAAGTTACAATGGTTAAAACAAAAGGTTTTCAAGGATCATTCAGCATTTAAATGAGCAAAAATCCTGAAAATCCTGGAATATCTTAAAAAGTTCAATGATTTGAATGACCAAAAGTACAACTGTAATAAGTTGAAAGAGTGAACATTTTAAAAGTAAAATGGTAAAAAATTTTGAAGGCCCTAACCGAGTCGCATCCGGCCAGGCATCATAACTTCCTCAATGCATTTAATAGGGCAAAAATTCGGAAAAACTGGAATATCTTAAAAAAGTAAAAGGATTAGAAGTACCAAAAGTCATGAAAGCATCAATAAGCTGGTTGTTTTAAATATTTTAAAAAGTGAATGGTTAAAATCGTTAAAATTGTGAGAAGGAGGGCGCCCAAACGGCATGAGCTTTAATAAAGAACTAGAAGGAGCTGCTTTCCAAAAGAAAAATGCAGGGTTAATGCTGCATGTTGAAAAGAAAGCCAACGAAAGAAATGGCTGAACTTAGGTGAAATAGCTCAACATTTTAAAAGTAAAATGGTTAAAATAGTGAAACCTGTAAAGAGTAAGTTAAGCACAAGAATTCCTATGTAATTTAATGGAGCAAAAATCCAATATCTGGATAACTTGAAAAGTTCAAAGATTTGAAAGACCAAAAGTAGTAGCTGAAAGCAGAATAAGCTGACAGGCTGAACATTGTAATAGTAGTAATGATTAAAATAGCAATATTTGCTTCAGATTTTGTCATAAAAAAGGCCACCAGATGGGGTTGTAGGCCGACATCCCATAACAGATTTCTAAACGATTTTATAGTCCAAAGCCTTGTGATCATTTTTAGCTTGAATGGTGTCTCGTAGCTACAAGTATAAGTTGAAGTTATATTCGCTTTAAGAAACAAAGGCTTCAGATTTGAAAAACACAAAATGGCTGCCAAACAGTCTCCATCCCATAATGACTACAAACCTTGAAATAGTAATGCAAAGCACTTATCATTTAACAGTAAAAGTGGAGTCACCTCATGCAGCAGGTGATACACACATATGAGGTGAGCCTCAAGGTCAATTCTTCTCAACCATGGATGTGCCATTAGTCATAGCACACTCATCCACATGTAATGGAGAGATATATTGATCATCCACTAGCTAGCTGAATGACACAGCAAAACATTTTCATTTAACCATCAGCATTTGTGGTGCAAAACACAGATAGTCACTGCAACAGCCACCAACTCATGTTTGGGGAATCAACACTTTCCCATGAGCCTTAGCAATGTGGGCGGGGCTATGTCCGGTCCCAAAAGTTGTCCAACAACATGGCTGGAGCACATGTTTGAACTGCAGCTTCCAGCTACGAGGAGGAAAATAAAAAATACATCAAAACTAACTTAGATTTGCTCCCACTGTTTTTTCTAACATACATTGAGTGTTTGTGTGTGTGCTTTTAGCTGCTCTGATCATTTTAACGCTTGAATGGTGTCTCTAGCTAAAATTGTGTGGAAGAAGCAAAGGCTCTAGAAAGAAGGAACAATGAACAAAGCTGAATTTGCTGATGAAATGGCCGACTGTCCTGGAAAATCCTGGAAAAATCTTTAAAAAGTAAAAGGATAAAAAGTCAAAGCTTATGAGTAACCCCACCTGGAAAGAAAATTCTTCCATGTAACGTAAATATAATTGAGAGTTAGTGGAACTGAATTTATGAAGAAAGGCAAGGTAAAAACCATGCAGAAAAAGTCAAAAGCTGAATCTAACCTGGTAACCTCAGTATTATGAGCCCAATGCATTTCTAGCCGATGAGCTATCACTTTTGTGACAACATTATGCAGCCGTATAATTTTTATAAGGCCCTCGCAGTATCATCTTTTTGGCAGAAGCCGAGTTGAAACGATTTCATGCCACAGTTCGTTTTTTACGTAGAAAAAACAAACGAAAGTTTTCACTTTTGAAAAGTCAAAGGATTTGAAGGACCAAAAGTGGTGGTAAAACATTTGTGGAGGTAAAGAAGTTGTAGAAGGAGTTAAACAAGGCCCGAAATAATTAAAATAAATGGCTGAATTAATGAAAATTTGAAGATTTGAAGGAAAGGAAGGAGCCGAACTGTTTCAAGGCTAATGGTTAAAGTAAGTAAAATCCTGTAAAAGGAGTTACAATATGATTCTCCATGCATTTAAAATGAAGCAAAAATCTTGGAAAATCCTGGAAAATCTTAAATACCTTTGAAAAGTTCAAAGATTTGAAAGACCAAAAGTAGTAGCTGAAAGGAATAAGCTGACAGGGGTTGAACATTGCAATAGCAGAATGATTAAAATAAGTGAAAGTTTGAAGAAGTTTAAATTGCCTCACATTTTGGCACAAAATGGCCACCTCAAATCCCTAGGTGGTGTTGCTTAATCCTAGCAATAGTTTTTGAGCCTTATATTGAAGTCCAAAGCTCATAACATTTCAATGTTTGAACGGTGTCTCTAGCTGAAAGCATGTTAAAATTACAATGGTTAAAACAAAAAAGGTTTTCAAGGATCATCCTTGTATTTAAATGGAGCAAAAATCTGAAAATCCTGGAATATCTAAAAGTTCAATGATTTGAATGACCAAAAGTAATAACTGTAATAAGTTGAAAGACTCTGAAACATTTTAAAAGTAAAATGGTAAAAATTTTGAAGCGTCCAACCGGTGTCGAACCCAGAACCTCATGTACCAAAAAAACTTCAATGCATTTAATAGGCAAAAATTCTCGAAAACTGGAATATCTTAAAAAGTACAAGGATTAGCACTAAAAGTCATAGCAATGATAAGCTGAAAAAGGAACATTTTAAAAGTTGAATGGCAAAATCGTTAAAAATTGTAGAAGTAGTTATGTCAAAAAAACGCAAGGAAGATAGTATAAATAATAATAATAAATAAAGAGAAACAGAAAAACAAAGGGTTGAATGCTTTACAGCATTCAACCAATAAATAAAGAGAAACAGGAAAACAAAGGGTTGAATGCTTTACAGCATTCAACCAACTAAGGAGCTGCATTTCCAGAAGAAAAATGCAGGGTTGAATGCTGTATTGCTGAATGAAAGCAGAAATATGATGAAAAAGCTGAACATTGTAAAAGTAGGAATGTCTAAAATAGGTCAAACATTGTAGAAGGAGTTAAGCATGAAAGCTAAAAAATTGTTGAAAAATGGCTGAAATATCCCTGAAAATCCTGGAATATTTTGAAAATTAAAGGACCAAAAGTCAAAGGTGAACATTGTAAAAGTAGAATGACCAAAACAGGTCAAAATTTGTAGACGGAGTTAAGCATGAAAGCTGGAATTGTGGAAAAAATGGATGTACTGTTGAAAATTTGAAGATGATGCTAAAATGGCTAAAAAGTGCTAGCATCAAAGATCATCAACTGACTCAAAAATTACATTGTTTAAGAGTATCATATTACAGCCACGTTCTAAGTTGACAGAAATCCACTTTTTTTCAAAATGGCGGCCATTAATTTTATCTCCATAGCAACTATTTTACGCTTAGTCGACATGGGATGACGAACAAATCGACGCTGCCCCAGACAAATCGAAAAGTGAACCTTTGGACGCCCTTATAACGTAAGTTTGTTGGCTAACCACTTCACCATTCTGCGCGTCCAGATCCAAAGAATTTTGTTCAGTTCCAGCCATGGATGAAGCTTATTGCAATATTTTCCAGATTTTTCATAAAGCGCTGCACTGCAACATTAGGTTGTGTCGACATCCCATAATAATTTCTAAACGTATTTTATAGTCCAAAGCCTTATGATCATTTTAATGTTTCAAAGGTGTCTCTAGCTACAAGTATGTTGAAGGTACATTGGTTTAAAGATACAAAGGCTTCAGATTTGAAAAACACAAAATGGCTGCCAAACAATCTCCATCCCATAATGTCTAAGGCTAAACTTTTGGTGTTGTAATGCAAAGTACGACATTTGGCAGTAAAGGAGTCACGTTGGAAGAGGTGACATTCTGTCATATGCTGAAATTTCAAATCAATTTTCCTCAGCTATGTATGTGCCATTAATTATAGCACACTCATCCACATATAATGGAGAATTATGTTGATCATCAGCTAGTTAGTTGAATGACACAGCAAAATATTTTCATTAACCACCAACAAATATGGTGTAAAAACATGATAGTCACTGTGAACAGCCATCTAACCTCATGGTTTGGGAATCAACATCTTCCCCATGAGCCTTAGCGGTCGTGGGCGGGGCTGGTTCGGTCCACAAAATGGCTATGAGCACATGCTTGAACTGCAGCCTAAGCCACGAGGAGGCAATAAAAAATACATCAAAACTAACTTAGATTTAAGGTTCTACCGTTTTTCTAACATACATTGAGTGCTTGTGTGTGTGCTTTTAAGCTGCTCCTGATCATTTTAACGCTTTAAATGGTGTGTCTCTAGTAAAATTGTGTGAAGCTGTTATGGTTGGAACAATTAAAGGTTCTAGAAAAGAAGGAACAATGAACAGCTGAATTTATGGATGAAATGGCTGCACTGTCCTGGAAAATCTTAAAAATCTATCAAGAAAGGCAAGAATTCTATCAAGAAAGGCAAGGTAAAAAAACCATGCAGAAAAAGTCAAATGCTGGAATTGAACTCAGAACCTCAGTATTGTAAACCCATTTACTTAGTCATTGAGCTATCACTGCTCTGACAACAAAATGCAGCCGTATAAATTAATAAGGCCCGCTGTATCATCTTATTGGGAGAAGCCAGTTGAACGACATGCTACAGTTCGCTTACGTGAGAAAAACAAAACGGCGTTTCTATTTTAGAAAAAGTCAGTGATTGAAGGACCAAAAAGTGTGGAAAAAACATTTTGTGGAGGTAAAAAAAATTGTAGAAGGAGTTAAACAAGGCCCAAAATTGTTGAAAAAAATGGCTGATTATAGAAAATTTAAAGATTTGAAGGAAAGGAATGAGCTGAAGTGTTTCATACAATGGTTAAAGTAAGCAAAACCTGTAAAAGAGTTATGGCTGCGATTCTCTATGTATTGTAATGGAGCTGAAAAAATCCTGAAAATCCTGGAATATCTTAAAAAGTTTAATGATTTGAAATGACCAAAGAAATAACTGTATTAAGTTGAAAGAGCTCAACATTTTAAAAAGTAAAATGTTAAAAAAAATTTATGGTCCGAACTGGTGTCGAACTGAACCTCATGTACCATAACTTCAATGCATTTTAATAGGCAAAAATTCGAAAACTGGAATATCTTAAAAAGTACATGATTAGAAGTACCAAAAGTCATAGCATTAATAAGATGAAGGAGCGAACATTTTAAAGTTGAATGTTAAATAGGTTAAAATTGTAGAAGGAGTTGGGCGTCAAAACCAAGTGAAGATAGGTGGAAGAAGAATAAACTAGCGAGCTGCATTTCCAGAAGAAATGCAGGGTTGAATGCTGTACTGCTGAATGAAAGCTGAATTTGCTGAAGAAACATGAACTTTGCTTAAAAATCTTGAAAACTAAAGGATCAAAAAGTCATAGAAAGAATAAGCTCAAGTGTTGAACATTGCACAGTAGAAATGGCTAAATAGGTAAAAAATGTAGAAGGAGCAATTATGAAAGCTAAGTTGATGAAAAAATTGCTGAACTGCTGAAAAATTCTAAAGATGTTACAAAATGCATAAAGTGCTAGCATTGAATCAGCATCATCAACTGACCTAAAAAAACACAGTGTTTGAGAGTATCATATTGGTAAAAGCTATTAATCTTAAAGGTTGATAAAAAAATCCAATTTTTTCAAAAATGGCGGCTTTTCATTTATTTTATCTCCATAGCAACCATTTTATTTTTTCGGTCGGGGGATGACGCAACTGAATCCATGCGTCAGTTTCAGACAAATCGAAAAAAGTCAACTTTTGGATGCCCTTAGCAAACGGTAGTTTGTTTAGTTAACTATGCCCACATTCCTTATAGGCGTCCAGATCCAGTGAATTTCAATATGTTCAGTTCAGCCATGGATGAAGTTTACTGCAATATTTGCTTCAGATTTTAACACAAAAGGCCACCAACAACAGGTTGGCGACATCCCATAATTATTTCTAAACGTATTTTATAGTCCAAAGCCTTGTGATCATTTCTGATGCTTCGAATGGTGTTCAGAAGGCATCGTATACAGTTCTATTTGCTTAAAAAACAAAAAGCTTCAGATTTGAAAACACAAAATGGCTGCCAAACAAAGCCTTCATCCCATAATGATTCCCCAAATCCTTGAAGTCATTATGATTCATTTTGACATAATTTGTCAAATTACTGATCATTTGACAGCAAAAGTCACTGCTACAGCAGGTGACGCTATGTCACATGAGGAGCTCAAGATCATCAGTTTCTCAACCATGTATAAAGCTATTAGTCTTGACATTACCTCATCCATATACAATACAGATAAATTATTCATCACTATTATTAGCTAGCTAGAAGCTGAATAACACAGCAGAATATTTTCACTTAAACCACCAACATAGGTGGTGTAAAACATGATAGTCATCAGAATAGCCACCTAACTCATGGTTTAAATCAACACTTTCCCATGAGCCTTAGCGGTCAGGGGCGGCTAAAGTTCGGGTCCCAACGCTTTGTCCACAAGATGGCCACGGAGCACATGTTTGAACTGCAGCTTCCAGCCACAGAGGAAAATAAAAAATGCATCAAAACTAACTTAGATTTGCTCCCACTGTTTTTTCTAACATACATTGAGTGTTTGTGTGTGTGCTTTAAGCTGCTCTGATCATTTTAACGCTTGAATGGTGTCTCTAGCTGTACCAGTGGAAGAAGCAAAGGTTCTGAAAAAGATAAAGGAACAATGAATGAAAGCTGAATTTGCTGATGAAATGGCTGCACTGTCCTGGAAAATCCTGAAACATCTTTAAAAGTAAGAAGGATAAAAAGTCATGCTTTATGAGTAACCCCACCTGGAAAGAAAATTCTTCCACATGTAACGAAATATAATTGAGTTAGTGGAACTGAATTTACTGCTATGCTGCAAGGTAAAACCATGCAGAAAAAGTCAGATGCTGGAATCGAACTCAGAACCTCAGTATTATAAGCCCAATTCTTTGACCGCTGAGCTATCACTTTTTGACACAATGGAAAATGCAGCTGTATAATTTATAAGGCCCGCTGTATCATCTTTTGGCAGTAGCTGCTGAAACGATTTCACGCCACAGTTCATTTTACGAGAAAAAAAACAAACGGTTTCTACCTCTTTTTGAAAAAAGTCAATGATTTAGCGACCAAAAAGTGGTGGTAAAACATTTCAGGAGGTAAAAAAGTTTTAGAAGGAGTTAAACAAGGTCTGTAAATTATTGAAAAAATGGCTGAATTAATGAAAATTTCAAGATTTGAAGGAAAGGAAGGAGCTGAACTGTTTCATACAATGGTTAAAGTAAGTAAAAACTCGTAAAAGAAGTTACACAAGGATTCTCTTAGGTTAAATGCTGTATTGTTGAAAGAAAGCTTAATTTGTAAAAGGAATGGCTGAACTGAGCTGAAAGAGCTCAAAATTTTAGAAGCAAAATGGTTAAACAGGTGAAAACCTGTAAAAGAGGTTACACAAGAATTCCCTATGTAATTCAATGACAAAAATCCTGAAAAATCCTGGAATATCTTAAAAGTTCAATGATTTGAATGACCAAAAAGTAATAACTGTAATAAGTTGAAAGAGTTGAACATTTTAAAAGTAAAATGGTAAAATTTTGAAGCTGCCCTAACCGAGTCGATCCGGCTACTGCGATAACTTCCCAATGCATTTTAATAGGGCAAAAATTCCCGGAAAAACTGGAATATCTTAAAAAGTACAAGGATTAGAAGTACCAAAAGTCATAGCAATAATGAGCTGAAAGAGCTGAACATTTTAAAAGTTGAATGGTAAAAATCGGTTAAAAATTGTAGAAGGAGTTAAGTGTCAAAAAACGGCGGAAGATAGTATAAATAATAAATAAAGAGAAACAGGAAAACAAAGGGTTGAATGCTTTACAGCATTCAACCAATAAAGAGAAACAGGAAAACAAAGGGTTGAATGCTTTACAGCATTCAACCAATAAATAAAGAGAAACAGGAAAACAAAGGGTTGAATGCTTTACAGCATTCAACCAATTAACATCACCCAGTGAGGACCCAGTGAGGGCCCTTGGGCCAGACCCTTAACGCTACTGCCTTCTTCATAACATGAGAGACAATGAATGAGATAATGAACCACATGTCATGCCGGCTCAGACTACGCCCAGCCAAACAAGGTCTGCGTCAGGTGCTGGAGGACCAGAGCACCCTGATGGAAAGTGGGCTACTGGAACAAGACGGAAATGGACTAGATGTGAGAACAAGGTTCTGTTAGAATGCTACTACTCAAGTAATCCCACCCCATGTGGGTGCAGCAAGCACAGATGCTGGTTTTAAAGAGTATTTTTAACCCTTTAATACTGGATATGTTGCCAGCAACACTTAAATAACAGACGCTTTTTAACATACCAAAACTCCTCGACTCCTCAAGATTAATGGTGAGTCAGCAGATTTTTGTAGATTGCGTAAAAACTTAACCACTGTTAAGTGCTGCATATCAACGCAATGATGCGTTTCTCCGCAACAGAATCTGCTCCTTGCAGTTACAGTCAACACTGACTCTACCAGATGCATGATGGGCTTTTTCTCATGGGTTTTTATTGCACATTCATGGATGTGAGCAAACTGACCTCCACTGAAGCAGATGAAAGTTGAGTGTCAAGTATGACCTCTGGACATCTTCATTCACATGGAGCAGAGTGATTGACAGCTAACAAAAAATAAGTGTGTGTGTGGGGGGTGGGGGCTGATTGAGTGTTTGAGGGCAGCAAACACTTTGAGAAAGAGGTGAAGATTTTGATCAATTATTCAGGAGCCTGAGCCGGCTGGAAAATGTCAGCAGCTCTGCACATGCTCAGATGGCGCCAGAACAAACACATTCTGCAGGTCTGCGAGGCTGCAGGTCTGCGAGGCTGCAGGTCTGCGGCGTCTTCCATCCACGCTGGGGGAAACGGTCACGGCGCTCTACAAGGAGAGCAACAAATTAAAGCAGAAGAAGGGTTTTACCGCCATTCCAGATTACAATCTGAATATAGAAAACTCCTCTACAGCCTCTGAAATGTATTTCAGCTAGCCTTCTCGCGTGACTCTCGTGGCGGTCTGTGGAAAAACTGTTTTTAAAGTGTTGTAGTATTAACGAGCCCGTTAATAGTGTGCACTGTAAGGGTGATGAAGAGGAGTGCACAGAAGAGAGGCTGAAGGGCAGAAACTGTCAAGAAATCTGCTGCCATCTACAGTCCCTGACAAGAGTCTTGTCGCTTATCCATTTTGTAGAAACAAAAGCGTATAACCCCACTTTTAATGAATGAATTGGTTTTAGAAATGTCTCATATGAAAGCTAAAACCCTCCCAAATTATGTTCAATATACTAAAATAAAATTGCTTCACTGAAGAAGATTGATCATTTAATGAACACAGGTCACAGTTTGGCAAGACAAAAGTTTTGTCGCCTTGTCATGTTGCACCCAATCCTAGATTACAGCCTCACCTGTGATCAATTACTGATCAATCAATTAGTGGGTGTGTATAAAAAGAACCCCAGCACACCAGGCCTTCACATCAACTGCAACGTGACATCTGACAACATGCCTAAGATTCCCCCTGAGACCAAAGCGGTGATTATCAAGAGGCTGAAGACCAGATCCACTCCTGAGGTGGCTGACACCTTCAATGTGTCTCCGCGTCAAGTACAAAGAATAAGAAAAAGATTTGAAGAGACTGGAAATGTTTTCGACAAGCCCAGGTCCGGCAGACCCCGCAAGACAACTGCTCGGGAGGACCGTTTGTTGGTTGGAAAATCCAAGGCCAGCCCCTTTTCCAGCAAAGCTCCACCAGGCCTGGTCACCTCAAGTCCCTGTGTCAACAAGAACAGTTTGTAGAATTCTGTCTCAAAATGGCCTCCATGGTCGAATCAGTGCCCAGAAACCAGCACTAAACAAAAGGCAATTGAAAAAAACGTGTGGCATTTGCCAAGGCCCACAGCCTGCTAAAAGGATGGATGCTGCCGCAAATATTGCAGGAGACCAACTGGAGCCCGCATGGACCCAAGATTCACCCAGAAAACAGTTAAGTTTGGTGGTGGAAAAATCATGGTCTGGGGTTACATCCAGTAAGGGGGTGTGCGAAACATTTGCAGGGTGGAAGGCAATATCAATAGCCTAAAATATCAAGGAGTATTAGCTACCACTGTCGTGGGTCCCGTCCGGGAATGATTGGGCAGAGGCGCCAAGGTGAAAGTATTCTTGCTTTTAATCAAGAACAGAGCACACCAATTGCTCCACAAAGGCTGATCAACATCAGTTTCTTTCCTCCAACACTCCAACTTCTCCACTCAGACTCCCACACTGACAGCTGTATCTGGTTCTCTTTTTAAGTGGTAAGCCCCTCCTCCTGGGCGTTGCTCTCCATCAGTCCAAAGAGAAAATAGGGAGAAGTGTTTACAAAAACATAAATAAACATACAGAAATAAACAGTTTCATTCAAAGAAACATTCTGTGTCGTGTACAGAAAAGTAACAATAATCATCAATAAAAATAAATACAAACAGTGACCGATGCGTCACATGACCCAGGGTGTCCATGACCACTTCCGGGTTACTGGGTTACTTCCTGGTAAACAAACAAACAGACGCTAATGTTAGCGTCGTGTGTGCTTCGTGTGAATGTATGCGCGGGGATTATGAATCGGCAAACCCAGCGTGCACTCAGGGCTACCTGCAGAGGGATAGGGACGGAATGAAAAGGGTAAGTTGATGTAAATGACGTGTTACCAGGTCCGTGCGTGCGCGTCAATGCGCACGTGTGTGTGTGTGCATGTGAATGCGTGTGTGCTTGCAGCGGCAGCTGACGGTTCTACACCGTCACATACCTCTTCCATTCCCAACCATAAAAGGGGGCAAATTCTGCAGCAGGATGATGCTCCATCGCATACTTCCATCTCTACATCAAAGTTCCTCGAGGCCAAGAAGATCAAGGTGCTCCAGGACTGGCCAGCCCAGTCACCAGACATGAACATCATTGAGCATGTCTGGGGTAGAATGAAAGAGGAAGCATGGAAGACCAAACCAAAGAATCTTGATGAACTCTGGGAGGCATGGAAGACCGCCTTCTTTGCTATTCCTGATGACTTCATCGATAAATTGTATGAATCATTGTCAAACCGCATGGATGCTGTCCTTCAAGCTCATGGAAGTCATACAAGATATTAAATATGGATCTCACAGTAGCACTACTTAATTCACTGATGTTATGCAACATATTTTTGTTTTTGAAGTAAATTATTTGTTAAATTTTCACATTACTCTCTGTAGGCGACAAAACTTTTGTTTTGCCAAATTGTGACCTGTGTTCATTAAATGATCAATCTTCTTCAGTGAAGCAATTTTATTTTAGTATATTGAACATAAATTGGGAGGGTTTTAGCTTTCATATGAGACATTTCTAAAACCAATGGATTCATTAAAAGTGAGGTTATACGCTTTTGTTTCTACAAAATGGATAAGCGACAAGACTTTTGTCAGGGACTGTAGATCGGAATCTCCTTTTTAAAAGATCAACAACATTCATAAAACCCACATTGTTGGAACAGTTCACATTTTATAGAATTACTAGATTTGTTGGCTTTTAGTGATCAGCCATGAAGTAACTTCAGTTGTTCCCTTTTTTTTGGTAAATATATTTAAATTCTGAAATTAAGTAAGTGAACCGCAGCTGTGACTGATCTGAGCCGCAGGAAACCCACAAATACTTCAGACTTCAGAACCTCCTTCATGAATAAATATATTTTTGTCTTTTATAGCTTTACACAACATTAAAAAGCTGGTTCTTTTCAAATGAATTAACAAAACAAGGTATAAATATAACTAGAGTTAAAATCATTACCTTTATAATACACAAAAGTAACACATAAAAAAAAAGTCCGACATCACTACATGTTAGCCGTATCAGCGTATTTACAACAACACCCAACCAGGTATTTTGACAGAGCGCCATCTTCCTCTCAGAGTCCTTTCAACATCAACCGGAATTAATCCACATAATGCGCTCCGTTTTAATTTGAAAAAAATGAAGGTTATTAAGTGTCTTTAGAATACAGTAAATAGAAATCTATTCAAATCTTGATTTCATGCTAAACACTGTGTTCGAGTGTGCACACAAAGATGTAAGAATAAAAAAATCCTAATTGCCCCATTTATTTACTTATTTTAAACCAGAGTTGATCTGCCCCTGGTGACAGCCAGTACGTGGTATGGGTTTGCCTCAGTGCTTGTCACACTTAGTCCATAAAGATGGCCATTTTCAAACACAATGGATGTCCATCAGTACACGTGGCACCAGCACACTCTAAGGAGGTCAACAATCCACTTTGTTGGACGCTTTGGGGGAAGAAAAGGGAGAGCTCAGGACTCAAACAACACTCCAGCTGAACTCACAGAGCTCTCCTCTCCTGCCCTAAGTGGAGGAGTTTAAGTATCTTCTTCACCAGCGACTGAAGGATCGAGAGTGAGATTGACAGGTGGGAAGGTGCAGCAGCTGCTGTAATGCAGTCTGCGTATTGATCCGTGAAGGAGTGAAGGAGGAGCCAAGCCAAAGGGCAAAGCTCCAGATTCACTGGTCAGTCTGCGTTCCTACTGCCCTCGCCTATGGTCACGAGCTCCAGGTCATGAAGGAAAGAAGAAGATCTGGATACAAGCGGCTGAAAAGGCGTTCTTTTAGGTAAAGAGCTCCTCCATGTTTACAGAGGCCAGTTGAAGTGGCTTAGGTATCTCTATTAAATGCTTCCTGGACGCCTCCCTGGAGAGGTTTTCCACACATATGTCCCACTGGGAGGAGGCCCAGAGGAAGACTCATGAGGAACTGTATCTGTTAGCTGGCCTGGGATCGTTTCCCTGGGGGGACAGGAAGTTTCTGCGGTGAGAGAGGTTTGGGGATCTTTGCTTAAACCACGATCCGCTCCAGATAAGCACGAAAAGATAGATGGATGGATGTAATTATTTTTAAAATCTTTACAGCATGGGGATTTATATTTGACCCGGTGCTCATCATCCCCACTGCAGCTCAATGACATGTTCATTGAAGCATTTTTGCACATTTTCATGTTTGCTCTAAAACATTGGAGTTTTTTGCATTACTGAGCCTTCCAGCGCGGTGCCATCTGTTCTGCACATTCCATTATAAGAGTCAGAAAAATATCTGTGCGTCAAACAGTTTCCAAATCCAATTACGCCTTAAATGATCCCTTCTAGGCTACCGAGCGGGAGGAGCCAGAAGCCTGCTCTCATCCACAGCTTCACATCCATCATCTCATGACGGAGGAGAACATCACGCTTCATCAGCAGGACAGAATCTCACTTATGGATTTTCTATTAATTCTCTCTGCTCCTTTTGTTTTTCTCTTCATGTATGTGAAGGACGCCGCAACTTCATAAGATTTCTCTAAGAATAAGGTCTTAAACTAGGTTAGGTCAGTTAAAAGTTTTTAGATTAGTTTCAATACACTAGTTTGGAGGTCAAAAACAAACTCTTTGGTTTGACATTGAAAGTTGACAGATTGAGCAGCAAGATCTATAGATTAGTCTGAAAAAGCACAAAAAAATCTTGTGAAAGATGAAGTTGCGGCGTCCTTCACACACTGAAAATCCTCTCGTCCAGTCAGCAGTCACTGCCATCTCCCTGCCGCCGCCCCGCTGTGTCCTCTCTCACCCTTCACACGTGGATCAGCATCTCTGCCAGCGATTTGGCTGCCGCTCATGTCAAACGTTACCGGACCCCCCCCCCCCCCCCCAGCCTCACTGATCCACTTATGATCCACGCTTCCGTGTTATCGCACCACCTGCTGCGCCTGCCCCCCCGGGCGACAAAGACACCAGCTCCTCACCCTCACCGCTCCGGAGGAGGAAGAGGATTATCAGAGCGGGGGACTTATTTGAGCCGAGGAAGCAGCAGAATAATTATGGTCATCGTTATTTTTCAAGTTCAAAAAGAGTTAAAAGACAGTTTGAATTTGAATGTAAAAAGTTTTCTGATCAAAGCAGCTGCTCAAAAATTTACAATGTATTTATTGGTTTTATGAGGAAAATATTTATTCAAAAACTGAGAGAAAAGAGAAGCTCCACCCTGACTCATCATCAGTTATCCATTAGTGACTGTAATGGATTTTGAACAGATTACAGCCATAAAAACCTGGAAAAGTGAAGCAACGTCTCATTAAACTGCTCTGCTTTTATTATACATCTTTTTATGACTTTGGCAGAAGAATCTGGTTGATGTGCTGCTTCACAGAATAACGCCTCAGATAAGATTCTAGAAAGTGTTTCGTCTTTCTGAAATGCAAAGGTCCTGATCCGACTCAGAATCTGCAGATTAACAATAAATGTGTGGACCATGTCTGAACACAAAGCTCACCTGGAATCACTCTCATTTCTATTGTTCTGTTCTGGACTCCTTGTGCCACGGTGAACCACACGACAAGACCTTTTATTTTGGCAAATGCTTTCCTATCCTTAGTTCGATTTTCTCACTACTGACTCCTGCACTTTTAAATCTTCTCCTTTAACATATAACAATGCTTTGTGAACATTTGAAATAATGCACCTCTCAGTACTATTTTTTTTCATTTGATAGATTTATATGAATCCTGGGAGCTGGTTTAGCTCGTGCTGGTTTGCGGCGCCTTCCGTCCGTGAAACCAGGGTTCAAATCCGGGCTGCTCCCTGTTCCCTTCTCTACTTCTGTGC
The DNA here is from genome assembly GCA_037389245.1 of Oryzias sinensis. Classification (NCBI taxonomy): domain Eukaryota; kingdom Metazoa; phylum Chordata; class Actinopteri; order Beloniformes; family Adrianichthyidae; genus Oryzias; species Oryzias sinensis. The sequence goes on along the minus strand of CM074494.1, from coordinate 11,606,062 downwards.
CGGTCCCAAGCCCGGTTGCTTTGAGAAGGTTTCGTCAGGAAGGGCATCCGGCGTAAAAAACATTGCCAAGTTTACCATGCGACTTGTTCGCTGTGGCGACCCCTGATGGGAGAAGCCGAAAGAAGGAGAGAGATTTATATGAATCCTGTACATTTATTTTGATATATCTATATAAATTATATTTGTGATTTTTATAGGCTGAATAAGCCTATTAAGAGGCTTCAGACTGCTGTTGAAAATATATAAATGAATAAATAAATAAAGTCATTTTAGTTGATAATTTCATGCACACTTGAGCCCCCCCACGTAGTGCACAGATGATCTGTAGTGATGCGCAATATCGACATGCCAAAAATAATTGAAATTAGGAGTTGGTCGATAAGAAATTGAAACTGTTTTTTTGCTTAATTGCAGGAATTCATATGGAGTCTGTCAATTTCAGAATTAAAGATGACCTTTTATGAAATTATCAGCAAATACTGAAGGTTATCAGTCCCTTTAAATACATGTTTACATTCAACAAAATGTTGCGGGTTATGAGTATTGATTTACCGTAAATTCCGGGTTATAAAGCGCACCTGATTACAAGCCGCACCCACACATTTTCACGTGTTCAACTACTTTTGTACATACACAAGCCGCATCAGAGAACAAGCCGCACGTATTAGGCAACATGGTCATCCTGACAAATCACGTCCTGACTCCCAGAGTAAATGTGATTCATTAGCACACTGTGGGAGGAGTCAGCTTTGCCTCAGGCTAATATATTTGAGTACTCCCACATCTGCCAAACAGCATGGACCTCTATTCTGTTCACAAGTTCCTCAGTTATGGTTTTTTTATTTTTATTTTTTTTATTTTTATTTTTTTACTTATTGACAATCTAGGTATCATACATAAAATAAATACGCTACGCGCGCCTTAGCGCGGCGGGTGCGTCAGAAGTTTCCTTCCACAACAAACACTGTTGCTCCGCGGACGCCTCTGCGCTCTGCGCTCGCCAAGCGGGCTCCTTGTCTCCCCTTCCTATCTTCTCCGACACACCTTGCCAGGGCGGCTCCAGGGAGTAGAGCTTCGTCCCCATTGCGCCGATGAATGGAGCAAATCGTGTCTGCGCAGAGCAATCGGACTTAATACTGTACCTTTTGTGGATGAGGGGTGGATGCGTTGTTACATGTGGGAGCCATCAGACTGCCATCGGCCCCGCAGCTCTATGTGATCGAGCAGCAAGAGAACATGTCTCCAGCTCACACGGAGGCTGTGAGCTTTTCAATGCAAAATTCCGCTCAGTCCTTAGAAACCGTAAAAACGACCACGTGGATTTGTTTTTCCAGTCGTGTCCTGACAAAATAAAGGCTGATGTTTTTCCCACATATTTACGTGCAGCCAGCCGAGTCACTATGATTCTGAGGTAAATTCACTCCTGAGCATGCGCTGTTTTGACATCATTATATATATTATGCATGCATATATTATTCAAAGGTGCTCATTACGTCGATCGCGATCGACCGGTCGACCTTCAATGACATGAGTGTAGATCTTGGGCCAGAAAAGATTTAAAAAAAAAAAGTGCTTCTTTAAAATCCACCAAAGTCCTCACTGAGAAGTACGGGACTTGATTGACATGTAGATTGGCCAGTCGGACATCGTCTGAAGCATACGTCGCTGCAAATACCCATTATGTTCTTTAAAGGATGATGCCGCGGCCGCGTGTGGGAGGAGCTACTGGTTCTGGTCTGATCGCTGCATGGAGCGATGTGTTTGTCAATGCATGGTAGACACTGAGAATGTGGAGAGATCAGGTTTATTATTTTGACCAGTTCTAGTTGGTAATCATGTTTCCATGTTTGAGTTCATAAAATCATCCGAGAGAAAGTCTCTGCTTCAACTCCCACAGGGAAAGCTGCCTCTGAATCTGACGCCCATGTTTGCATCTCTCTGACAGAGTTTGAAGCCAAAGCTCCTCCTCCTCCTCTTTACCTGCTTTTCCTCTCTACCTGTTCACCTGTTCACCTCCTCTGCAGCTGAGAGTTGTTTCCCCTGCGCTCCACAGTGTGTCCTACACAGAGAGCGCAAAACACGATAGTCGGGGCACTACAGCGCCGCACAAGGATAAAAGAGTAGGATGCAGGTTATAGCGGGGATAGAGCGGGTTAAGCAAATGAATGGAAGAAGGCGGCCTGCTGAAGAAATATTCAATATTGTACACATTTTATTATTGGTCAGAATTACCTTTTATGTAGAGAAATATTTTATTTTATCAGTCCAGTACGGAAAAGAAACATCAACAAAAGCTGTTTTGGGCGGTTTTTGGCTGGGTCTGGCGGTTTTCAGATGACTTTTCGGCTGGAAAACTGTGACTTTATCTGGCAACACTGGCGCGAACTCTCAGTCTGTCATCAGCGAGTTGGTCTCTGCCCCGCGGCACATCAAGTTCCCGGCAGAAGATCGGAGTGTTTATTGAAGCCGCCCCGCGTGCCTCTCCCTGCTATCAGCTCTGCAGTTCTCGCCCGATAAATACGAGCTCATTACGAAGCTGTTTTTACGTGGCTCGCGCTTCGTACAGAGCCATCAGCGCCTTTGAAATGCCATGAAAAATGAACAAAATAAAATAAAATGTAATTATTATATAATACTCATTATTTTCCAAAGTCACAGGGAGCCACAACAGATGGATGAAAGAGCCACATGTGGCTCCGGAGCCATGGGTTGCAGACCCCTGGTCTAATTTAACAACAGTGGTCCCTCGTTATAGCACAGTTCAGCTTTCAGAGACCTGTGAAAGTTTTGTACATTGCAGTTTTGTACATTTTCTTTTTCGATTAACAGCGTATTGTGTCCTGATTGGCTGCTCACCTTGTTAATATCGTCAATGCCATGTCTACAGTACAGAATGTGTTTAGTCAAATCTACATGTTTGATCACGATCAGATTTTTATTTTCATTCTATAATAATTATTTTTAGATTTTCATACTTATTAAAGTCCAACTCTGATCCTTTTTTTAATCCATTTTCAAAGTGTTTCTGTGGTCTTTTATTCTGATTATGATGTTTTTAGTCAATAAACAAAGACTTTTGTTGTTCTCTGAAACATAGCTTCTGCAGAAACTGCAGTAATCCATTGGATATTTCCCTTTTGAGTTGTGGGCGGGGCTGTTGGCGTGGACCAAGTCGGCCCTCATTTCCCATGATGCCTTTGTTTACAATCTCTCCCACCAGCTTACAGCCCCTAACACCCACCAACCTAACATTAGCAGAGCAGTAAAAATGCAGAGCAATATTAGAGCTATCCAGTTGTTTAGTTATGACCCAGATATCAGCTCAGACGAGAAAAACAAAGTCGTACACGGAACTAGTCGTCTAAAAGTGGATGCATCAGACTGAAGCAGAGCAAGGAGCTTGATAGCTGCCGATTGTAGTTTGTATGTAACAACTACGAACTTTTATAAACATTTTTTTTCGTCTGCTCCTGATTCACAACGATTCAAATAAAAGAAATGCTCAGAAAGGCAATTTTTATCTTCTTTTTCTTAATATATGACCTCCATCATCAGAAAATTTATATAAAAATATCTTTAATAGGATTTAACTTTTGGGAACATGTGAAGGTTTGAGTTTAAAGAGACTAAATTCAAATGGTCATCCTGTACCCAAAGCCTCACAGGAAAACAACAGAGCTGTCTGTAAACATGAACACCTCCTTTCTGCATCTTTGCACTGGAGAAAGTGAGACACCTCATGCAGAGAGAGGAGTCTCGAAATCCAAGAATTTAAAAGTGATGCCTCATTAAGGTGCTAGGAAAGGGGCGGGGTCAGGGCGAGGCCGAGGGAGGCGGTGGAAGAAAAGGTTCCTGGTGCAAAATAAAGCATGAATAAATGATGAGAGCCCGCTTCACAGTGTGGCTAAGTGCTCAGCCATCTGCAGGGAGGTTCAGCTTAATGGAGCTCTGCCGTCAAATTCAACAAACCCGAGCGACGCAGACTTTTTTTTTTTTTTTTAAAGCATGAGAAGATGGGAAGTCAGCAGAGCCTCTAAAGAGGTGAGAATCATGGTTTTCACTGAAGATTCAACAACGTCCTGCTAACATTATATTTTTATCTGTTGAGGCGGATGCTGTGAATTTCTAAGCCCCCTAGTTCTTCTGAATGAATGAGGACACGCCTCCATTATCACTTACACGCGTGGAGTAACACTCATTTCAAATTGTTTATAGAAACGTCAGGAAAAACCATCCTCTGCAGACCATGAACTCAGTGAACTTTGTCCCAAACTGCCATGTTCTTCCAGAGGTGGAACATTATTTCCTTGACACCACTTCAGCATCACTCAAGAGTATCATTGAGGTTCAGAAATATAACTTCTCATCAGTCCACAAGGATTTTTAATGCTTCAATCAGTTCACACATTAATCACCTTTAGGCATAAATAACTTGAATGGTTGCTGTGCGACATTACTATTGTAACATGGACCTTTTTTAAATCTTTAATTTTTTTTACACCTGGATTTCAAGTTTGAAGTTTTCTTCTCCTTTATATTAGATGTTAATGTCCTTATAGAATGCTTAAAAATGACAAAGAACTAAATAACAATTATAACAGCAACTTTTTCCAAAAGTTTTAAGCAAAAGCAAAGAAAATTGAAAAGGATTCGTAGCTCATAAAAGTGGGTGCACTGTGACCCCGCCCTTTTTCTAATCAAGTTTGCTTCAATGTTTCAACAATTTACAGATCGAACCACAATTCATACTATATAATATATTTGAATGGAAGTTACATGGATGCGTTTGTATTGGATGTATGGGAATGAAAAGTCATTTGTCACTTCAATGTTACACTCAAGGTTAAATTTAGTCAGACAAAAGAAACAACCACTAACCCTCACAAGCTTTTATTCAGCTTTAGCTCAGCCCTTGACATTCTCAACCCTTAGTGAGGGGGACACTGCTAAAACATTGAGAAGACCAAGGAGGTGGTCATGGTCACGACAGTCCCACGTTGGCACCGGTACTTGTGTAGAGGAAGCTCCACATCTCTGAGGACCTAAACATGGACAGCCAACACCAACGCCGTGGTTATGGGAGCCCGGCAGAGACTTCACTTCCTGAGAGTCTTCAGAAGGCCTGGAGGAGAAGCTGCTGCCTCCATCTACTGCCGTTCTCGCCCTCAGAGTGGTTTGCTGACAAAAGCAGCAGAAAAAATGGATCTGGAGATGATCGGGTCAGGCGAAAGGACAATTGGACACCAACGCCAGCTCTCGATGCCCCCCCAGGACCAAAAAAAAAAAAAAAACATCTATTCCCCTTCTCTGAGGGAGCCTTAGAAATAAGACAAACCGACTAACCGTTCCTTCCCATTGCAAACCAGAGCATTCAACACCCATCTAGAAAACAACACACACAAGCAACATCCCCAAACCACTAACTTCATTCCCACTCTTGCCATCTGTTACTTCCTCAGGTTGCATTTCACTCTGCTGTCATCCACCTCCTTCTATCTTTTATTCATCTTGTTTTTTTCTCTATATTAAACCCTTTTTTATTGTATGATGGCTGCACGGTGGTGCAGTGGCTAACACACAGCAAAAGGCCCTGGTTCCTTGTTGAAATCCCAGTTAGATCCTTTTTGTGTGGAGTTTGCATGTTCTCCCTATGCATGTGTGGGTTCAAAAACATGCTTCATGGGTTAATCAGTGACTCTGAATTAACCCTAGCTGTGACTGTGAGTGGTTGTGTGTAATTGTGACAGACCAGCAACCTCTTTAGAATGTTCCCCGCCTTAGGAGCTGGGTTAGCTCCAGCAACCCAGTGGTTTCTGAAGATGATGGACTTTATGGTATCTTTGATCCTTTATGTGAAATGCATCCAAAATGTCACCAAAAAAAAGTTATTCTATAAATAGTAACGTTTTTTGAACCTTGGAACACTAACTGTCCATTGATATGAAGCCTACATTTTCATTTCTATGCCCCCCCCCATGTTTGTTCTTCATCCTGACGATCATTTTGCTTCACAGAAACTCAGAGAAGACACTGCTGCAGTTCATGGAGGATTTTTTTTTTTCCCGTGGACGTCTCAGTGTAGCAAAGAAGAAAGCTGAGGAAACACAAACGCTCCAATCACCCTCATCAACCGCTTTCAGAGCTTTGGTGGAGCCGGTTTAATGGCGCCTGGGTCAAACCACAGGCGGCCACTCCTACAAAAAGGATCCGGAGAGAAGAAGGCAGTGAAGTGCACAACAGCTCGGAGGAAGCCAGTGAATTCAAAGACGTGAACATGCGAGTACACTCGCTTTGGGACCAGACTCCCTTTGTGGGACAAACAAGATTATCAGACTTTCATTTCCGGTTATGGATTTGATTTAGACGTTAAGGTTAGCAGAGTCTGTGCTGACTGAGATACCCAACATAGGTCTAAAAATAAAATCCATAACAGGAGAAATCCAGAACATCATTGTTTTTTAACAACCCATCTGACCTCAATCATAAAAGGACATTTAGTTTCATAAATGTTCATTTGAAAAACCTGGACTTGACTTCAGACTTTCTCTTACGAAATAAAACTAAACAAAAGCTGCAAGAAGAAGAAAAAATGTCCAGAAACAAAAACTATATATTTTTCTTTCATCCTTTCTGAAAGACTGTGCAGCACAATCACATTTTCATACAACAGAGGCAGAGTATTTCAATATTTCCAAAACAAACTGTTCTGTCAGGACATAGAAATCCACAAGTTTGGTTCCGTTTTTGTTAGTGAAAACATCAGAGCACCTCCGGATAAAGACTCCACTAACACTCAAACACTCTTGATTCAGAGGAAACAGCTGCACACACTAATTAACTGCAGGTTTGCTGTGAGCGGCATGAAGAGCTCCATTAGAACAAAAGAAAACGCTTAGCAGCTCAGACAAACCTGCGATGTCTCAGAGGTGCAGAGCTTAGAAGTTTGTGAAGGATGACATCCAGCCAAGAATCAGATACGTTTATGATCCTGCAAAGCGTCGATGTCATTCAGAGCTTGGCTTAAACGATGGAGAGGATGAGCAGAGCCGCTTCAGCTCATTACATCAGTGTGAGGAGACCAATCACCACAGTTAGAAAGCCCAACAATCTGCAATTACCGCCTAAAATGATTGTACAGATGGATTTGGTGTGAAAAATTTCTGCCCCCTAAATGTTTTTAAAGATTCATGCCCTTTAGATTTACAAAAGAAGAAAAAAACATACTGTCAACATAAAATGACAGAAATTACAAAAAACAGAAGAAAAAAACTGTTAGAAGAGCAAAGAGAAACATGAATCCCATGGAGGTCATTCTTCAGGGTTTTATTGATGGAGTACAGAAATCATGGTTCCAGCGCCACACCATCACACCTCCAGCGCCATGCCTGAGTGTTGTCCGGATTTTCTTTTTTTAAAACTAGTTTGATCAGGTATTCCTGTGTCTCATCAAGTCACAAAATGTAGAAACATCTCTTATTTCAGCAGCTTTGTATGTTGTTTATGAAGAGCCAAAAACGAATGCTGGAGCTGCAGGAACTTTTATTGTGAAAGATGATTCTGGTTTGCCAGATCTTTTTGACTCCGTTAGAAATGGAGCATTTCTACATGTGAAGCACATTTTTGTTCAAAAGGGCACAGCGTGTCTCTGTCAGTACCAATAATTCTGTCATAAAAGCAGTGAAGTCAAAGTGCAAAAACCACAAGAAAGTGGTCATCTTAGTGCAGGAGGAGTTTTTTTTTCCCCATCACCATCAGTTTCCTCCTTTGGCTTCTTGACTTTGAGTTAAACGCTTTTTTTTGTGAGAGTGGCGCCTCCACAGGGAGCCCAAAGCTGGGAGGAGATGACATTATGCTCCTCTGATGTCTGCCACCTTCATAAAAGTGAGGCTGGTGAGTTTCCATGGCTTCTCATGCGTTCTCTGTTCTGTAGACTCCACCGCCCCCTCCAACGCCAGTTAGATTTTCAAATGTGAAAGAGTTTTTAGAACAAACCGATTGCTTCCCTTAATGGCGCTTTAGGTGGTTGCTTTCTGCAAACATGATCTAATGAAGTCTGGAGTCACGGAGAGACTTTCTCCACAGGTCTGGCGCTTTAATGGACTCTGCGCTGCAGATATGCCAGATATGCCGGCCTTCGACACGGAGAGATAGGGGGGTTAATCAGGATGTTAATCAGAGGCTCCAGACAAAAACAGCAGCTTTAGGAGGAAAGATTCTCAATTTATTGCCAACAAAAAGCCAGCCATCAGATCAGGAACCCATTAGGAGGAAAGAACAGAAACCGGGAGATATTTTTCCAACCGCCGGCGCCGGAAAACAACAGCGTCTCAGAAAAATATCAGGTGGACATCGAAATGTCTGAACGTATTTCTGTCTGATGGTAGTTTTGATAAAGTCAATTTTATTTGAAATCCTATGCGGATGGAAATCATATTTTTGGTGTTTTTAACATTTTCTCGTAGCATTTTACTAACATGTATAAAGAAACTTCGGTTTAAAATTGCATTTCTGAGTAATTCTTTCCTCAAATCATTGTGAATAAGGAGCAGATGAAAAAATGCCATTAGAATCACTGTGTTTGTGACAGAAAATATGCTGGGCAAGCCACAAGCTCCCTGCTCTGCTTCATTCTATTCCAAAGTGCGAAGGTGCAGACCAATAGATCCATGTACGTCCTTGCTTTCCTCGTCCAAAATGGCATCTGGCTCAGAACTGAGAGACTAGATAGCTCCACTATTGCTCGCCATTTTTGTTGCACCAGTAATGTTTGGTTGACCTTGTGAGGGACCGTAAGTTAGCAGGAGAGCGTTCTCAGCAACGGAGAGGGGAAGTGGGGCGGGGTTGCTCCGCACCAACGGGTCCACCCTCAACTCTGAGGCAAATTTCTGATCTCCTGTCGCTCTGCAGAAACTATGTCCAAGAAAACAACAGGTTTTTGGATTTTTTTTTTTTAGGCAAAAAAGACAGCACAGTCATAATCACTGCATTTTTTTGGACCATACGTTGCTAAGAAGTAGAAGTCGGAGCACCAAAAAGTGCATCAATATAAGTCGTACTTAAGTATAAGGTGGGATTTTTATTTTTCTGACAAAATACGGGAACATCAAAGGACATTTCATCTTGAAAGGCAAATCATAATAATAAATTAGACAACAACAGCAGACTGAATTTATGCACGCTTCACTACCGGAAAACATTGACGCTTATTTGGCTTCATAAAACAGGGGGGATCTTGTTTATCAGCACAGCATATGGAAACATTCTGCCGAGGCCAAACTATGCAAGAAAAAAACAACTTATACTCCAAAAAAATGGTAAACGACCGCTGAATATGCTATAAAATAGCTCAGAAGATGATCGAAATGAGTCTTTTTGGACGGCAGTTTAGCTCAGGAGGTAGAGCAGGTCGTCCAAGAACCGAAGGGTTGGCAGATTAAATCCCGCTCTTCCCAGCCAGCTGTCGCCCCGCCGAGGGCGGCTAGTCTGCAGCTCACCGCTCCCCCCAGGGGATGGGTCAAAATGCGGAGAAGAATTTCCCCATTGTGGGATCCATAAAGTCTCAATTAACACAGTTAATCCTCATTTAGTTCATTCACTGTAAAGTAGCTGAACAACTTTATTTATGCAACCTAAAAGGATTTTTAAGAGACTTTTCAAACACACATTGCTCCTTAAACTTTACTTAGAAAAACTCAAACGGCTAAAACAAATAAACAATTTGGTTAAAAACCATTAATAATAACCCAAAAGAAAGGGATCACAACAGGAAGTCAAATGCAAGAGTATAGTTTTGTTCAGGCTCACTGGATTGATTTCAAACCATATTTTCCTGAACATTCATGAATTATGAAAATCTTACAACGAACGTTGCTTTAATTCAGAGATTAACGGCCTCTGTGCGCCGAGAATCTGTGAAGTTTGACGTTTAACCGCTGTGTTACAGGAAGTGGACGAGTGTGAAAATCGCTGATGCTGCAGATTCAGGTGGGAGTGAAATTCCACACGGTAATGATCCCCCCCCCCCCCCCCCTCTGCTGTGCATTTAGCACACACACATGCACACTCGTATGTACAGCATCAAACCGGGCTGTGGTTTGGTGTTCAGGAGCTGAGGAGAGAAGGGGATTGTGGGAAAGCAGGGAGGGAGGGGGGTTCCCTTTACCAACAGCAGATCTTCTTTCTCCTCCAAGTAAGAACATCCTCCTCGGGGTCTGACTGCTCCACCTGCACTCATCGATCCCCATCTGTAGTTCAGGAATCAGACTGATGAAGAGGCGGCTGCAGCGGAAACCCGCCGGGTCGGGATTTGGCAGAAAAGAGAATCGTCCGGACAAAGATCAGTCCAAACATGATGAAGTGAACGTTCAGCTTTGATTGGCAAAAGTGAGTCTAGATGAGCGCAGCTGCTGAACATCACCTCTTCACTGAAGTACCAGGAAGAACAGAATGTTTAGGCCAGCAGGTCGTTCATCCCAAGTCTCTGATTTATCACCACTTTAGTGTTATTGATTTGGAAGTAAAGCTAGATCGACTGTACAGTAAAAAGATCAGCCAAGTTCTGGGTAACTTTAAAGTTTTATATCATCTGTGCAGAAAAAGCAGGTGGATGTTAGTGCATGGAGGCAGACTGCATACAACACTTAGGAACAAGTACTGAACCTTGGTGTTCGCCCTGAAACTGCGTTCACACTGGGAATGTGACGCATGTTTAGCATATGGTGTTCAAACAGGACTGTCACTACCCAACACTAGAGCTTGTCCTTACAGTCTGGTGCGGAATGTCGAAGCGGTGGAAATCTGATGAATTCCGCTCAAAGCTTTTTCTTTCACAGCTCTGTTCCTTTACATCACATGTGTCACACTTAAGGCCCGGGGGCCAAATGTGGCCCGCCATGTCATTTTATGTGGCCCGGGAGAGCATAAAAGTTTTTAACTTCTTAAAAAAAAAAAAAAATTGGTGTGTATTTATTCATATCTAGGGGGAAATAGACTTGAAATATCAGATTGGGCAACTATACATTAGGACTTCAACACTGTCAATATAACCAAACCTGACAGAGTCAAATTTGAAAGGATTAATGCGAGAGTAACAAGCAAACATATGTTTTCTATGCAACTGTAATTGCCCTGCTGCCAGGTCAAATAGAATTGGTCTAGGTTTCCTCTTGGTTTGAACTTCCTTTTTTTTCCAGTTTCAAATGTCTCGTCATGCCCCGTAGTGAAACTCAAAGGGTTGGCGGCTTTTATTGTCTCCAATTCAACAGAATTAATCGTCGTGCCAAAAGCATCGCAAAACATAATACAGTACTTTGGGTGAATGATAGCTCCACAGAGACCCGCCTCGCTCCAAACAAAGCAGCCAATAGATCCGGTTTGAGGGACAAAGTTTGCTAAAGTTTAGTCCAATGTGTCACTACACAAGGACAATCCCAGATCATGTGTGCTAACGAAGCTGGTTGTTTACAGCCAGAACTGACAGAGTGCAACATTTCTGACTGTTTTAACTCTGATAAATGTAATCTGTGTAAAACTTTGAACTGTAACAGACCATGAGGAAGACAGTTGGAATGTGTGAAAAAGGAGGATGCTGCCATTTTTGATGCAAGATAATGCCAGTAAATCTCTCTTCTTCTAAAAAGGAGGACATTTTCAGGAAAAACACACCTGTCAGTGGGAAAAAAAACCCAAAAGGCTGTTCAAGAGCTCATGATTGGACAACGCCACCATTTTTGATATAAATCATGGAGTTTTTAGATGAAAACAAAAATTTGCCCCCAAGTGATAAGAAAATGTGGAGTTAGTGTTCACATAGTTTGAGCTGCAACAGTGAAAAGTAAACGAAAACAACTGAAAATCATTTTTAGACACTGAAGCACAATTGAAAAAAAACATGAATAAAAGAAAAAAAAACATTAACTGTTGAATAAATAAAAACTTAATTTTTAAGATACAAAATGACCAAAATTTATACAAATTAATGCAAAAACATAAAATACATTGGTAAGCAGAGCATGACTGCAGAGACGCTGCTTTGGCCTCCATCCAATGCTTCTCACCATGTGGTTTAGTTATATTGTAGGAAAGGGCCGCAGCGATCTGTAGCTGAGTGAGTGGGTGATCGCAGGTCGTCACCCCTCTGATCACCCAGCACCTTCAAATCCACTGCAGGAATCAAACCACAACAATAAAACTGAGTGATGCTACATCTTTGATACTCTGAAGCCACTGATTACGGTTTCCCAGCATCCATTGCTGCGGCCGTAAACCACAGCTGTGTCTTCTGAGACACAGGAGCTGAGAAATTATCGTTACGCGAGTGCTAAAGTGCAGCGTTGCTGCCGCAGTAAATCCCTGCGACGGAGAATAAACAGGAGTAATCTGCTCTCAAGGCTGTCCTGGCTTCAACTTTGTGAACGCAATCTGCACTCGAACGCCACTGAAAACCTTCGGCTAACAGTGACACACACAAAAAATGTATATTTGAGCATAGACGTGAAATTTTCATCAAAAAATGAGGTTTTAAATATTGAAGCATTTCCCAGAAACTGCAGAATCAAAAGTTTATTTAAAGAAGGCCATTCAACTCCATCACTTACCCAATGGCAAACCTCTCTGGGTCAGCGTGCAGCGCTAGAGAGGTTATTATATAGATAAGAGTTGATGACTTCAACCATAAATGGTCTCACTATTTTGAACATGCAGGTCAATAACATGTCCAGCTCTAGAAACCATAAATGACCTCAACTCTCTGTATTTGTAATGTTGTATCCATTTATGTAAGTTTAAGGGATAATTGTCAGATTTGGCATCTATTTGTCCTTTAGGTTTTGCTAGTTTTTTTTTTTTTTTATTTCTTCTTTCTTTTTTTGGATGTTATGTAATTTGGTCTTTAAAATTAATAAAGTTTAAGTCATAAAGAAAAAATTTATTTAAAAACAGTGTTTTGTAATTCATGACAAAAATGTGAAATTTAATACAAAAGTTTAGATTTAAAAAGTATATCAACAGACCGCAAAGTTTGTCTCCGATCATCTTTGATCAAGCATTCCCCGTGGTCTTTTATTAAGCTATTTTTAAGCCCAGAAAAAGTGTTGATTTCTAGGACATAGTTTCTGCAGAGCGGCGAAAAGTCATTTAAATTTACGTCTGAGTCGTGGGCGGGACCGTTGCAGCGAAGCAACCCCGCCCCACTTCCACTCGCCATTGCTGAAAGCTCTCTGTTCACATGCTCTCCCGCTGGCTTACAGCCCGTCACACCCACAACCTAACGCTACTGGTGCAAGAAAATGGCGAGCAATATTGCATCTATATTACAATATTACAGTGAGTGAAATGAGTATTTGTAAGAAAACATTAAAAATAAATATTTTTTTACGAATAAAATGGATGCAAAACCTTTGTTTAACAAGCTGTCCTGCTTTTTTGAAAACCACCCAATGACAAATCCAAGTTTAACTGAGCGTTAAATAGAATTTTCATACTATATCTAGAAGATACAAACATTAATCTTCTTTCTTCTTTCACTTTCGGCTTCTCCCATCAGGGGTCGCCACAGCGAAACAACCCTCCCTGGAGGATAAGTCGCATGGTAAACTTGGCAATCTTTTACGCATATTTGACGCAACCCTCTCAATCCAACCGGGCTTGGGACCAAGATCCAAACATTAATAAATCAATTAATTAAATATTCAAGGCTCGCACCTGAAAATTGAGGTTTTGACGCAGAGACTGAAGGAAAATTGAACCTAAAGGCATCGTTCATTGCTGCTGCTGCAGCCCCAGGCGACCAATCCCAGGGGAAGTCTGAGCCTCCGGCTACAAAAGGAGGACGAGTGAAAACCCACTCAGAAGAACTGAAATGTTCATGAAAAGAATAGAGACGGCGAGCAGGAGCGACTCGGTTTGAGTTCTAAAAGAGCCATGCAGGAGGAGGATGCTGACTGGAGGAACAAACGTGGACCCTCACATTCTAGCCCCATCCTTCACCTGATCAGTCAGTCAGAGTCATCATGAGCTTCCTCTTCCCTAATTAGACATACATTACAGGAGAATACTGGTAATGAATGAGCGCCTGCCCATTCCTACAGAGACCTCCATTACAGCTCTGATAAGCTCTGAGCTCATAATGGAGACAGGGAGGCCATGTCACGGCCCATAATGCATCTTCCTGGTGTGAAGCACAAACTTGGACTCGCTCTTTAGGGTCTTAGCAGGGAAATACCTCCCTTTATGTCATCTGTGACCTTCTGATCCATATTTATGAACGTCATTCTTCCTGCAGTGGAAGTGCTTTCAGACAGCTGCTCGTTTCCCCGCCTTTCATCAGGACAGAAAAAAGAAAAAAAAACAGAAGCCCCAGCAGACCAGGAACTCCCAGAAACCTCTTCTGTTCATCACTTTAGGAAACAAAGATATGAGCAGCTAGTTGGCCAAAACATTTGTGCTTTTATCTTGGACTGTGGCTAACAGCAGTATAAAGCATTCATTAAGAATTATTCTGAATCTACATCCATAATAAAAGCATTTGGGAAATTAGAGAGACGTATTAGAGAGAAGTATCCAGTAGCCTTTGCTTAGCAACAAGTCAGCATTAAATGTTCTTAACCATGAATGTCAAGCCCAGTACATCAGAAAATGACAGAATTTTTTTTTTTCCTGGAATTAAGATGGGGTTTCTTTTTACCCTTTGGTTAAATCCCCTGCAATATCATTTTTTTTCAACATAGCACAAATGAATAACAATAGATAAGTTATCTCCATAAATCTTTTAAAAATTAGCTGAATTCTTCCTGCCAAACGTGCTTTTGACATTGGAGGCAGCCCTTCCACTGCCCCTAGTGGAGTGCTGGCAAACCACAGGGCAAAAAACAAGTTTTATACAATGGGTTAATAAAGAAATCTGGATTATGATTATGAAACAGGGGTCTCAGAAATGTGTATGTGAAATTATAATATTATGGGTAGATAGAGGAGGTGTTCTGGGCGTGTCCCACTGGGAGGAGACCCCGGGAAAGACCCAGGACACACTGGAGACACTACATCTCTCTGCTGGCCTGGGAACGCCTCGGGGTCCCCCCCAAAGGAGCTGGAGGAAGTGGCTGGGGTGAGGGAAGTCTGGGCATCTTTGCTTAGACTGCTGCCCCCGCGACCCGGTCCCAGATAAGCGGAGGAAGATGGATGGATATAGCATACTTGACTCTTCAATGACTTTGGATCTTGGATTTGGAAATGGTTTATTTCAAGCAATCAAATAAGAATAGTACACAAAAACAAAACAATCATCAGTTATACATGACAACAAAACTTTTTGTTTTTAGCATTTTTGGGCACATTTGTGTTTGTAGAAAATGTTTCAAACATTTTTATCTCATGATAAATGGGAGCAAAACAAAAGTGCATGAATACAAATGCAATTATATTTTTGTTCAGTGTTGGTGTCGCCAGCGACATCGCTGATGTTAAAGGTTTAAAATATATAATTCTACAAGTTTAAAAACTGATAAATAGAATTTATTAAAACACTTGTTTCAGATTAAACTCATCTTAAAACAATCATAATAAAAAGGTTATTTACATATAAACAAAAAGGCTCATGAAGAATAAATCTGGCTATATCTAGTCGACAGTTTTATTAAAATTCACCAACAGGTTTCTTATGGAGTGTTTGGCAATCTGCCCAGACAGAATAGTTGTCAAACCTAAGAGATGAAGCACCGACCAACCTAAGACGTCACTGACAGCCACCATAAATGATTTTTCCCCCAGTTTTTTGTAGAACAGCGGTTTCCAAAGAAAACATCTTAATTGGACATTAAGAATTTCTATTCCTTTTTCATTCCTGAGATTTGGTTCCAATGGATCAGCAGAGATGAAGAGCAGAACATTAACTCTTCCATGAAAACATGCCAACTTGAATCTCAGTACGTCTACAGAAACGGGATTTCTCTCACTTCTTGGCTTTGACATGTGACTGCATAGCGAGTCCGGGACAGGCCCGGACGTTTCATCTCCGCTCTGCAGAAACTGAACTCCTCTCCCAGCAGTACAACGTTTGAGGCAAATGAATGTCATTACGCTAAATGACCACAACCACAGAGTCCATTAGGGAGCCTGAAAATGATTGCTCCACTGGTACATATAAACAGGCTGTTGTGATAAAACATTCCTATAAATGAGCCAGAAGCTGGAAAGAAATCCCATTTGATTAGGTCAGATTAGTTAATGCGCTCCTGTGACAGACTGGCAACTCGTCCAGGGAGTACCTCAATTAGCTGGAATAGGCTCCAGCAACCCCATGACCCAAAAGTGATTAAAGCAAGTTTGAAAGATAGATGGATGAACTAAAAACCTGTTGAGATCTACCTTAACCTTACAAAGAAATTATGAGATCACAATGAAAACTCTCCAATCGGTCCAAAAGCGGAGAGCTTTGCCGCTGATTTCCAAGAAGGAAACCTGAGAACTTTCTTTAAAGTGCAAAAGGTTTTTGTTTATTGAGGAATAACATCAGCATAACCTTTCAGACTCAAACAAACGGATCAATACATATTTTTTAATGGAAGCAATAAATGCACTGAAATGAGGGTCTAATATATGTTGTGAAGGGTATTGATGGGGTGCTAATGAACTTTGGGTAGATTTGTTCTTCCTGTAACATGAGAAGCTGCAGAAAAGGGATGGAGAACGTTCACCGATGTTTCTGCAAAGATCGTGCAGGAACTCGCGATCAATACGCTTTGTATCCGTCTGCATCCCATCATTTCTGAAGACGCAGCCAGAGTCTGCTCAGGCCGCCATGACAGAAATCAATCCAGCAAAGCTTCAAAGTGACTTCCTGTCTGTCAGCCAAAGATAATTTCCTACTGAAGCTCGGCGGCTGTGATGTTACTTAACGTAAGCTCCCACATCCAGCGTTTACACGTAGAAAAACAACATCCTTCATTGAAAAGCACAGATGCTTCTTTATCGTTTGGATCAAAGGACTAGAAGCTGAGAAAGGAAGGACATCTGTTAACATGTACACTGTCTAACCAGCAATACATTTCTCTTTGAACTTAAGCTAATTTACTGAAGCGCATTCAAAACTACAGGGAAAAAGAAACAAAAATAGGTTTTACACTCTGCAAAGGTCAACGAAAAAGACAAGTTATTAATGTTATTTCAAAACAGAAATTTAAAAAAAAAAGAAATGAGATTGGTGAGCCTGGATCCCAGAACAGTAGGATCCAGCAACAGCGGGGTTCACAGAAGGTGGAGGTAGGAACCACAGCTTTTAAAGCCTTAGTTAAATGCACCCGTACAGAGGTGGACCCATACGGGTGCCGTGTGTGCCGTGGAGGGTCACAGAGAACAGCCTGTGCAATATTAAAGAGAGCAAAGTTCACTTAAGGACTCTACAGAACTTGGAGCGTACCATTGCCGTGTGTGTGGTAAATGTATCGTAAAGGTTTTTGAAACCTTGCTCCTTACTGACACCACGTCAATGTCCCACGCATGTGTGCACGTGAAGTGCCTATAGGATGCCCACACAAAGGATGGGTTAGGGTTAACCCTCTGTCTACGGCTAAACACTTGGAGTGAACACTTATCACATGAATACCACCAACGGGATCCTTGCACAGTCCACAGGATTTGGGGGGGTTGAAAAATCCGTACGACACGCCTGCCTCCCACCAACTTCACCCTACCTTATGTGTTGTTTAAGGGTTCACTACAACACGTTGCTCACACCATGCACATGGATAAAAATGTGCTCCAACATTTTTTCTCTACGGGTTCAGAGTGCTCTATAACGGGCCACCAGCCTGCCCTTTAGAGGTTCAGAGCCCTTATCACGATGTAAAGCTGAAGGCTGAGGTTTGGCATTGTCCTGCTGAAAGACGCACAGCCTTCCTGGAAGCTGTTGTTGCTCTGAAACCTTTAAAGACCTTTCAGCATTCATGCAGAAACAAGCAGCTGTCTACACTGTGGTCTACCCCTTATTTAGCACACAGAACCAGACGTCCTTAATTACCAACAAGAACATCCCATTTGGACCAGTCTAAAAACAGAACAGTCTCACTTTAAAATGGGTGAGTTTGAGTGACTCTGGCTTCGTAGGATCCCACGTTTAAATATGGCTTCCTTTCTGTTTGAGCAGCTTAGGTTTCATATGCTGATGTTTGCCTTTTCCTGCAGACGTTTCTGGAAGTACTGGAAGTAACTCTCAACCATTCAGATACAAACTGACCAAATCAGAGAGGTGGTCTCCCCTGAGAACCAGAGAACATCAGGCATCATACTGAGGTGTTCAGAGCGGTTCCTGACGCACAGAGATTTCTTCAGGGGTCTCTTTGGATGATGTTTGAAAACGTGTTTTAGGAACTGAAATGGAGTCAGTTGGTAAGTAAAAGGGTAATTTAAGGGTGTAAGGGTGTCTAATTAGGACAAAAATATTGAGTTTTCTTATTTGAAAATCTTTGTTTTCATTTAATTCAAATCTTATTTTTCAGTTTTACCTACACTCCAGCAGCTTTCTAGCAGAGCAAATCTGTTATATCTTACTTTATGTGTTTACATTAATAAAGTCAATGTTGTTTCTTCAAATAACTTTATCTGCTTCTTTTTTTTTGGATGAAATTTGATTTTTCTTTTTCTGAGAAAAAGGAGAAAATCTCTGGAGATCAAAGATGACGTGATTGTGTTGCATTCTGGGAAGTGGCTGTGCTGTCATGCTTGTGCTGATGGCAAAAAGAGACGGAGGATCACCGACAATCTGCCATAAAAACTGCTGAAACATCTTTCTCTCTCTCTCTGCTTTCATGCGTGCTGGCTCGGCCCGCCTCTCAGTCTCCACTTCAGATCTGATTTCTCTCCCTGCGTTGTTATGGAAACCAGAATTTGGGTAACGCAGTGCTTCAGTAGTGTTATGCTAGCTGCAGTTTTCATGCTGTGACCTGAAAATCCCACACAGCAGAAACATCGTGACCAAATAGAAAAGCCTAACTTAGAAATGCTGAAGAAAAAAACAGGAACCAGAACCAGGATGAAACCCGTGACGAATTTGTTTAAGTTTAGAAATCACATCAACTTCAGTTTTCAATCTGAGTTTTGATTTACTTTGATATTGAACGCTGTTTACCACGTCTCTAAAAGAATCTGAGACCTGAAGCTCAAGATTTATAAAACTTGACAGACATTTATATTTACACGGCTACAGTCAAGCTTTAAGAATAAACAAGGATGGAAAAAGTTTTCATGTTTTTTACTTCCGCTTATCTGCGTTTTATTCCAAAGATCCACAAGCTGCTGGAGAAAGCTGCTGCCGTCCAAGTGGACAGGTGCCAATCAATGAGTTTAAGACCCAACATTAACACCGTCTGGACCAGGGCTGCATTGATCACATCGATTAATTAATCTGCATCGATCCAAGCTTAATAAATGAAAAATCAATCCATTAAAGTTTAGATCGATCTTTTACGCCTTTCCTTTTCCAGTTACCTCATGGATAACAGCAGTAAAACTAAAGTACGCTAGCTTGACGCTAGCATATAATGGAGTTTCCCATTGGACGGCTAATGCTAACGTTCACTGGACCTAAACATATAATGCTGACTAAATGAACAGCTTCATACACTCACAGGAATGAGGCTTTTAAGGAAACAGTTTTTTAGAGTTACAATTTGATTTTTTCTCAGTTTTTTTGCTCAAATCTTCTGAAACAGTGTATTTGCTAAATCGCTAGCTCCACCTAGGGGCCAAACTGAAACGCCCTCGAGGAGAGGCAGAACATGATGAGCTGGAAATAAATTTTATAGTACGTGAACTCTATCTGATTAATATGAATTTCTTCAACACTAGATTATTACTGCATTTCTATACGCATATCTCTAAACGTGTAAACCCTGTAAATTCAAAATTGAATCAAAAGAATCAATAAGGGAATCAATCCAGGCTCTGGTGAATTGAACCAAATCTGAAAATTATTGGTGATACCCAGCCCTAGTCTGGATCCATTAGCATAATTTAAGGGAAGGTTCTTTCAAAATAAAAAGAACCTGAGAGATGGGTGTGTTGTGCTTAACAATTTGTGTGAAGTACCGAGGGATTTCCATCTAGAAGCTGTGAACATTGGGGCAGCTCCGACACGTGTAATCTATCTATTGTGTCCAATATATTCTGTTTAGAATATATATATATATATATATATATATATATATATATATATATATATATATACATACATACACATATATACATACATACATACATATTAGGGCTGCACGATATGAGTAAAACTCGCGATATGCGATATTGGTGATTAATATTGCGATAACGATATAATTCGCGCTATATTAAAAAAAACGGCAAAACAACCAAAAACATAATTTCCATTTCACTGCAACAGTTCAAAAATTATACTCCAAATGACCCTCGTCAACGTAGGAGGCAAACATCAAACATAAAAGGGCTCATCTGATTGATCAACAACATAAACGGGTCCTTCCGATT
>CM074494.1:11309840-11525992 GCA_037389245.1 Oryzias sinensis | reverse complement strand
CTTCTCTTTGGACATAAATTTACTGAACCTAAGTAGTTAAAGCTAATTTTGCCACTGCAAGATAAGTTTTGCTCAAGATAAAGTGTTTTCCAAAAAAGAATGTGTATATATAAATATATATATATATGTATATTTATATAGAAAGACATTCAATTTTTGTGAAATGTTATTCATTAAATATCACCGTGTTCTTATTGCTTTTGACAAGTTCCTCAGATACACATTCATTCATATTTTTATTGCAAAAATAAAAAATTGGAATTCTTAATTATTAATTTGTTTAACATAACTAATAAGTCATGTATGAAATCAGCTAATTCAATAATAAACTTTTTGAAATCCTTTCCTGTGATATTTCCTCTGGACGTTTACTTCTACTGAGTGGGGTAACAGTCATTTACATATATTTATCATTCTGAAAAACAAGATTTTATTGCAAATGTTTCCACAGTTTTTTATTTAAACGTTTTAGAACCTGTTGGGTTAAAACAACCTGCAACATCAGAACAATTAAAAAAGGAAAAAAGACAAACAGACCAAGGTACCTTTACGAGGAGAGCAACAGAGATCTACCCAGTAAACAATCTCTCTCCACTCCTGGCGCATATACTGCTGCTCTTCCCTTTTACTAAGTTTGTTGGGGTTTCCCTAATTTACATCTGCGCTGAGCTCTAAGGAGGGGAAACAGATAAAAACACAGCTGCAGCGCTATCAGAAAAAATGAATCTTCTCTCAGCCTTTCCACATCATCTTCGCACCTGCAAAGCCTTTTCTCACGGATAACAGAACGTCCTTGGGTTCATTCTAGACCAGGGGTCACCAACCTTTGAGACTGGGGGCTATTTCATGGGCACTAAGGGGTATGAAGGGCGCCACAGGACCTGTTTACTAAAAACCTCCTACCTCTGGTCCTGTGTGTGTCTTTGTGAAACCTATCAGAGGGATTTGATTATAAAAACCTGTTATTGTGAAAATCATGTTTAGGTCTCATAAAACATTAAAAACTAAATTAAAGAACTCATCAGTGGAATTACTTCAAAAATATTTGGCATTTTTCTAATTTTGTGCAGCACCAACAGTAAAAATCCTCAATACTTTCATAAACAAATGATCGATTTTTTATTCATGGTATGAAAATGCAGCTGTTTTCCAGCCTGCATCACCTGCTGTCTTTATTTATACATTACTATCACCAACAGTGCCTCAATTACTAATAGCAAGCATCACCACCCTCTACTATCCAGGCAAGAACCGTTGCACCCGAGTGTTAATCCACTATCCAAGGGGTGTCCAAAGGGCACCAGCCCTTCATGCCTGGAATTGGACACCCCTGCAATATCCTCTTACTTAGTAGCTGCCACACTTGACATGTCCAAATCTGCTACCCGTGCCCCATGCAAAGCAAGACCCTGGTTTATTCAGAACAACACTCACATAAGTTAGCGGACAATCATGTCTGTCCGTTTATTTTGAACACCCCCACCACCAGCCAAATAACATTGACCTCACTTGTGCTCACAGCTCCCTCACTTATGGTGAGCGATTTAACACACCCCAGATTCCCCACTTCCCATGAGTCTTAAAAGATGAAGGTGGGGCTTACCCCCAGATCGCCACAATATATTGATTTGCTATATGAGCAGTGCTATTTTTGGAGCATTCCTGTTAAATGATATTTACCCTTCCAATCATTTTTTACATTCTGGCTTTAACTGGGATAGTGATCTTTGTGTCTTTTGTGGAAATGATGTAGAAACTGTTGAACATCTTTTTTTTGAATGTTTTTAAGTAAAGAGAGTTTTGGTCTTCGTTTCATAATTGGCTCAAGTCCAAAAATATCATCTTTAACCATATAAATTGGAATACAATTAAAATTCGATTACAATTTATTGACAAAAATCTAGACTTTCTGATTTATGCACTGAATGTAATTTCAAAGCATTTTATTCATACTTGTAAATACTCAAAGGTGAAAACTCACAACCTATTCTCTAAATCTTTACATTACATGAATCATAAGAATGCCCAGACATTGTGTAATTTATTTGATCTATTTAAACTTTTGTAATAGACCCTTATTTTTATTGATTATTTTTTTAAGTTATAACGGTTTTCATATTTGTTTTTATGGTCTACCTTTATCTCAGAATATATATTGTTGTCATTGACAGACATGCTGTGATTGTTTGAATATTTGCTTCAATAAAAAAAAAGAATTAAAAAAAATATTGGGTGCACTCCCTGCGGGCGCCACAAGGGGTGCTCGCGCCCGCGGGCACATGGTTGGTGACCCCTGTTCTAGAAACATCTAACACACAGGTTGCAGGAAGATACTGGAAAGACCCAAAGATACGTTTTCTCCCACGGGTTTCACCTCCACCTTCCTGTGAAACAGAGTTGGACCCAGATGGACACAGACACTTCTGCAAACATGATTATATCACCTATATATAGCTATATAGCTAGGTGATGCATAAAAGGCAAATATGAGATAACTTATATACATTATTCCAACAGAAACATAATACAACCATTTTCTAAATATGTATTATTTTGGGATCTTATTTTGAAAAATTCCGGATATGACATCAACACGTTGGAATGACGCCTCCTTGTTTGTGGTCCATTAGAGGTCCAGAGCCTTTAGTCTGTTGCTCGTCCGGCGTTTCTGTAGCTTCACGCGGTTCGGCGGAAGGGTTTTCGGGTGAGTTCGGGTTCTGTTCGCGCGGTGGGATGTCTGTTTTAAGCAGCAGAGCCCTCCAGGAGCAGCTGTCCGTCATCATGGGGGCGCTGACCAAGGCGGCGGTGGTGGAGATCTGCGAGCTGGTGAACGAAGGCTACGCGGTGCTGCAGATGGAAATCAGCCGCAGCCATAAGGAGAACGAGGACCTGAGGAAAAAGCTGCAGCTCATCGAGTCCATCGTGGTCCGCGGGAGCTGCGGGCCGCTTGCGGCTGCGGAAGGAATGGAACCGGCGCCGTCCGTGGATAAGGTCATGAAGCCGGATGCGTCGCCTCGAGAGCGGGATGGGGTCAGGGGAGACGCCGCTGCTGCCTCCGGAGGTCATGGAGGAGCTGCCGGGGCGGAGCGGGAGCAGACGGTAACACCGCGGACGGCACACCTGGCTGAACACGCTCACGCGGGACTGGTAAGGGTTTTTAAATACTTCTATTGGGTCTGCGTTAACAGAAATATTGTTCATCATAAACCATAAAAAATTTTGTTTTAGGACCGTTGTAGGTACACCGTCATAATAATAAGGTTATTCTTGTGAAACTACAGCAAAAAGTTTTCCACGTGGCCCTTCTGGGCTTCCATACCTTTTGGATTCTTTTCTCTCTCTGATATTTCTTTGTATGGAGCCTGACATGGGTAAAAAAATAAAATAAAACGTAATTGATTCCCACGAAGTAATTAATCCGTTCCCATGAAACAATTATTTACGTGATAACTTATTCATGTACACGGATGTGAGCAATACTTTGATTTACAGCAGAAACCTTCATATTTCTGTCTGTATCTCATGTCAATCCATGGATGTGAGATGTTTAGAGATCAGATTTATTTTCTAAAAGCTCTACTTGGCCTCCTTTCAAAGAGCAGATGTTTAATGAAGTTCTGTGTTTGTGGACTTTCAGTTTTTGGATAACAAGCACCAAAAACTCCACACTAGAATCATTTCATGCTTTTCTTCTCAGGTGGCATCACTGCAGCAGCCAGTAAGACATTTTCTCGGGTTAATGACTCCATTAGGCGTAGAAACTGTGATGAACTATTCAGTTAGTCATTCTGTCCTTTGCTTTGAAGAAATGGGTTAACTAATAACCTACGACTAAGATCGACTTACATCAAGCTGTTCTGATCTTTTTTGTCTCTTGAACTCACTGATCATGATGATGATGATGATTTTTTTTGTGCCTACAGCTTCCTGAAGTGGTGCTGATCAAAGACGAAGACTCTGACAGTAACGACACTGAGGATGAAGGTGAATGAAAGGGGGGCGGGAGGGGTGTAATCAGAGAGAACACAAAACTTTCCCATGTGAACATAAACATGAATTTGTGTCTATGAAGACTCTCATTCGTCCAGGTTGATTCTATCGTAGTAGTAGGTTTAGGGGTTGTCATCTGGATTTCGTTTTTAAAGTTCGAAGACGTTTCACCTCTTATCCAAAAGGCTCTGTCAATTCTGAATTAGCTGGTCTAAGAGCTGGTATATATGCGCTCATGTAGGAGGAGTCAGACCTGAAACTGGATGGTATTGTCAACTTAGCCTGCATGGTTTCGGGTCGTTAAGAGTCCTTAGTCCTCAGCTGGGAGTTGGGGAGCCAGTGACTCCCTCCCCAAACTGGTCATCTCTTTCAGCTATTAACGACCCAGGTGGAACTGGTTCGGTTTGTTTGGGTTTCAGAACACTGCCGTAGATGGATGGAAGAATAAACCTGAGACCATCATTCTTATTAAGAGAAGGTTTATCCTTCTTGATAAAGATGGCTTCTTTCACTCCTCGCTCAAACCATCCTTTCTCTCTGGCTAGAATTCGGACTTCACTGTCCTCGAACGAGTGGTTTGTGGCCTTCAGGTGGGGGTGCACTGCAGACCCGGGTCCACTTGGGTTGGCTCTGCGATGTTTGTGTAGAGGTTGTTTGGTTTCTCCTATATACTGTTATTGCAGGTCTCTTTGCAATGGATAGAGTACACAACACTGCTGTTTGTAGCTAGGGATCCATCCATCCATCCATCCATCCAAGTTATTTTGGAGGATGACGGAGGTTCTTGGAGTCTTTCCTAGCTACTTCATACTGGAGGCGGAGCTTCTTCCAGCAAGAACTGATCAAAAAATCTTTTTCTGCACAATAGTTTGGTCTCCAAACCTTAATGCTGTGTGAGGATTTCTTGGTGTCTCTCTGGTCCATCTACCTGCTCTTACCCACATGGTCGATCATTGTAAATTTCAGGTGACAGAGCGTCTGCTGAGAGGAGCGACGCCAGAGGCGGCGCCACATCGACCACGATCAGCAGAAAGAGACGACGCAGTTGCAGGACGGAGGATTCAGAAGAGCTGTCGGATCAGATGGACGTGATGTCATCACCCCCCGCGGCGCAGGCCAAGCTTCCAGTCTACACTCTGGACGGGCCCACCGGCGGGCCGGGCTGCTCCTCTCAGCTGGTGGAGGGCGTCTCCGCGGACGGTGGCGAGTCCGCCTGTTCTTTCTCGTCTCAGATGTATTTCAGCAGCAGCACTCTAATGGAAGCTCAGTCCCCATCCAGCCGAGCGGAACTGGACCTGAGCGTGGATTCAGTGTGGTCCAAACAGCCTAAAGGCCCGGTGGCTTTTGGCACGTTTGTCCCGAATGACAGTGGTGACGCGTTCGGACTGAAGGTGGTCAGCATCTCTGGCTCCTCCCCCGCAGACGGCCAGCTGTCCGACAGCAGGAGCTCTGTTTACGAGTGCGACGCCGGCGCTGTGAACTTTGGGCTCTACGGGGACCAGTCGGGCCCGCCACAGCTCCTCGCCGGGCAGCCGGGCGCCGGTGTCCACAGGAAGCGCTTCATCTGCTCCATGTGCAACAAAACGTACGCCAGCGCGCAGAACCTGGAGGTCCACATGAGGATCCACACAGGCGAGCGGCCTTTCTCCTGCAGTCAGTGCGGCAAGAAGTTCACCCAGTCTGCACACCTGAAGTCGCACCAAAACGTTCACACCGGCGAGCGGCCGTACACCTGCAAGCTCTGCTCCAAGAGCTTCATGATCAAATACAGCCTGAAGCTGCACGCAAAGAAGTCCCACCCCAGCAACTGGACCCCGCCCGCCCAAACCGGCCAGACTTCTCTGTGAGAATCACAAATGACTTCCTGTTCATTTTTAAGTCACTCCAGAAAACGTCAAACCTTTTATAAAATCACAGTTTGCAAACCAAGAAATAAACGTTTGTAGTTCTGGTTTAAGACCTTTTTTCTGCTTAAAATACAAACAAATTTCATAAAAGAACAATTCAGCTGTTCGATGAGCGTGTAACTTTCAGAAGAGGGTTAAAAACTTGGCGTAAAACGATCAACAAAGAGAGGCGGAAAGTTTGATGTTTACATTTTGGTCCCTGATCACATAAACGGACTCACACCGTTTATGTGACTTTAAGAACTTACAGCCATTGATTTTATATAGACTGGATTGAGTGACCCCTCCCCCTCTCTTTCCAAACCCGCTGCCATAGATACGATGGCAACCAGACCCATCAGACCGATCACTGCGTTCAGAGGATTTCCTGACGCAGTGATTGAGGAAAAACTGGCGACTTCATCTGGTTGGAGCCTGAAGGAAACCATTTCCTATGGGTGACGTCACACTCGCTCAGTCCAGTTCTCAGATACAGTCAATGGGTACAACCCAGACACAACAGGTTGTTCACTGTATTTTTGGCCAACATAAGCTTTATAAAGTTTTGAATGAAGAAAAAGTGAAAATGTTTTAGCTTCAATCCAATACTAAAATTCTGAAAAGCAATGAAAGAAAAGACAGAAACATAAAAGAATTCCCAAACCTAAATGGAATTCAGTCGTGATCCATAGTTCACAGATCGGTTCTTTTGTCCTACATCCAACAAGTTTCTTTTCCAGTTCTAACCGTGGCTCAAAGTCGGAAATCCAAAGATTCTTTGGGAATAGATAAACAAAAAGTCCTGAGGAGGAAAAGTTCAGGAAGCTGCTGGTTTGCATCCTTCACTCTGGTTTTTTACACCAAGTATCTCTACGCAGCCCGTGACCTGACATGGGTAAAAAAGCAAGTCATTAATTCCCACACAAAAGTATTCACGTGATAAGTCTTTCACGCTAACCACGGTGCCACAGTGGTTAGCGCTCTTGCCTCACAGCAAGAAGGCCCCTGGTTCAAGTCCCGGCTGGGGGACCCGAAAAACAGCATCAACGGGACCTTTCTGTGTGGAGTCTGCATGTTCTCCCCGTGTATGCGTGGGTTCTCTCCGGGGTCTCCGGCTTCCTCTCACCATCCAAAAACATGCTTCATAGGCTGATTGGCAACTCTAAATTGTCCCTAGGTGTGAGTGTGACAGTGAATGGGTGTGTGATTGTGGACATCCTACCCTGCGGCAGACTGGTGACCTGTCCAGGTTGTCCCCTGTCTTCGCCCACAAGTGGCCTGGATAGGCTCCAGCAGCCCCGTGACCCCGAAAGGGAAAAACGGTACAGAAAATGAAGAAAAAAAAAGTCTTTCATAAACACAGATGTCGGCAACACTTGGATTTACAGCAGATACCTTCACGTTTCTGTCTGTTTATATCTCATTATGCATGGAAGACACAGGATGTTTACAGATCGGATTTATGTACTTTAAAGTGTGGATGCCATGCTTTGAACAACTTTGTCAAATAAAAAAGCCTTTTAAACGCTGATTCTATTGATACCAATAGTTAGCGTCGAAAAAAATCCGAAGCATATGAATAATAGACATCTTTCGAAGGAATCAGAGATTTGGATCTGCCGCTAGAGCGCAGGCTGGAAGTGAACCCGATTTGACCTGTGACGTAACGAAAGGGAGTTGCCTTTCGCAGTTGCGCTTCGGACAGCATGTAAACAAAACAGGTAGTCTTCGTTTCTCTCGTGTTTAAATCTGTTAATCATCAACATGCCAAGTCGTTGTGTGGCAGCTGGATGTAGCAATACATCTAGTGAAAGTGTATCTGTGTATAAATTCCCAAAACAAGAAACGCTGCTGAAACAATGGACAAAACAAGTGCAGCGCACGAGGGCGAATTTGGTGCCAACTGCTTCGTCAACTTTATGCAGCGAACATTTTGAGGCAGACTGTTTTGAAGAAACACCACAGCTCATGAAAGATATGGGAATGCATGTCAGATATAAAAAAGTATTGAAACCGAACGCAATCCCCACAATTTTCAAGAGATCGCTAGAGGGAACGTCCGAAACAGAAACGCCCAGTACCAGCACTGGCAGCAGCCAGTACAAAAAGAGAAGATCTGTGACCGAAAAGCTGGCACACAAGAGAGTGAGTATAACGTTTATTACAAAATTTATTTATTACAAAAGAGAGTGAGTTTAACGTTTAATATATATACAGTATATACAGTGATCCCTTGCTATAACACGGTTTACTTTTCACGGTTTCGCTACTTCACGGATTTGTATCGTGCATTGTGTTCTGCATTCTGATTGGTTCAAAAGTCACTCCGCTTCTTCTCTACCTGTGCGTCAATAACGTTGCAGTTTAATATGTACACGTACGTAAAACAGCTTGCCAAATTTACATTATGTACGTGCAAATCATCTCGCAATTTCGAGTTTCTCTAAAACCCATAGAAAAAAGAGCGACAACAACTGCCTATCACTATGTTCTTCTCCTGAACAAACACAGCTGCACCACGGGCTTCAAAAGAAGAAAACACTGCAGAGTGGAGTCAGGATGCAGCAGCTCAGTCTGAAGAGCAGTGAAATACATCTGAGTCACTATTTGTCCAACTGTACTTTGTATTTTTTCATAATCATTTTAAATTTTCTCCCGTTTAATCCAATGACTCGGGTCGCGGTGGGCGGGGCTAATCTCCGCGATTTGAAGCCTTCTGTTCACATTGATGATTAAAATTATTTTTATTAGACAGTACAGTACAGAAGATATTTGTTAAAAAAACGTTTCCAAAAGTACTTTTATTTGTGAAACAAATGCTTGAGCCTGTAAAATGGTCTGTTCTTTCTTTTCAATGTATAATAGAGTATTTAATTGTATATTAATTGTAAGAAAAAAACAAAGGTTTCTACTTCACGGATTTTGCCTATCACGGGTTCTTTTTGGAACGTAACCCCCGCGAAAAACAAGGGTTTACTGTATATTGATATAAAAATTTCCCTATGCTATATTATACATAGGCCTAGGCCCTAGAGTAACAGATCTTTAAACTGAATAATCCTTCATTTTAATTAAATGTTGCCTGTACACATTTCACACAATTAATTATAAGCTGTTCATGCTCTTCATGCTGGCTATCGTCATCGGCATCACTAGACCTACTACTTTCTGCTATATCCTCCTCACTTTCGCAAAAGGGTTCGAATCGATACGGTTGCAAAAGTGACTCATCATCATGATAATCTCCACAACTTTCCTCTTCATCTTTCTGTTCATCTGATGATAAATCGCTAATAGAGACGGTAGCATCACTCTGTGCTTCGCTATCGGTGCTAGCCATGTTGTCTGCCTTTCGTTACGTCACAAACATGGCGGCGCGAAGTCGGCGGAATGAGTGAAGCCGGCGGCCGTCCTCGTTGTTTATATCGCGTTTTTCGCTATTTATTCTTTTTCGAAAAATATTAAAAACAATCGCAACATGAAATAGAGACTATTTACTATATTTTGGCTTATTAAAATAGGCCATGTCACCCACACTTTAAAAAGCTTCATACACACTCCGTCCTACCAAAAAAGCTGCTTTCTGCCCCTACTTCCATGTCTCTGTGACCCACAGTAATTCAAGAGGGGAAAAAAAAAACAAGGATCAAACTAGGGGATCTATTTTATTATTGTCTTGATTAAAAAAAAAAAGATTTAGGATGCCTGAGCTTGCTGCCATCCCATACTGCAGCGGCTGTCTGTCTGTCTGTCTGCCGGCCAGACAGCTGCCTGGAATAGCCTGCTCCGCTGCCGGAGATCCCAATGCCGCTGCGCCGACAGACAGCGGCTCTCTCGGCCACCTGGAGTAGCGGTCACCTCGCTATAGTCAATGGAAACATCAAAGATGGAATGGCAAAATATTGTAGTAGAATTGCTTTAAACCAGTTTTATTTACAGTGAAGACCGAACTCTTGCCAATACACACCCCTGGCTGGAACTAAAGGTGTTTTGTTTTTTATTCAAGATGGCGGCCTCTTCCTGAGGTCAAAGGTCAACAACACTTTTTTATTTTATTTTTTTTAATGTTAAAATAAAAAAATAAAAATAAAAAAAAAAGGTCAACAACACTTAAGTTGTAGTTGTAAACTTGAGATTGCATTGCTTGAACATATTGTGGAAAAATTTAAAAATTGTCAAATTCACACTTTGCCACAAAATGACTTCCAAACCATAGGTCCTGTGGCCATCCCATAGTAATCCCATTAGATATAAATGTTTTGGTTTCCAAAGTCAGCTTTCTAGTCAAATATGCTGCATACACAGGACATACAGCACAGATGAAATTACTTTCCTCTCGCCCCACAGTGCAAGCAGCTTAGAAAATAAAAAAATAACAATTAGAAGAAGAATAACAGCAATGTAAATAATGCAAAAGAGCAATGAGATGGTTAAAGTGAATGTGAAAGTATTTCAGTAGAAGTTTCTAGCAGGGAGTGGAGGGGGCAGAGGGGGGAGGGCAGGGAGGGAGTTGAGTTTCCTTTTCGCCTGATGGAGGAAACTGTCCGTGAGTCTGCTGGTTCTGGCCTGGTGGCAGCAGGAGGAAGTATCTCTGGGATGGGTGGGAGGGCTCCGCCGCAATCCTGATGGCTTTGCGGGTGAGGCGGGGCTGATAAATGTCCGAGAGGCCAGTGAGAGGGACATCCATGATGTTCTCACAATGTGCTGCAGAGTCTTCCGGCAGGACGCGGTGCAGGCTCCGGACCACACGGTGATGCAGCTGGTCAGGATGGCGCCCCTGTAGAAGGTCTGCATGATGGGGGGAGGAGCTCTGGCCCTCTTCAGTTTGCGGAGGAAGTACAGGCGTTGTAGGGATTTCTTGTGATGTTTCCAGTGTTGTGGTTTCAAGACAGGTCGTCGGAGATGTGCCCCCCCCCAGGAACTTGGTGTAGCTCACCCTTTCCACAGCAGCACCATAGACGATCAGTGGGGCGTGCTGGGTGGGAGTTCTCCTGAAGTCCACAGCCATCTCCTTTGTCTTCTCCACATTCAGGTGGAGATTGTTGTCTTTGCACCACAGAGCCAGCCTGCTCACCTCCCTCCTGTAGGGGGTCTCATCGTTGTTGCTGATGAGACCCAACACTGTTGTGTCATCCGCAAACTTGATGAAGAGGTTGGAGCTTGATGTTGGGGTGCAGTCGTGGGTCAGCAGAGTGAAGAGAAGGGGGCTCAGCCTTGGGGGACCCCTGTGTTTACTGTGATGGTGCTGGAGGTGTTGCTGCCAACACAAACTGCCTGTGGTCTCCCTGTCAGAAGGTCCAGCAGCCAATTGCACAGGGAGGTGTTAAGACCGAGTTGGTCCAGCTTGTGGATGTTTCGCTTCGTTTCTGGATTTCAAAATAATTTTTTTTAAGATTTTGGGCACATTCATTTTTTTTTGACTGTTTCGTCTGCTGTGATGTCGTCATTTTTTCTTTTTGGGATAGAAAGACAGTTCTAAAGGAAATCCCATTCAGTTAAGTTGAACTTTTCAGAATAAATCTACAAATATTAATGTGAGTCATTCTGCTTTTTCTGAAAGATTTTGGTTTCATGTTTTTCCAAGGACTTGAATTTATCTTCTCTTTTCCTTGTGATGATTTCAAGTTTAAAAGCTGAATAATAGCCTTCACTGGATCGTGTTATTTTTACAATTCTGGACTTCTTTAAATATCTTGTAGAAATAATAACGATGGAAATGTTTCATCTTCAGATTGATGGGTTTAAATGCTGAGACTGTCTCTCATGTTTTGTTTTTAACAAAAAAGACTTCTTTGACTTTTAGCTGCTTCCTTTTGGGGTCGCCATAGTGAATCCTCTGCCTCCATCAAGCTCCCTACGTCTGTGACGCTCCTATGTAACAAGTCCACGCCTGACATTTCCACACTGCTAAATGCTCCACAGTCAGCTGTCAGTGGCATCATAACAAAGAGGGAAGCACAGCAGGTCAGCAGCTCGGATGAATGTGGCGGCTTTGAAATGACACCTTTCTGCATTAACCTTTGTGCTATCCTAGGCACTGTAACATTATTAGTTGGGTCATCTAGACCCACTAGACAGTGCTCTGAACCTTTTTTCTTCAATGATTTGTGATCTTCACTGGTGTCCATGGATTATATGAAATCTTTCCACCATTATCATGGTAGGGAGAACACGTCAATGTGAGGATGGGGTCATCTAAGATTAGATGGGTTACGCTAGGTGTAAACATCGAGAACCGTAAGAGAGCTGGACTGAGTGACTCCTCCCCCCTCACATTCCAAACAGGAAGAACCCACCAGCTCCAAAAGGTCAAATTCCCATAGACGTCTATAGAGAAATAAACAGCTATTACTCAGTCATTCTATTGGTCAGGATCATTCTTGCTGTGATACCTTTTTTAACATATTTTTGCTAATCTTAACATTCTTTTCATTACATTTTTTCTTTATTGCAAGCCAGGGTATTTAAAATTATAAACTGGCCAATCAGATGCCTTAGGTGGTGCCCACTGGCCCCCACCTTGAAAATCCAAAACATTTGATTGACAGATTCTCCTGAGCCCACGTTTGGTGGTAGGGGCCATAGAAACGTTGATTCAAGGCCCGTACACACCGGGACGAATTTCGTTTAACGCCTCGTGACTAAACAAAGGGCACCAATGAGAGTGTGCACACCGACGCGAAAAAACGTCACGCGTCAAAGCGTCAAAAAAAAAAACGCCTCGGGTTCGTTTTTTTTCCCCGACGCGTCGCGTCTAAATCTATTCGACCAATGAGAATGGCGCTTTTGCACACGTGTCTGGAGCTTCTGAAGTTACAGTAAAACACAACTTGGGGGCGCTCAAACACAAAACTGTCTTGCTGAGCACACATACCAGCGAAGAAGATAGACGCCAAGTAGCGTCTACACTCCCGCGAAGAAATAATGATGGACATTATAAACTATCCCCGAACCAAGCACCAGTTGGAGCAACTGGTGCTTGAAATATTCATGTTTTCTTTGTTTGATTCTGACAATCGCGTAAATACTTGCTCTCTTCTTCTGAGTGAAAAGCGACTTTAAGAAGCGTAAAGTTGCGCAGCGCCACCTTGTGTACAGGAGTACTTCTGTTTACATTAAGCGCCATCTAACGTCAGGGAATGAAATTGCATGTTCACTCGGCTCATCGTCAGCGAAAATCGCCTGGGTGTGAACACAAAAAACGTGGCGAAAAACGCTGGCGAATAACGCCTGGCGAATATTCGTCCCGGTGTGTACGGGCCTTCAGACCGACTCGGACCAATCACTGTTTGCTGACATTGTCTGGCTCCAAATAGCAGCGTCCGTGCTGCGGGAAAATAGCAACTGAATAGACTTCATTTACTTGGAGCCGTAAGTAAGCCATTTTCTATGGGTGACGTCACACTCACTCAGTCCACTACTCTATACAGGTAATGCTGCAAAGGTTTGTGGAGGGAGTAGTATGGTGTGGGTTTATTTTTTAACAGGGGATGGGGTTGGTCCCCTAGATTCAATAAAAAAAAAGGATGAGTGGAAGCTTCAGCAGACCAAATGGGTTCTGTAATTTCATGCTGAAATCTGGGATAGCTACTTCCTGTTCCAACTCGAGTACAAATCATAGTGAACCACTTTGGTCTGGAAGAACCAACCTGCAGAGTCCTGACATGATTCAGAGTGAAACTAAAACCGTCTGTGCAACTCCAGAGTCTGAGCTTCTAGTTGCACACTCAAATAATTCATACATTGCAAATTTCTTTTGGCATCTACATATCTTTAAAAAAAAAACAGCAATGCGCATGCGTGTTAGCTACTGTCCGCTCAGCGTCTGCAAAACGTCACTTCCGTTTGTTTCGAGGCCGAACAACATCCACGACATCGGCGCTTCCCAATTTTTCTTTAGATTCCAGGCACGCGCTGGTCCGAAATGTCCCCGCGCGAGTCCTTCCACGCGCAGCTAGCCTCTATCATGGAGGTCCTGGCTAACGCGGCGGTGGCGGAGATCTGCGAGCTCGTGGACGGCGGGTACGCGCTGCTGCAGCTGGAGATCACGCGGAGCCGCAAAGAGAACGACGCTCTGCGGAGAAAGCTGCGCCTGGCGGAGCTGCGGGCCGCGCGCGCCACCGCGCTCAGGGCAGCCGTTAGCGGCGGGACGCTACTGCAGGCGAGCGCGCCCCCGCGAGTTCACGTGCTCACAAACCAGGAGCCCAGGAGGCGCGTGGCACCGCCAGGAAACATCTGTACAGGTGAACATTACTTTTATGAAGAAAGAACCGTTCATGGACCACTTGGAATGTGGGAAACCTGAGTGTTGTTGTTTTAACTTGAAGATTTCAATCAAAAATGTAAACATTAAAGACAAGTTGTAACAAATCATAATTATTGGATAAATAGATATTTACCTTTTGAACCAATTTTGAGATGTGTCACCAACAATTTCCAGAATCGATTAGATTCACTAGAATCTAGATAGATTTGACCAACTATGTCTTGATTCTTTCAATCCACTCGATTAAATTTTGAATTTACATGGTTCCACATTTAGACATATTTGTGTGGAAATACAATAATAAAGCTTGGATCAATTCAGATCCTTGAATCAGTTTTAACAACCCAGCCAAAGAAATGTGCAGATGTGGAAACAAAAACATCTGCAGATTCTACACGTGTGAAGAACATTTGAAATCCAACTTTATTTGATTTTGTACAAACAATTATTTAAACGCCCCAAAAACAAATGTGGAAATCCCATTGCATGTTTTTGTTTTAGAAAAGAATTTGTGTGCTACCGCTGCAAATGGAACATCTATTAGAAAATGGAAGAAGCTGAACATGACGGTCAATCTCCTTCAGACTGGGGCTCCATGCAAGATCTGACCTCATGGGGTCTCAGTGATCTTAAGAAAGGTGAGACTGAGCCCAGAACTACACAGCTGGAGATGGTTAATGCCTTTATAGAGCTGGGACCACCGTTTCCACGGTTACTGTTGGTAATACACTAAGACATCATGGTTTGAAATCATGCTTGGCACGGAAGGTTCCCCTGCTTAAATGTCCAGGCACGTCTAAAGTTTGCCATTGACCATTTGGATGACCCAGAGGAGTCATGGGAGAAAGTCATGTGACCAGATGAGACCAAAATATAACTTTATGGTCTTCATTCCTCTCACCGTGTTTGGAGGAAGAAGAATGATGAGGACCATCCCAAGAACACCATCCCTACTGTGAAGCATGGGAAGCTAGCATCATGCTATGGGGGGGATTGTATTAAAGAGAGGATGACCGAGGCCGTGTACTGCAAGATTTTGGGGAACAACCTCCTTCCCTCAGTTACAGCATTGAAGATGAGTCGTGGCTAGTTTTTCCAACAAGACCTGAAGCACAGCTAGGATGACCGAGGAGCAGCTCCGGAAGAAGCACATCAAGGTTCTGGAGTGGCCTAGCCAGTCTCCAGACCTGGTTCCAATAGAAAATCTATGGAGGGAGCTCAAACTCTGTGTTTCTCAGTGACGGTCCAAAAACCTGACTGATGTGGAGGAGTGGGCCAAAATCCCTGCTGCAGTGTGCAAAGCAAACCTGGTGAAAAGCTACAGGAAACCTTTGACCTCTGTAATTGCAAACGGAGGCTGTAGTCCCGAATACTGAAGTGTTCAAATACTTCTTTGCTGCCGTTGCAAAAACAAATTAATAATTTCAAAAGTCATGCAATGTGATACCTAGATTTAGTTAGGTAATGTCTCTCTCAGTGGACGCCTGAATGAAAAAAAAAAAAAGAAAGACAGTGTTGGTTTCTGGAATTTCACGTCCTCTCTCACCTCTCGTGTCAGAGCCGGCGCCCTCCTGGTTGTCCGGTCAGGGGACGCCGGTCCGCGGAGACCCGAGTCCTCCGTCGACGCGGGAGAGCACGCAGCAGATGGTGAGTACAGGAGGAAGAGGAGCAGCGTTTGTCCTGCATGCTGCAGCCTTCATCTTCTCTGACTTCAGCCCACAGGGGAATCCGCCGTGGTGATCAAAGAGGAGGACAAGGAGTCCTGGTCGCCCTCGGAGGCGGAGGGTGAGGAAGACTTCCGCTTCAGCCGTTGGTGCAACAACGGTTGCGGCGGACGGGAAGTTTGACGTTGTGGTGTGCTTTTGGTCTGCAGATGGTTTTTGCCGCATTGTGGAAGTACGGACGCTGAAGGAAAAAACTCCCGGCCCGTTCAGCAGACAGGAAGCGGCGGACGCCGGCGCCGTCAGCTCCACCTCCTCCTCCACCCAGAACGGCCTGAACTGCAGTCAGAGGCTGGAAGCTGGCGCTTATGACTGTCTGATGTTTGAGTCAGAGCGTGGTTCCATTACCCAGAATCCCCCGGGTTCTTATCCTGGCTGCCCGTCTGAATTGGAGCGCAGAGGGAATTTCCTCTGCCAACAGCAGAGGGCGCCACCGCCTGTAGAAAAGCTTCCTGTGCAGATGGAGGCGGGTGGAGGTCCGAGCGTGTTCCCGAGGAGGGAAGGGTGGGGGCTCCAGGACAGCGGGGGGAACCAGGACGACGCTGCGGGCCGCGCCTTTATCTGCAGCCGCTGCGGGAAAAGCCTGGCGTGCCTGAAGAACCTGAAGACCCACATGCGGGTGCACACCGGCGAGAAGCCGTTCGCCTGCACGCTCTGCGGGAAACGCTTCTCCGACTCCAGCAACCTGAAACGCCACCACAGCGTGCACACCGGCGAGAAGCGCTACAGCTGCACGCACTGCGGCAAACGCTTCGCGCAGTCAGGATCGCTGAAGGTCCACATGAGCGTGCACAGCGACTGCAAACAGTTCAAGTGTCTGCACTGCAGCAAGACCTTCATCTCCAGCACGCACCTGCGGCGCCACATCATCCTCCACGCCACAGAGAAGCGGCTCGCTGCCGCCACATCGCCCTGACAGGACCCCCTTCAGGGTCTCTGATCCCTGACGCTGCTGCATTTTTGACCTATAGTTCAAAGTGATATTCAATTCTCCATTGAAATTTTTGTATTTGCAATTTAGAATTCAGTGTGATGAAATGAAATTCAATCTTACATTTAAAAAAGAAAATCTGTTGCTATTCAACCCTTGTGCTATCCTAGGCACTTTAACATTGGGAGTTGGGTCATCTAGACCCACTAGACAGTGATCTGAACCTTTTTTCTTCAATGATTTGTGATCTTCACTGGTGTCCATGGATTACATGAAATCTTTCCACCTTTATCATGGTAGGGAGAAAACGTCAATGTAAGGGTGGGGGGGTCATCTGGTCCCCATTGGATAGCACAAGGGTTAAATGGTCAGGGTCTTTTAGTGTCATAATTCAAATAAAAATGAATTATACAATTGGTCATTTTATTTTGAAAATCCATTCTGCACTTTTTAAGTTACTGTAATATAAAAAAATGAAATTTTAATTCCATATTTAAACTGCATTTAAAACCAATTGCGTTTGAATTTGTAAGCATCAAAACACAAGTGCAGCACAAAGTTTAAGGCAGTTTTTTCTCAACAATGTGTAAATAAAGTGTTGATGTGTAAAATATTTGTGGGAGCTAAATTTAAAATGTTTTATAGACGTTTGGGAAAGAATTTTGAAAATGTATAAAAATGATTTTTAAAAAAATTGTGTGAAAAATGTGTTGTATTTGCAAAACATTGCAAACTTACCATAAGTATGAAAAAATTGTTTTAAAAATTGGAAAAGAAAAGTTAAAACCTAAATAAGAAGGTAAGATGTTTTTTTTTTTTTTTATGTCCAAATAGTTATGCCTTAATGTTAAACTAGGCTAAAATATAAAATTAGGGGGAAAAGTTGAAATTCCAAAATATATAAAAAGAGCCAAAAAACTTTAACGTTGTTTTGTGCCAAGTCTTCAAGGCTTTTCTGCAAAATATAAAATAATAAACAATGTTTGCAAAAAGTTCGGTTAAAACGAACTTAAAAAACAAAAACAGAAATGTCTCATTTGTTTTTTATAAAAAAGTTTAATTGCTAAATTGTTCACTTAAAGTACAAATGTTTACTAACACACATAAAAGCTACAAGTGCTTAGAAAATGTGAAAGTTAAATCTTTAAACTCCACAAAAAAGTCATTTCCTCATCGCCATGCAGCGAATAATAAAGGAGGACTTCATCCTCGGTCTAATAACACTTTTATAATGACACATCTTCCCTTTTTAGTCCTGATAGCTTTTAGTTAAAGATATAGCTGTAAGATTCAAAGCTGAAATATTTAAAACATCTGCAAATTATTAATAATAATAATAACATTAAGTGCCACTCCAGTAGAATCTCACATTTCCAACTTGGGAAACAAGTGCCGTCAATTAAAAAAAAAAAAAATATATATATATATATATATATATATATATAAACAAAGGATGTTCAGTGCTACACAAGAAACCCACATATTAAAAAAATCTGGTGAAATTTTTTTAAGGTGTTATTTTGACAGTTTTTTTCATCCACTTTCTGTCCATTTAACACCTTTTTCATTTTTACTTCAAACAAATTCAATGTTTTTTCTTTACCTGCACTGTTGGATTCAGGCCACCAGGGGGCAGCAGGTTTTCTACAAAAGAACTGATTTTAAAGAAACACGAGGCAGAAAATTGTTAATAATACGGATGTTAGTAGGTGCAACGTTAAACACAAAGCAAAGATATTTTTAGAACGTTTAGATTTGATGGTTTTCTTTAGAAAGATGTGATGCGGTATGAAAGACATTTGGCACTTTGAAATTATCTCTAGCTCCTGATGCTGCAGTTTCAATCCATTCTATGAACATTTACAGTCTGTATCTTACAATACTAACACATTCTAATAGATACTGTAGATCAAATTGTGGCCTGAAAGGCAGAAAATAAATAATTCTGGACATTGAGGAATTAAAGACTTAAATGATTTCTGGTCTAAAAAGAAAAACCTGAACTCAGCTCTTCTGATTTGTCATAATTTCAGAATAACATGATTTTTGTTGTCTAGAAAAAAACTTCCAGCTGTAACTTTCAGTTTTTTTTTAGAAGTTATTGCTTCCGTCAGGATGGAATTGTTTCAAAATAAGAGCGTAGATGTGGGAAACAATCCAAAAGCATAAAGGCAGAGGTCAGGTTTTTATATCTTTAAATAATAAACAGGAGTAAAACTGTCCTGCTTTTTTTTTTTAAATCTCTCCATTTAATTTCTGTCTATTAAAAAAGGCTTTGTTTGTGAAAGCAAGTAACATCCTGGAAGTTTTTGTGCATTTGGTTTGTAGAAAAAGTCTCAGCTCAGATCTGAAGGCAGGCTGAGTCGATGTTTCCCTGACGTTTGGTCACTTTGGACGCCCAAAAAGCAACTTTCAAGCCCGACCCCCAGAAGATACACTTGGCTGTGTTTGACATGAGCTTCTCTGAGCTGCTTTAATTCAGTCTTTGAGCTCCTTCTGCATCACATCCCGCTGCTTCTCCTCTCTGCCCATGTCTGGATGCTGATTGAGGTGAAAACTCCCAGAACTTTGTTGCCCTTTAAGTGCAACTTACATGCAAACAAAAAGAGACACAACAACTCCTCGTCCTCCCCGTGAAGTCCCATCAGAGCGTTTCTGCTCTCCGCCCATGAGCAGACGTCTGCCCTCACTCGTTCCTGGATGTGATGTCCTGAGAAACAGAGGATGGGTTGAAGCTGCTGAGTCGGCAGAAGCTCTAAAGAGTTCTGGGTCGCGCTCACCTCTGTCTTTGCCCTCCTCCACTCGCCCATCGGCCCAGACTTTGAAAGGACTGAAACAGACACCAGATTTCAGAAAAACAAAGTAAGAAGCAACTTTCAAAGAGAACTATGAGAATGTTGGGCTGAAATGTGTTGAAGCATAGTAAATAAATTAATAAATACAGTAGAATCAATGTAAAAATCTAAAAAAGTAACAAATTCAGTATTTTAAAATAACAGTTGAGAGATTATAAAACATTTTTTATTCTTTTCTAATGGTCACAAATCAATAAAATGAACATTTTTTGGCGAATTGACTGAAATTTCCATGAAAGTCAAAGTTTAAAAGCTTCACCTGTGAGCGCCACTGTTGCTCCTTAGTATTTAACATCATACAGTTTAGAGAAAATATCCTAAAACCATCGTTCCAAACGAGCTACTTTGTAAAAAAAATAAAATAATAATAAGGTTTCTAGGAATTGTTTCTGCTGAAACTGAAATTCTATAAAAATGCTCTGAAGGTTCATAATAAATATAATAAAACATCACACATTAAATAAACAATAAAGCATGCTGGGTAACTGACAATAGTTACTGCGTGAGCCTCGACAGGTTTTTTGTGCACCTGGTTCAGTTTTGTGGTTTTTTAAGAGCCCATTCCACTGATATATTGTTTCTAACCTGTTCTTTTGCCGTTTTTCTCATGACGGAGGACATTTATGAAGAAAATTCAGCTTAAAACTGCATTCAAGTCGTTGTTGTCATCAGGAGCAGATGACAAGTTATGCAGTTTGAAAAAAAGATTATTTATGAGGTGGAAGGTACGCTGGGCGGGCCACAAGCTCCTCCTTGCTCCGCTCCATTCCGATGCAGTTGCAGACGCATCGATCCGTGAACGTCTCCGTTTTCCTCGTCTGAGCTGGAATCTGGATCATAACTGTACGGCTGGATAGCTTCAATATTGCTGTTTTTTGTTGCACCGCTTATGTTAGGTTGGGGTTTTTTTGACGGGCTGTACGCTAAGCTAATAGGAGAGAATGTAAACAGAGAGCTCTCAGGTAAGAATGATGGAAATGGGGGCCGCCCACACTCACAGGTGAATTTCTAATGAACTCTGCAGTTCCAGGTTTTTTGATTTGACTAACAGCGTTCTAAGACACACAGGAGACCAGTGGGGATGCTCCTACAATAAATGAAAGATGATCAGAGTGGAACTTTAAGGATGTTGCGTTTGTTGGTGCACCTTCATCCAGATCCTTGATTTGGATTGAACTAGGAGAATCTGCATAGGCAGGAATGTCCTTATTTCATTATAGGGGGAGCTTTTCATGCTGAGTT
Source organism: Oryzias sinensis (assembly GCA_037389245.1). Classification (NCBI taxonomy): domain Eukaryota; kingdom Metazoa; phylum Chordata; class Actinopteri; order Beloniformes; family Adrianichthyidae; genus Oryzias; species Oryzias sinensis. Next base: position 11,505,101 of record CM074494.1, on the reverse strand, counting down.
TTAGTTTCCGTTTGTTTGCTTTATTCTTTCAGAACAGATTTTTTTTGGGGGGGGGGCTCAGATACTCACACATGACGGCGGTTGCACTCATGAAGACGACTGAGGCCACGGCGCCGCTGAACCACAGACACCTACAGGTGAGAGCCAGTGAGGCAGTCAGCTTCCTCTAAATGACCTAAAGCTTCATTGAAGGTTTCAGACTCACCCAGAGAACAGAGACGTGAGGATGAAGACGGTGAAGATGAGCAGGAGGAAGGCCGTCATGGTGATCCCTAAGACAAAAACATGCCCAGATGTGCTTTTATTCTGACAGGTCAGACTCTCCCAAACATATTGGTTTAGATTTGGGTGGGTGGGGCCTACCTATGGGCTCAGCTGCTGCCTGACAGCAGCAGCTGCTGCGGAACGAAAGGGGAGGCGGGACCTCGGCGAGTCCAACCACAGAGCGGCTGAACCGCTCTTTTGATTGACTGATTTCAGAACAAATCTCCTCCTGGATGAGCAGCTTTGGGGGCGTGGCTTCTTTACCAGGAGGGGGCGGGGCTTCTGTCAGGTCTTAGGGGGGGGAAATAAAGGACGTTTAGTTTCAATTAATATAATCTATGGATGTTAAGGGCTCAGATTCTGACCATAGGTGAAGCTGCAGCTGTCGTCCAGCATGGTGCTGTTTGGTTCTGACCACAGAGACTCGTCCGGTGGGGCGGAGCCCAATCCACCGCTCCACGACCAACTAAACTCCCGGTCGGGATCCAGGTCTGGGTCTCTGTCATGGTCCTGCTGATGGTTGGTTCTGTACACGCCTCCGAAGACGTTCTGATCAAACCAGGACTGGCAGCTCTCCGTCACGTCGCTCAGCAGCTGGACCAGAGAGCGACGCGGTCTGCGGCGGCGGCGCCGGAAAACCCTGCAGAACCCGAAAGCATCAGCTGCTTTACAGCGATGACATGAAATTTGGACAGACATGTAAAGAAAATGACCACACAAAATAAATACATGAAATAGACAGAAAACCGTACAGACAGCTGTGTAAACCGTCTCTGAGTCTTTGATTGGAGCTCAGAAAGATCCCAGTCACCAGTGTTGACGCTAAAAAACAGAGCGTCGCCTAGCAGCTGCGTTGAATGACATCACCGGCGGCCCTGAGGGCCCGATGAACTCAGAGGTGAGGGCTTTGCAGCTGCAGCTGCTGCATGACTCACCTCACGTGGTTTTCCTTGTAGGACACGCTGGCCTTGCAGGGCGTCAGCGACACGTTCCCGTCCTCGTCCCACGAAAAGCTGTCCTCCGTCACGGCGTAGTAGCCGTTGGTGAGGAGGCGCGGCGAACGGCGGCAGCTGCAGGGCCGGCTGCTGTCGGCCGAGGAGTAACAGATGTAGGAGGAGTCGGGGGAGAGGAGGGACTGGTCGAGGCTGGGGAGGAAGAGGAGAAACTGATTCAAACCCAAAGCACAAACACATGTGATCAAGGCGGCGTCGTTTGGTGCTGAAATCTGTTTCTGTGGAGAGTTTCTGGAGATGCTTTTAATCTGAAATCAACATGTAACTTCAGCTGATTGATTATGAGCTGGAGATGTTCACTGGCACAGCAGATGTTACCTGAGGCAGGACCGAGAGCTGCGCAGCCTCCGTTTTATTGGAGAGCCTGAAAGACAAGCGTGAGAACAGTCAGCAGAGTTAGCAGGGGCGCATTCCAGAGGCCGGCGCTGCGGTGGGGGTGGGGGTGTCTGAGTGAATGGTGATGACAGAGCAGCCACCTGACAGTTGGAGAGCCTCGCTGTGGCAGAGGGCAGGTCAAACGCTGATTATTCTACAGTGGCCAATCGGAATCAAACATTTGCTCTGCATGTTGAAGCTCGCTCCGCGTCACGATGGACATGTCAGTCCAACTTAGTGGATCACAAAAATCCCTGCAGCTCAAATTGGACTTTAGCCTTTCATTTGGATCATTTCCCTCTAATTAGATCGACTAAAAATCCAAACGCGTCTTTGAAATGTCAGTCAGGAGGATTGATCAATCAGGTGTGGACCGGAATTTCGCTTTGGATCAAACAAAGAGAACTCTGGTCCTTTAGAAAAGGAGGTTCCTGGTTCCTGGTTCATTTGGACTCTGCTGCAGCTCACTTCAGTGTGAATGCAGACAGACCTGGTTCCACCAGTCAACACAATCTGATATCTTAATATTTCACATAATTAACTTCTAAATAACCTTAGTCTGAATTGTTTTGATTTTTAGGCATTAATTGAACAAGCAAAAGAGAAAAATGAGGCTACTCCGGTCCCGCCACATACTGCTCTGCAGAAACTATGTCCTAGAAAGACGACACAGTTTTTCTTGATTTCAGCTAAAAACAGCATAATCATAATTAAAAGACCACTGGGAACTTTTAATGGAAGTGGGACTTTAACACCAGAGCTTTAGCTCCACCGTTTACATATTTTCAACTACCGTAACTCTTCATCCGTTTTGGGAATTCAGCAAATTCCCACGGATTCTGAAGCGGAGGGAAGGAGATGCAACACATTGCAGTGAAGTGTTTAAAAAGGTTGTCCTTCCGTGAGGCGGTGCTCCGACTCTCTGCCGTGTGTCTCTGAGTGTGAGTCTGTTCAGGGGTCGGACGGTGACGTACTTGTAACGGCTCCAGAGAAGAACAGAGCCATGTTGTTCTGGGCGTCCCGCCTGTTCCTCTGTGAAAGACATCAGAAACACGACACCTGCTGGTGAGAGACGGAAAAACACTTTTCTCTGCTTTCTAACCAGAGCTACAGCTTTTGACCGTTGAGTTTGAAAGTATCCATTTCACTAAAGTTAGGCTTTCTCAGATGAGGATTGAAGCATACTAAAACTATCTTGTAAGGAGGTTTTTGTTTTCAGCAGGTCTAGACAGAATATGATAAGAAACGATAGCGAGCTGGCTGTGGACGCACAACTTACTGAGAAAAGTTTGAATAAACACAAAAATCTAAAGGGGAATCTCTTTCAAACGCTAAAAGATCTGTTCCTGTTAATCCTTTTACAGTCAAACGGCCGAGAAGTTGAGGGATTACTGGATTTAATCTAATCCAAACTCAAGTAGAGCTGAAGGTTTAAAATAAACAGAAGAAAAAAAAGTCTCACCATCAAAGCGGCTCCAGCTGGGATCAGTTTTCAGAGTTTTCTGAGGAGGTTTTCTCACATCCTGCAGCAGAGCCGACTGCAGAAGAACAACAAAAAGAGGAGCTGTGACTCGGAGCTTCCTGTTAACCCTTCCTTCACTCCGGAGAACGCCGGCGACCACTGACTGCAGGGCCAGAGACGCCTCCTTCCTTATTCATTACAACCCATTTTTATTTCTCTATTTCCTTTTAAATGCAAGTTAAAACATCATTTACAGTATTTGATTTGACTTGATGTATTTTTAGAGAGGACACATGAGTTTCTCTTCTGACGAAGTGTCACTCACATGATCTTTCCTAAGGTTCCTGCAGGTTTAGGCACTTATCTTAGGACACAGACAGTTTCTGTTGTCAAAGGATATTCTACTGAAAAAAAAACATCATTTCTAATCATAACTCTTTTCACTCTTTGAGTGTGAATGCTGTAAACTCACGTAATTATTTATATTTTTTAAAGAAAGAAAAAAGTTTACCTTAACTTGAAAATTACACAAATGTGTCCAAATTGGGTCAAATTGCCAGAAACTTGTGAAACATTTTTGTCTTATGAAGTCATAGACTCAACCCCAGTTAGAACGTCGCCATGACAACCATTCAAATTTCAATCCTCAAAATTAAAAATATAAAAGTATTTATATGAATACAATATAAAAGTATTGTATTCATCTACATCTCAACAGGGATTGCAAAACAAGTGTTTGTACTGAGGGCGCCACCTAGAGGCAAACCCAGAGATCAGAGAACTTGTCTGTCAGCGTTAAACCGTCAGTGTCAGTTTAAATAAATTAAGCATTTTAATTTTTGATGATCTCAAAGAAAGTTAAACAGATTTAAGTTAAAAACAGTTTTCAGTGGAGGACGTCTCCTGTGTTGTTTTGTTTTTTTAATCATTTTTGACTGATTTTGGTGGGCGTGGCTTGTGTAAACACTGGTTGCTATGGAATATTTAGAAATGTACTTTGATGTAGAGCCACAAACCTGCCACATCTATACTTTAAACAAGAGGTGTCAACATCTTGATGGTTGCTATGGCCTACTGTCTTTGTAGATATATATTTTAAAATTTGTAGTATGATGTTACTCACTTGTTGAAGTAGATTTTGCAATTGTGGATTCAGACACCACTAAAACAAAGGTGAATGCTGTGCGTAGTGCACTAAGCAGTGAGGAGTGAAGGACTTCAGACGGTCGTCATGGGTGGATTTTTAGAGGCTGTAAACGTTCATTTGATGCCCTCTATGAACTAACCGTTAACTTTCCTCATCGCCTTGTTTCAGTTTTAAGTCCGTCTTATTCTGTGGGGTCTGAAATGATAAACTCTGCTGCACGTTGAAGAGGATTCAGAAGCTTTGTGAAGCTTTGGTTTCCCCCTGCTGTGAAGACAGATGGTTGCCCGAAACTCAAAACATTAAGAGTTCAGTGCCCCCTTGCTTGAGTTTTTTGTTTTTGTTTTGCTTTGATCAGCTAAATTTAGATTTAGAAAAATTTTAAACGTCTGTTTCCTGGAAAATCTTGCCATCCTGACACACAGATAGATGCCTGTTTGTGTGCCTTTTTCCTGAAGCTCTATTGTCTGCTCTGAAAATGTTTCAATGCCAAAAGCAAACAGGCAGATTTTCACAACAAAAGCTTCCGCTTTATGCTCAGGCATGTTTGGTTAAAAACAGGCTCAAACGAAGTTTTTTTCAGCTGCAAAACATCTAGGAAGCCTGGGAGAAACACATTCAGGCAGGTTAAAAAACAAAACGTTTACATTTTTATTTATTCTCTCTAGTTCGTGTCTGATTTGCTGAATATGAATTCGACGGTATTCAGTTGACTTCTGGGGCTCAGATGATTTTTTATGACACCCCCCCCCCCCATGTGTGACACATTGGGCTCTTCCCAGTCTGGGTTTCCCAGCATGCCTTGCAGCAGCAGTCTTATTTCAGTTGCTGATGCTGGAGGAAAACGCGTAGCAGGAAACACAGTCATGGACCAAACCATTTCACCTCCATCAGCAGCTTCAGCTTAAAGCCTCCTGCAGGGACAGTCTGAGCATCTCCAACGTGAAGTGAATGTAAAATATATATAATAATAGTAATAATAAATACATAAAATACAGGGAAAAAATATTTCACTAATTCACCACAGCGTAAGAATTATTATATTTAGTTTGTTTTAACTCTCATTATTAGACTTATTTCACTTGAATTAGTCAATTAGAATGAATCTAAGCGATCCATTTGTGTTTTATTACAAGTTAACGTTTTGATACTTTTCTTTAGTTACATTCCGGCATTTATCCATGACGTTGTTTTTAAAATATCTGATAAAACCTGTGTGCAAAGGGTATAAGTATGGAAAAATGCAAAATAAGCACGAAAAAAGATATAAAACAGCATACATTTCTGTAAGCTATAAAATATAAGGGACACGATTGTTTTGTATCATTTAATCACCTTAAAATATTTATTAAAATATAATTTTAATTTCACTTTTCTTTTAAACAAGCTTAAAGTCAAGCGGAAGGCTTTTCCGGAGTAATTTATCTCATTTTGAGTTTTCGTTGAGCAGTTTCAGCCGAACAGAAACAAAGAATGAACTCACCGAAGCTTTTCCTCTGGATTACTAAGCGGAAGTGTGGAGGAAAGTCTTCCTGTAGCCGCCAATCTCTTGATTTTCCCCTTTCGTTTAGTTTTTCTGTTCTTTTGTAGTAATTTTTTTAAATAATTACATGGTTTAGAAAACCCGACAGTGTGACGACGCCCCGCCTGCGTATAAGGAACAAACAGCTGCTGTCAAACAAAAACAAAAAAACATGCTGCTTCCGGTTTGACTCTTCAAAGTAAATTCATTCCATGCGATAAAAAAGAAGAGAACATTGAAAGCCAAACTTACCAAGTTTAAGTTACAAAATATTTAAGTGGATTTATTGAACAGTAGCAAGTCTCAACATATTTTCTATCCCAAGCAAAAAATAAAAAAAATAAAATCCTTGTTTATTTTAAAGGCAGGATAAGGGCTCAGGAATAGTGCCCTGATAAGTGTTGGTATAACTTGTTAAGTAACAAACTGGGATTTCTTTCGACATTTTACTAGAACACTAAAGCAGCGCTTTGTACTACTCAATGATTTATTTTCCTGCTTCTTACATAAATTTGTCATTTCTGACAAAAACAACAGTTTATGTACATGTTTTTTCAAAGATTTCAAAGTAAAGGTCCAACGAATTTGGATTTATGTGCAGTAACAGTGACCTCTAGTGTTCATTTGGCTCCAATTCATGTAAACATTTTCTGGGTCCAGATGATTTAGACTTTAGCAGTTCAGGTGTGTTTATTTGTTTATTAAAGGTAGTAAAAAAATAAATATTTGAAATTTCAATAAATGTTTCATTTGTAAATGATTTGAAAGAAGGACTATTTTGTTTCAGATCGGAACTGGCTCCGGTTTGACCCGGTCCGTGAGTGCTGCTAAGCGAAGGGCCCAGCAGTGGGCTCAGGGATGTTGGTGGCGTGCATGTCGCGCGTCATGTTGGACTTCTCCTTGAGTTTGGCCTGCAGCAGGGTGTGCTCCACCACGCCGATCCTCAAGTCAATCTGCACGATCTCCTGCTTCAGCTTCGTCAGGCTCTGGTTGATCTTTACCACCGGAGCTAAGGAGCCACACACACACACACACACACACACAAAGTACCCGGGTCAGACTCACAGGAAGCAGAGACACAGAACACAAACGCACAGCAGTGGCCTCTGCTTCACCTGCATCCGACATGCTGCTGCCCTTCTCCTCCATCTCCTGCTTCACCTTGTCCAGCTCCTCGCTGATCTGAAGCAGAGAAACAATCCTGTGGTCTCACAGAGATGCATCTGCAGGGCTCATCAGATTTAAAGAGGCATCACTGCACATGGAAGATATATTGGAAAAACCTTCCATGTGTGTAAAAACTAAAAAAACTAAAAAAAAAAACTGGATGTTTCAAAATAAAACATCATAGTGATCAACTTTTTTGAGACAAGAACCCCACAAGTACCCCAATTCAACATTTTTGATCAATCAAAATAAAAATCTTGATTATTTTGTAGTAAAGAACAAAGTTACAACACAGGACTTTTATTGCTAAAGAGTTAAAACTTGAAAAATCCTAACAAATATTCAAATCTGAAAACACGAAGGTGTCATTAAGATTACAGTTATTAAAAATGGTGTTGAATGATGACAAAGTGTTTCTTTTATCTTGAGTTATTTTAAATAACTGCTTCTAAATAGTCTTAATGGCTTTAGTCATCTTTTGGTTTGCTGCTTATCCTAATCAATGATCTTGTTTGACTTGGTGATGCGTTCACTGACCTCAGCCAGGACTCTGCTTCTCTCGGTCACCCCTCCGCTGGCCTGTTGGTAGCGTTCCTTCGCCTGCAAATTGAGGATCACATAAGGTCAGCAGCTGAAACTCTTTGAGGTGTCTCATTTGTGTGTGTGTGCGTGTGTGTGTGTGTGTGCACCTCGCTGAGTTTGGCCTGGGCGCTGCGGTACTCCTGCACCGGAAGCTCTAGCTGGTTGTTGATGTACTTCTCCCTGCTGCTCACTTTCTCCTGAGTCTTTCCGATGTCTTCCTGCAGCTTGTCCATGTAGCTCTGCAGCCAGAGAGAAGACCAGAAGTATGTTTATTCTAGGGGTGTGAGGATTCATTGATGAATCGATTCCTATTCCTACAATCCGACCAGATCCATCTGTCTTAGGCACACTGTTAATAGAAATCAAATCGACCTATAGAATCCTTTCAAAATTAAATGAATATCAACATTGGAAAATACCGTTTGGATTGAGACATGGTAGGTTTATTTTACTATAATGTTAAAACAACTAAGTATCTCACAGAGAACAACACACATGTGATGTCAGCATGAAATGATCAGCCCATCCTTCCAGTCCAATGTGTGGAAACACTCAAAGACATGTGACCATTCAGTGTGGAAGAATGCTCTAATATTGTTCCGTTTGTATTATTGTGATGTGGAAAAACAACAGGGGGCTGAATTTTTATCAAACTGAAACGTGAATGAATTTGTCACTAATTCTTGTTTGTTTGTTCACATATTTAATTTACACTCGATTATTTTGTAAGACATCCACAGAATGTGGAAAAACTTCACCTGCCCTTTTCGGTAGCCAGGTATTTATCTCTAAGTCACACTGGTTACATTTTTGGCTAAAGGTGTCCTGGATCGATTTTAGGTCGTTCAAAAGAAACTAAGATCAACAATGAAACATATCAGAGACCACAAATGATGAGATGAATCGAATCGTCATTAAAAGGAATCGTTACAGCCCTAGTTTAGGAGGACACACAAGGCTCTCAGTCTGAACTGTATGTGACTCTGGGTGTTTTGTTTTCCAAGTGTGGTGCAGCCAGATCTGGTGTGTCATGAGTCCTGGTCTCTGGTCTCATCAGAACTTTTTGGACTTTGTCAGCAGTATGGCTCGGTTCTTCTGCAGTCTGTGAACGAACCTTGGACTCTTTGAACAGGGAGTCGATTTTGTCTTGGTACTGATGCATCTGCTCCAGGTGGACCCTCCAGTCCTGCAGAAAAACGAAAAAAGCAACACACCACGGCATGATGGGAAAGAGTGTTATGTTAAACCAGAAAACTGGCCTCAGTGCTAACAGCTAGTAGAAAGGAGATCCTCCGTTTGAACCTTATTGTCGTTCCTGATGGTGACTTTCAGGTGTGGTATGACTCTCTCCACCTCCAGGTTCCACTCCGCAGCATCCACAGTCGCCTCCAAGATCTCCTCGGGTTTGGATGACAGTTCTGCTTCCTGTCAGACAGTAGGTCTGGTTTAAGAGCTCGACTCCTCTCTGACAGGAACAGCCTCTGTGAGGGACCTGACCATTGACTATGAGAAGTGGACTAAGCTAGTGAGACGTCTTTCTATGAGCCACCTTCCAACCCCAACCAAAAGAAGTCAATTCAGTCGCCTTTTTTTTTCTTCAATAACGGATGCCGCCAAGTTGGAACCAAAGGACGTCAGAGTGGTAGGTCCAAATCGATCAAAGTCATCATTTCTATGGCAACCACTATCACCAATCAGGAGTGAACTTGTGGAAGTCCACACCTCTAGCACTTAAAAGCCGGCTCGGGAGAATCTGTCAAACGTTTTGAACGTTCGACGTCGGAACAGATGCTTTTATAGAGGCACCTGATTGGTCGGTTTATAACTTGAATAAGTTGCATTAGAGAAGAAAATATCAGGAAAATAAATATGGATTATGAAGAACATGTTAAAAAAGGTATTAGATCATTCTAGATCATTCATCAGGTATCTGGTCATTCTGACACATAGAATGACTGAGTAAGAGTTGTTTTTTTCTCAATGGAAGTCTTTGGCTTCTTGGAGCCAGCGGGTCCTTCCTATTAGGAATGCGGGGGGGGGGGGGGGGTCACTAAGTCCAGCTCTCATCTACAGTCAATGGGTGTGCTCTCTCTCATCTGTATAAAGACAAGCTTGATCTCACATTGTGGAAGTTTCGCAACTTCAGAGACTCCAGATCCATCGCAATTTCCTCCTCATCCTCATCTTCCTCCTGAAGTCACAATTAGAAAAAAATATTTTGAAAAATCAAATACAAGAATGAAAAACAAAAAAAGACACCTGTTTTTGCAAAAGCGGCGTTGAAATAAGCTGTCTGCATTTTTCTCTGTGAAGTGCTGACCAATATTTCCTCCTCTGCTGCGCTGAGTGTGACTTCTGCATCGTCCTCCAGCATCGACTCCTCCTCCGGGGTCTCTGACGGGTAATCTGGCCTAAAGGGGAGGAGGGAGAAGAACACTTCATCTCAAACTGGAGCAGCCAGTGAGGCCTCGCTGTTGTCAAATCTGTAAAGTCCCACCACAGTAATCTATGTGATGTACTGTAAAAGCATCCCCCAGTGGTTTTTTTAATTATGATGGTGCAGATTTAAGCGAAAATAAAAAATATATGTGTCCTTTACTAGGATATCGTTTCTGCAGAGCAGCAACAGTTCATTAGAAATACACCTTTAAGTTGTGGGCGGGACTATTGGTGCAGAGAAAGCCTGTCCTCATTTCCCATCATACCTTTGTTTTGCACTCTCTTCCACTAGCTTACAGTCCCTCACAACCCCAACCTAACATCACCGGTACAACAAAATGTGGGGAACCATATTGCAGCTGCAGGAATGTCATTTTACGCTTTACTTTCTTCATATAGGTCCTCTTTTATGAGAAAAATGCCACAAAGCATTAAAAACACCCAAAAGGAGATCTTTAGGGTGTGGCAGCCTGAACTAAACCAGACCGACTTCTGACTGCAACCGGTAGAAGAGAGACACTCCAACCCTGCAGCTGTTGGTAAAACTGCTTCATTCAGTCCAGTCTTGAACTGTCTCCAGTACCATCCTAGAACCCGTGTCTGGCCCAAAAGGTGTCCCAGAGTAAAGCAGAGCAGAAGCACCTTTTGAAGGAGAAGTTTCTCCTCTTCAAAGCCTCGTCGGCCAGTCGGTCCAACACCAAGCAGACGTGCTCGCCTGAGCCCGTCTTCAATTTGGAGGGAGGGAAGTCCACCTTTACGCCCTGAAACCCACCAGGGTCACAGTCAGAGGTGGTCCTCACACATCTGAGATCAGAGTTACAAAGATGGGGACATATTGGATCATCTGCATGTGAAACAGCAGCTCACAAAGTTTCTCAGCTCCGCCAGGATGTTGGACACGGTGGCGTTGGGCTCGTCGTGCTCCCGGGGCTCGGTGAACGGCCTCCCTGCCACGTTGATGAGCCAGGCAGCGATGATGGTGAACATGTAAAACTGCTCACCCGGATTGGAGGACAGGTGGGAGTTGGAGACAAAGTAGTGCCTGGGGAGGAGAAAATACATGAATCACAAGATCAGATCAGGTTTGAAATGAAACACATTTAGGAAGACAACTTCAACAATAAGTAGTCTGGAAAGATGTATTACATTTAAGAAAATAGCAGTAAGTCTACAAAAAATGCCTACATTGATTTAAAATTGTATAAAATAAATATTTAGTGTTCAGAAAAGGTAGAAAATGTGATCAAAGCTGTTTTTGTCTTTGTTTTTATTTTAACACAATGGACGGTCCAGCTCACGTTCTGCTCTATAATTAGCTCTGTTCCGGCAGACATCATCACTGCTTCTCGTCTTCAACTCCAGGGAGCTGAAACTCAGCTTAAACCCGTGATTTGGCTCGTTTCGTTCCTGACCTGCACACTTTCTTCATGTTGTGTTTGTCCAGAAGCTCCTCGTAGTTCAGAGCGTCGAGCTTTTCTAACAGTCCCTCCATCACCGACACCATCCGGTGAGCAGCTCCCGGGCCCCGCTCATCTTCCTCCGCCATGAGCCCAGATACTTTTCAAACTGCTTTAAAATCCACAAAAAAAAAATGTTTTCTGGGGCCTTTGTTCGATTAGCACACGCTGCTCTGCTAGCTCAGGTTGACTGTAGGCCCGTTGCCTAGCAACCGAAAGCTAAACGTTAGCAGCCCTTTTCTTAACACGTATTTATTATTCCTGCCTTACACTTTAAATATGCGCGTTGAGAATTTGCTCAAAAGCAACAAAACATCATTCAAATGTCTGGAAAACAGAATGGATGTGTCCAAGTTCGAGGGCAGCGTCCTTAGCATAAGAAACTTGGTAGATATGTTTGCTAACTTGAGTTTGATCTCTTCTTCTGCTAGAATAGAGTCAAACATCGCCCCCTAGAGGGAGGGAGAGGGAACTGAATATTGGGACTTGGATTTTGTTATAAAAATGAAAGTATCCTTCATGCATTTACAGAGGCTTTTGTACACAAAGAAATCCAACTGTTATTTTGATTGTAATATCTTAATATAAGATTTAAAAAGAAGGTAATTAATGTCCAAAAGTGCATGAAGCCATCCAAAAGGCTTAAAGTTAGAGTGCATCATCTTTCTGTTATTCTAAAGGAAGGAAAGGAGCAAAATAAAAATATAGTTGATTAACAACCAGCTGATTGTGGGGAAAAAGTTTTCAAAAGAAAACGTTAAAACTACTTTATTTTTTAGACATGTAGAAGGAACTTAAAATTAAAGGTATTTTGACTGAAGGGTCAGCTGTCAATGTACAAGGACTTTAGAATTAAGACATTTTCAGATGAAATTGATTTTTTCTTTAATGTTTTATGATGCCGCTCAGGCATCATTATTAAATACGTTTTCTTTTTTTGGGTGTCTGTGTCTTTTTCTTTCCTTATAAATTTGACCAATACTGTCATAGCTAATTTTGGGGACATATTTTTTCGACAAACTGTTTTATTTTCACATTTATTTTTAAGATTTCTTTTAGAAAAAGGTTGACGGGGTAAACAATTATTACAGTATAAAACCCATCATTGTGACTGTTTCTTTTTTAATACAATTATCGACAAAATTGAACGGAATCTTTTTTTAAAGGAAGCAAAATCTCTACATATAAATAAAAGATAATAAACAGATAATGTCACCTTTAAAATTTGATAATTCATTTACAATTAAATGCATATGGATTTTTTTTGGGGGGGGGACTGTTCTTTTTTTGCACAGAACCTCATAATCTGATTAAATTCCCAAAACATTCCCCAAAAGTTTTTTTCCTATAATGGATTGTGGGTGTGTTTGTCAGTTTGCCAATAAGTTTGTTAGGAGTTCAAACCTTTAACTTGAGTGTTTTTAAGCAAAAACACATTTGTTCATCATACAGCGTTTGACTTGTAGAACTTTATTGACACAGTAAGATGTGCAACATTTGTCACGGAGAGCGTCTCTGCGTCAGGCTGAAGAGGCCTGACGTCCTTTCAGTTTCTCAAATGGAAAAGTCTCTTCATGTCTGTCCTTTTTTTAAAAACATCTTCTGCATCTGGAGACAAAATGTAGAAAAGAATCCTCTGAAGAGGTACAAACATTAATAGCTTTAGTGTTCACGCGTGACACAGAACACAGAACCTGACGAGTGAACGCAGGAGTGGAGGAGGCGTCCTGCCGCTGCTCCCACTTCCATCTGCGTCAAAGCACAGCTCTGAGTCTGCAGATGCTCACTCACTGCAGCAGTTCTGAGAGAATGATCTGACATTTAAAACAAAAGGACACTTTCACAGTCGGGGGGGATGACTTCAGAACATGCAGGGGGGAAAAAAGGGTAAGAAGTTCCTTCAATCACAGTGACACTGTGGGGTCGGTCATGGAGTAGGTGACACAGACACCAAACTTCAGGCGAATCTGCAGAAATCCACAGTTTTGAGGAGCGGCTCGCCACAATGTCCCGCTCACATTTAGGGTGAAAGTGTTGGAGCCAATCTGGAGTTCAATCTGTGCAGAGCGAAGGCCTTAGTCACCCCCATCTTTCCGGGTGGAAACAAGCAAACCTGTACGCAGATTTTAAGATTTTAGATCGAAAGTGTTAAAGAAAGTGTTCATACACGTTTTTTTCTAAGGCCATAATACGAGCGACAGGTCATAGCGAACACTTCCATGTGTACGGGGGAAGTAGGGGAGACGCAGGCAAGTTGCACAGACTTTGTTATTTTTCTATCCCCCCCAAATTCTACAGATTGCGATTGGAGCGCCTTCCTTCATCGCTGGAACGCCACTAACCGTGCGTGCAGACTGACTGTTAGAAAGGAGGAAATGAGATCATTAGATAGCTTATGTGGACATTCTTCTTACGTATATGAACTGCACATTCCGTACACATAGCATTTGCGTGCAGCTCAGTAAGGAGCCAGTAAGAGCGCCCAACGACAACAGAGCTGCGTAGAGGTCGCCCTACGACAGCCTCACCCGTACGTCATAAGTGCGTGCAACTTACTTTATTCTAACAAATACTACGGAACAAACACTAGGGCTGAAAACAAAATCTTTGATTTTTTTTACCTGCCATATCTGGGCATTTATAATATCTGGGCGTTGCGAGGAACAGGCAGGTTAATCTTAGTCTGAACAATGGCAGTCCACGAAAGCAGAGCAGGGATCCAGATTTTCCCAAAAATAAATCTTCTTAACCCTTGTGCTATATTAGATGACCCCACCCTTACATTGACGTGTTCTCCCTATCATGACAAAGGTGGATAAAGGTGGAAAGATTTCATGTAATCCATGGACACCAGTGAAGATCACAAATCATTGAAGAAAAAAGGTTCAGAGCACTGTCTAGTGGGTCTAAATGACCCAACTCCCAATATTAAAGTGCCTAGGATAGCACAAGGGTTGAACAACTAATTCAAACTTATGAATAAAATCGATTTAATGCCCAGCCCTAACACGCGCAAGACAATATGTTTCAATTTTATGACGTCCCTTCACGTGTTACACAAGCCGTCAAGCGAACTGCAAGGCCCCCTCAATATGCACCTGCCCCTGTCCACGACCCTCCAGGACCCCACACGTGACTAAGGCATAAGCTTTTGTTCATCTCAAAATAGTTTGATGAGGGAGAAGCCACTTCACTGCAAACTGGTGACTTCTAGCAGAGATGCCAGCTTCCAAACGTTTTCAGCTCCAACACTGAGCTCCCGGAGCGGCGTGGGCGCTCAGCCCATGTGGCCCTTCATGTGAGATCGCAGGTGGGCCTTGTTGGTGAAGCACTTCTCACAGATCTTGCAGCAGTAGGGCTTCTCGCCCGTGTGGATCCTCATGTGGATTTTGCAGTTGGCGCTGCGGCTGAACCTCTTCCCACACATTTTGCAGGAGAAGGGCTTCTCGCCCGTGTGGGTCCGCACGTGGATCACCAAGCTGGCGCGGGACGTGTAGGTCTTTCCACAGGTCTCGCACGTGTGCAACTTCTTCACGGGGTTCTGGGCCTTGCCGGCGTGGATCTTCATGTGGTAGCGGAGGTGTCCTTGGTTACTGAAAGACCTCCCGCAGGTTTGGCAGGAATACGGCTTCTCGCCCGTGTGGATTCGCATGTGGACCTTGAGGTTGGAGCTACAGGTGAAGTTTTTGCCGCAGGTCTCACAGGAGAAGGGCCTCTCGCCTGTGTGCGTCCTCATGTGGATCACCAAGCTGGCTCTGCACGTGTACCTTTTGCCGCAGGTGTCACAGGAGAACAGCTTTTGCTCCGGCTCTGGGATCTGAGTCCGGACCGTGTGCACTCCGGCGTGATACCGGAGGTGCGCTTTGTTGGTGAAGGCCTTTCCGCAGGTTTTGCAGGAGTACGGCCTCTCGCCCGTGTGGATTCGAATGTGGACTTTCAGGTTGAACCTGCAGCTGAACTTCTTTCCGCAGGTCTTGCAGGCATATGGCTTTTCAACCAAATGCGACCTCAGGTGACTTCTCAGCGTCGACGCGTACCGAAATACTTTTTCACAAGTGCTGCAGGTGTAAGGCTTCTTGAGGAGGGGGAACTGGTACTCCGTGCTCGGCTCCACAGGAAGCTGATCTCCACTGATGATGGCATGGTCTCCATGGCTACTGGGAGCCTGGAACGCGGGACCATCCTCCGGGAGAACCTGGCGGTTTTCACTGAATTCCTGACTCTGAGGGAGGGGGGAGCCGTGAGCCAGGAGCTCCTGACTGTTCCACTCTGTTTCATCGTAGGAGACCATCACCAGAGAGACATCAGCCTCCTGCTTCAGTGGAGCCTGACCCCCTGCCTGACCCCGGTACACGTCCCCCTGTTCCTCCTTAATGCTTGAGATCTTCTCTTGGTCATCGGTAGGGAAGACCTCCTTCTTTGGGGAGATTTGTTCCACAAAGCCTGTGAGGGCAGAGGAGAAGAAAAAGTATTATTTTAAAAAAAGATGATTGGTCAGAAACTACAGTGTATTTAAATCAATTTAACCTTTAAAAGATGTATTAACAGCTCATCTTTGATGCCGTTGCTTCCATTTATAACCTTTTCAGTTAGCTTTAATCCCGAGATTTTGCATCATGTTAACTCTTTGTCACCTTTTGTTCAGTTTAAATCAGTTCTTATATGAAAACATAACAAACATTACTGTTCGGAAAAATCTTCTTCTTTCCCTTTCGGCTTTTTCCCATCAGGGGTCACCACAGCGAAACAACCTCTCCTTCGAGGATGAGTCGCATGGGTAACTTGGCAATGTTTTACGCCGGATGCCCTTCCTGACGCAACCCTCTCAATGTATCCGGGCTTGGGACCGGCAGGGAAGTAGAGAAGGGAACAGGGAGCAGCCCTGATTCGAACCCTGGTTTCACGGACGGAAGGCGCGAGCTAAACTGGCTCCCTACTGTTCTAAAAAATAAATCAGAAAAATAAAACCGATTTTAAATGGAATTGTGAAATCTGAATGAAGTGGATTCAGGAATTTGTCAGTGATACCTCGACAGAAGATAAAATGGCGATACGGATGCCACCATGTTGATGCCAGCCAGGCAACGCAAGTAAGCGGTGATTGGTCCGAGTAGGTCCGAGTCATCATTTAAATGGCAGTCATGCTTATCTGGAAGGCCACGCCCCCTACCACTTGAAAGCAGGCTTAGGGGGGAATCTGTTAAACGCTTAACGTGGGGCCACATACTTTTCTTGAGGCATTTGATAGTCACTTTATAAAGATAATTTTTATTGTTATTCTGACAAATATAATGACTGAGTAATAGCTGTTTATTTCTCTATAGAAGTCTGTGGGATTTTGTCTTCTTGGGTAGTTCCTATTTGAAATGTGAGGCGGGAGGGGTCATTAGGTCCAGTTCTCTGCACTGAAACATGACATCATCAGGTTTTCATTTCACTTTGAAACAAACAAAAAACACCATATGATGGGTCTCTGTCTCTCATTGAAGCCAAAGCGGACGAGTGAAGCAGTGAGATGTTCTGGAACAAAAACTGGCTCAATATAGTTAAGTTTGTTCACTGCCATCCAACAGAAGAATTTTGAGCTCTTTGAGGGAGAGGCAGGTTGTTCAGAAAGCAAAAAACATCATTTTAAAACACGAACACGTCCTTTTTAATGTTCTCAGGCAGTGTTTTTATTTTAATTTTTGTACCTCAATTAGTAAGGTAAAAGGGCTGCCACACAGGAATCCAGGGTTTGATTCCCGGAGGGGAATAAACAATGGTACATATCAATGCATGAGTACGGGTATCACCCAGTGGGGGCCCTTGGGCAAGACCCTTAATGCTACTGCCTACCAGCATGAATGTGCATGTATGATCCCGGTGATGGTCAAAACTGGCAGCCACGCCTCTACCATCTCCAAGTATGAATGAAGAGTGAATTATTATTATTCCAAATGCTATAAAAATTTTACATTAGAGAGGATAAACTTGACAGTATTATTTTTAAATAATTTAGGTGCATATATATATATTTATAATTTTTTAATGATAAAGAAAAATTGTACAACCTTTTAAATCTGATAAGCTTAGTTATATGTTTGTACAATCCTAGAGCTTCAAGTAATCCATAAAAAAGTAAATAATGAATTAGATTTCTCTGAGCTTTTCTAGCTGCTCAAAGGCTCAGCCCAAATTCATAAAAAGCCAGTGGATTAACAAAACCTAATTGACACCTGAAACAGGTACTGTATGCAAGTCTGCACATTGGTTCTCCTCTCCACTTAAACAAAGTATATTCTGCTGTTTTCCCTGCTAAAAAAGTTACAAAAGCTTTTTTTTTTTTATTCAGAAAAACATGTTCTCTTCTGGCCCCAGAACTACAACAATTTAGGGCAGTGTTTTTCAACCTTTTTTGAGCCACGGCACACTTTAACCTTGACAAAATCCCGCGGCACACCAGCATCCAAAAAAAAAAAAAAGAAGCAGAAATGCATGGTCTGTATTGTTCGACAGCCATCCCCCCCCCCCCCCCCCCAATCCCCCGTGCATTTTTGTGACATTTGTGGCCGACAAAGCAGGAAGTAGTGTCCGTTTTTTCTAAGAGATGAAATAAAACTTAAATTAGAAAATTTAGAAACTGTTTGTTTGTTGTGGTTTCAAAAAGTTTCACAGGGACAACTCATGGTGCGCTGGTACACTGGCCCTTTAAGCCAATGCATCATGGGAGATGTAGTGTGAAAAGGGCCGAAAGACTTTCTTCTATGAGCTTCATTGTTTTGTTCACTTGCTCCACGGTCTGACACCGGACTCTGTGGAAAGCTACACCGCTAAAGGCGAGCTTTAGCTGGTATTTTTGTTAGAACTGAGCGACTTTTTGAGCTAAATTGGAACAAGGAAGTAGAGACTTTACGCACTTCTGATTGGTCAGACTGATGACATGTGATTAAGCCTTCAAGAATGATTGGCGGAGACAGTTAAAGGTGCAGGACTTTTCCGCAAACTGTTACAGCTGCAGGTAAATCGCTGTTCCGTCATTCTTATCAAGATGTCTTTAATAGAATTAAATAAACACAAAGAAAAAGTAATTTTAAGATATTTTATATTCCTAACTCCTCAGTGTTTTATCAGGGCCTGTTTGGATGAACACAGAGCTAATATCCTGGAGATGGAAAATGTTTTTAGATCAGTTAATGAGGGCAATTTCCCACGGCACACTTGACCATCTCGAACGGCACACTAGTGTGCCGCGGCATACTAGTGTGCTGCGGCACACTGGTTGAAAAACACTGATTTAGGGATCCACTGGAGAGTTTACCAGTCGCTCCAGAGACAGCAGAAGCCTTTGTTATTGAAATGTTTTAATGATCTAAAACCAAGAGAAAACCAAAAACTAATTATGATTAAACACCACATTTGAAGCAAACGCATCAGGAATATAAACTAGAGAGGTGAAAGGATTATGGTAGCCCGTGTGACACTTATAGACCAAATTCACTTTGTCGTTTGTCACAGCCAATGGCACTTTGCCATATCCAAGCGTCACAGCCCACACACCTCTGGCTCCAAGCTCCCCTCCTGCCTGTGCCTTGCAGACCGCGCCGAAGCGTCACAGCCCACACACCTCTGGCTGTGACAAACCTCCACCTTGCAGGCCACGCCCAAGCGTCTGAACACGCTGGCTCACATAAATACATATTTTTAAACCAAAATGTTTTCATTGATAAATAGTTAAACAGAGTTTCGCGTCTTTAAGCCTTCATCATTTCGTAGAAAAACAGTACAGAGTTTTTAATTGTATTTCCCCCTTTCGTTCAAAATAAAAAATATTAATTATTAAACATTAATCAGGTTAGCTTTAGCCTGGCCATGCTAGTGTAGCAAATTGATTTTTTTTATGAACATTCTCAAACCTTCAGGGATTATTTAATTTTGAAATTATTTTATTTTGAGTTAGCACGTTATATAAATATTTGGTTAATCTTCTCATTATTTTACAAGACAAATGTGTTCCACATGGTTACCTGTTGTGCAGGGAAGGCAATTAGTGAGACACACCCTGCCTTCACCACGCGGCCTCTGCCCCTCCCTTACCAGATGGAGTGAGCGGTCTGAGCTGGGAGCTGCAGTTGTGATGTCCACTGATCATCAGACTGATGGTATTTTCTTTGGCGCTGTTTTAAAGAATTAAAGACGCAGTGACCAGAGTCGAGTCTCCCCCTCCTCATTGTACATCGACGACCGAACTGAACCTGTTACACTAGCTCTGCAGCCGTTTCCGGTCCCCGGTGTCTCTGTTTTGTGTCGCGTTTTCTAAACTCCGCAGAACACCGACAGCTCTAGCCTCTCCTAGTCTTACCTGCAGCTTGCAGCTCCGCAGGCGGCTTCCAGCCGACGTCCAGCAGTCTGCGCTGCCGGTCCAGCTGCTCCTCGTACTGAACGATGGTTTTCTCAAACTCCGAGAAGATCTCCTCCGCCGCGGCCGTCAGGCGCTTGCCGATGAAATCCTTCAGATACAGAACAGAAGACATCTCTACCGCAGAGGAGAAATCTATCAAGCTATGATATAAAAGCTTTCAATAAATCAACCCGAAGATGAGCAGACGAACGCCGTGGTTTCATCACAACAGTGTGTTACACCACTAAGTTCCGGGGAGTTTATTTTACGTACGTATAGTTCCGCCCTAGGAAAAAAAAATCGTTTTTAGAAAGAAGTTAAAGATTACAAGATTAATATTAAACTTTTACTAAAACAATTTTAAACTTTTAAAAAGCATTTTATGTCCAGAAAGACTTGGCCTTTACTAGGCCCAACTAATAGCCAAAATGGATTACTCATTTTTTTTAAAAAATGTGACAACCTAGGCAAGTTGATTACTACAGGAGGAAGGCAATTTTGTTAAATGCAATTTTATCCCAAATACTTTTTCAATGAATTAACTTTTAAATTTGGAATTATTTTTGACTATTATCCATTTTGTATTGCACCGAAAAACTTTAAAACCAGTGAACTATTGAGGCATCACTGTCATTTTTTGACTTTTTCAAGTGTTTGGCACAACTTTGCGCTTCATCATGAACATTTTCAGATGTTTGTACTTCACACAGGTCTTATAGATCTGGTTGACCTTGTGTGGATAGAAACACTGCAACAGCATAAAAAAAGACTCTCCCTGCTAAATCTGCGTGGATTTATGCTCCTCCAACTTTTTTCAAATACAGCTGTGTTTTGTTTTTCGTGCCGGATAAAGCTGGCTAAAAACTTTGTAAGTGATTTTCAGACAGTTTTTGGGTTTGGTTGTTGTCATGACTTGTGGTTAAACCGGCAGTTACTTTTGAACATGACAAATAGTTTTCTCAGTGCTGCTTCTGTTACACATCATACATATTTGAACCAGCTTTTTTTTTTTTAATTTATTTATGTAACCTTTATTTAACCAGGAAAGTCCCATTGAGATTAAAAATCTCTTTTACAAGGGAGTCCTGGCCAAGAGGCAGCAAAAAGTTACAAACATAGACAACAAATACAATTACATTCAATTATAAAAACAGGAGTTGACCTCAAGTGCTCTGAATATTCTTTCCTGTGATGCATCTTACAGGTTCCACCAGCAGAGACTGTGTGTGAATCACTTATGTGGAGAATGTCTGCTGGTCCTGTGCTGCAGCAGGGAGGGGGGATTGTTTTATCCGCCTGCAGCTTCGTGCTTGTCTGTGGCTCACAGAGTCCTGCTGTCAGCTGCTGCCCAATGAAACTCTGTGAGCTGTTGCTCAGATCCACTCAGCACGAGTGCTCACAAGTAAGCTTAAATATTATGAACTACTTTGTGATAGACGGGTTGTCTCAAAGCACTACATATAAACAAAATAACCCCCACCTTGTACAGTCTTTCTTATTGTGTATTAGTATTTACTGAAAAGAGCTGCTGGACATAATTTCGTTGTGCACTGCATAATGAATGATTCTGATTCAAAACTAAGCAAACATAACATTTATTCACTATAGTTATTAGAAATGCAATGATTCACTTTCTCAACAATTTGTTTTAAAACCTCAAACTGTTGCAGGCAATGGAAATGGCTAAAAATGACGAAAAAGCTTTTGGTTGGTTTTACTGAGCGTGGTGTAATGTAATAAAACAATAAATGATATATCCTTACACATGTGTTGTACATTTTGAGCGTAAACATCCTGGTAGACCTTAAGAATGCAGCGATTCACTTTCTCCATGATTCGGTTCAGTGGTGAAACATACAGTTTGGTTTTAAACCAAGAATAGTTGCATCCCTAATAGTTGTATTTCAAATCATCCCAAATGGTTAATGTCTATTTTGGTCAGTTTGAGGAAGCCAAATTATCTTACATTATTCTGAATATGTGGAGAGCAACACCACCTTCCAGGAGCTTGCTGTCAAATTATAGAAACCTTACTTATTATTTTTTTAAGGCAGCAGCAGTTGTGGATTCAGTTTGAAGCCAGAGGATCACCTGAGCACTTCATTGTCATCCATCACACAGAGAGCTGCTGTCCGGCAGCATGGGCTACTAATGAGTCTCCTTCATACGGCTGCATTTAGAAACAGAAAGCAAATTTCCCCTGCTGTCTGCTGGGATTACTGTGCAGCCAGACAGCGTGTCGGTCTGCAACCGGCCTCCTTCAGTGCCTCGCCTCTGCTGCTCTGAGAGGTAATTGGCAGGAGAAGCAGGGGTGGATCCACAGCTTAACCTGAGCGAAGCAATAATGAGTGCTGGCTGGCAGGATGCCTCATCTCGGGGCCGACAGGAAGCTTATCAGGCTGCTGGACACCAGCCAGAGAGACTATGTGCCCTTTGAGCAAAAATAACACCTGAGAGTCATTAAACTGAATCCCCGCATCACTGAGTCCTGTCAGGAAGGACTGATATAAATTGTCAAAATATGGTTTTCATACACGAGAAGCCAATCTTTCCTCTTTTTGCTGGAAATATGTGAAATTGAACAGATTGTTTTCACTGCTGCTTTGTGTTTGTTCTTTGGTCCAGAGTTTGCCAAGTCAGATAAAGTCACAAGGACCTTTTCACATCAGCTGAACTGTACCGCACTTGAACACATTTGAACCCCAAAACAGGTCAGTGTAGCTGCTGTGATTGTTCTATTCTGTCATCTGGTTCAGGACAGGATAGGAAGACCAGGACACTGAGCTCTATAATGTTTTCTTCATGCATTCTGCAACTGTTAGCAAAACATTTCTACTATTACTGCTCTGTTTCATTAGGTTGAAGCGACCTCTTTAAGTCTGAAAAGACCCTTCACCATTTGCATGACTTCTTCTTCTGAATTTTCAGACGTTGTTTTCAGAGTATTTAGTTGTTTTTGTATTTTTTAGCTCACATTTATTTATGGTTTATTATCATGTTATATATATTTGGGAAATAAAACCTCTATCGATTTATCAAACTATCATTTGGAACATTTAAATTAGAAATGTTCAAAGTAGATCTGTCTCACAAACAGATCAGGGAATGTACTGAAAAAGCCAAAGTATTTGGAAAGACTTTGTTTACACTTAAAGAAGTTTACAGATTCCTTTTTCTCATGAAAAACACTTTAGATCCCCAGTGAAACTATATATAAACCAGGGTTTCTAAATGTTGGTCCTCAGGGCCAACCAACCTGCACATTTTCTGTTACCCTTCTTAAACACACCTGATTTAGCGCAGCATCACTCTTTGAAGGAGGCTGGATCATGACAGTCATTAGAGGCAGATGTGTTTAAGCGTGATGGTGGATGGGTGGCCCTAAGGACTGCAGTTCAGGAACAATGATCTACCTGAACCTTGACCCCAGAAGACAGTGCAGCAGGTTGTCATCAAAAGCTGTTGAATTTGAGGTAAAGTTTGGTGTTGGGCTTCACGGTGGTGTAGTGGTTAGTGCTGCAAACTCACAGTGATGAGGCCCTGGTTCAAATCCCAGCTGGGTCCCTTCTGTGTGGAGTATGTGTTACCTTCTCGCACATGTGTGTCATCCCCAGACTTCCTCCTACAGTCCAAAACACACTCCATTGGTTGATTGTTATCTCTAAATATACCCTGGGTGATTGTGTGGCCCTGCAACAGACTGGCAACCAGTTCAGGGTGTACCCCACCCTTGCCCAACAGTTACTGGGACCCCCCCCCCATTAAGATGAATTGGTTGGATTGTTTATAAGGATCTTGAGGTTCATTATGCTTCACACCAAGCATGCGATGTGTGTTCAAGAATGATGTAAACGTCCAATCGTGAATGGGTGTTTAGCACATGGTGTGCTCACTAGATAAGCCTTTTTATGCGTTTTCTATTGCTGTTATTTACTAGCGCGTGTCTGGGGACCTGCAATTGGAAGAGGCTTGGTGCAAAATGTCAAAGTGCTGAAAATCTTGCAAGTCCTGCTCCAGGCTTTTTCTTTCACAGTTTTATTCCAATCTATGAAAGACTTGGTGCTGTAAAGTTCAATCCGTAAGAGTTTATTTCTTTTTTTTTTTAAACAGTTGACACTTCTGTGAATGAAAAGGGACGCAGTCCAAATGTCACTACCAGACTGAGTCCCTGATTGTTCAAAGTTCAACCCGGTGTAACTTTTAACACATGCTGATTGGCCGAGCGTTTTGTACATAAAGCCCTAAAATGGTCATAAAAAACTTGCTTTATCGCGGGCTCTCAACCTTGCAGTAGAGTGTCTGCCCTAAGAGTGAAAGGTTGTGGGTCCAAATCCACGTTGGAGTCATTTCAAAGACTCTGAAAATGGAACCCAATGCCACCCTGCTTGACACTCAGCATTAAGGGGTTGGAGTGGGGGGGTTAAACTACCAAATGGTTCCTGAGAGCAGTTGTGTCTGGAGCTCAGCACTCCACCAGGGGGATGGGTCAAATGTAGACAACAAATTTAACACACCTGGGACACACTAATGGGACTTAAACTTAACATAGCCGTTTCATTGGAGCGGTCACTTGAACACGAGTTGCCGAGAGAAGCGTGAAACTCGGCTTTAGTCTGCCCTGTCACACTGCTGCAGCAAAAGGTTCTGGTAGAGTTCTGGTACAGTTATTTTCATATGTGGTCCTGTTATCTGTAATATTACAGTCAGCGCATTAGATAGTCCTGCCAGTTTCCTGGTGTCAACCCCATAAAGCTTTTTTTTACAGTTTTTCTCTAATTGCAAACACACAATCTTGCAAACTAGGCTGGTTTTATCAAAACACTTCACATAATTCACAGAACCACATTAACAAAAAAATTCTTCTCTGGTCAACTGAAAGCGACAAGTTTACACTAAATCTAAATAACAAATTTAGGAAATTAGTTATTTTTGCTTTAGAGTTGATGCAGCATGTTACATTCCTGACAGGCAGGTGTCACTAAAAGACAAGAAAACAAGGCGGCAAAGAGCCGATGATGGTTTTAACTATTGCAGTCTCAGGAGGAGGCATGCCACTGACTCACGGCTTCATCAGTATTCCTCTTCCTCTCTGAGTGAGCCGCAGCTCATTTCCCTAACAGGAGGTGTCACTTCTTTAAAAGGAGGGTGGGGGGGGGGTCATTTAGAAAACAGTCTTTTTCAAAGCTTGACAAGTTATTACATTCTCTGAAAACTGACTGACGGGCAAAGCGATTGGATCACATGCAGATGCACGCACAAACACACACACACACACACACACACACACACTCACTCACAAGCTCACCCAGAGACAAACAAACATGCACCTAAACATACACAAATAGATACACACACACACACACAGACAAACAAACCCAAAAACATCAAGAAACACACTTGAATGCACAAAGTTAAAACAAGAACTAACTTACAAACACACAAAACAAAGATACACTAAAAAAAACACACACAACAAACCTAAATACACAAAGCACACACAGACACAAACACCCCCACACAAAAAGGCACACCTAAACACAAACATAAACACACACACAAACAAACGGACATACACAGGCACAGAACCAAACACACATAAGGACAAAAACAGACACAAACAGACACTCTTGAACACACAAAGTACACACAAACAAACCAAGAGACCAACAGAAACACACAACAAAGAAACACATAACACACAAGCACACAAATAAATACACACACACACAACTAAGAAAACACAAAAAGACACACAAGCAAAAAAAAAAAAAGACACTTGAACACACAAAGCTTGCACACAGAAGCTAGGACACACACAACACAGACACACACATGAACACACAAGGTACACGTTCACAAAAAACAGACACATAGGCACACACAGACACAGATTTACACGAACACAAATACACTAAAAAATAATAACACACAGGTGCACAAAATAGAGTTTTAATTGTTGAAATTTTATTCAGTGTCTCAGTGATATTTCAACAATTTGTAAAAAGTTAAGGTATTTTGTGAGTTAGATAAAAGACTTTTCAGGAAGCCAAACTTGACAAACCAAGAACATAAACTTTTCTAGGACTGACACAGGAAGAAGTGGCGGTGGGCAGCTGAGGCTGATTAGCAATCACAAAGCAGAGTTGATTAGTAACACAAATCTGGTGTGATCTTTAGGTAAGAAGAAACCTGGAAACAGGATATGGACCTGAGCAGATGGCAAACATAAAGAGAAATAGAAAAAATGCCACCAATAGATTCCATATGAGCAGTAAATGTCTTGGATCTCGAATTTTTACAGCTCTCCAAGAAATAAAAAAAATGCAGGGCACTTCACTGCTGCAATTCAAAGGTAGTTTTCTTTTCCCTACTATCATGTCTCTAAAACACAGTCAACAAGTAAATAAGGAATTTTTTTGTGCTTACACTGTACATACATATGGTGAGTACCACAAGAGACACATTACCTCAACATGTAAATAGCCAGTAAATACTGTGTAAAAACCCAGTGGTACTAAATAAATACCCAGTATGAACTAAATAGTAGGGGAGAGTGGGGTAAGTTGTGCCAAGTAATAATAATAATCATAGATACTTTATATATCCCACAATGGGGAAATTCTTCTCCACATTTGACCCATCCCCTGGGGGAGTGGTGAGCTGCAGACTAACCGCGCTCGGGAGGCAGTAGCGTTATGAGGTCTTGCCTAAGGACCTCTCGGGGTGATGTTAATTGCTCACCATTGATATAGAATTGACCCAGAACCATTGTTTATCCTCCTTTGGGAACTGAACCCTGGATTCCTGCATGGTAGCCTCTCACCTTACCAACTGAGCTACCCAGCCAAAGTAGTGCCACCCCACCAATTAAAAAAAAAAAAAAACACAGAAGAAGAATGTGATTTGACCACACAATTTTTGAAGAGGCATCCATTTCACTCATCCTCCAAAGAAGGGAGAGAGGTATTTTGAGAAAAAAAGCATTTTTTTGGTTCGAATAGCAATTTTTTGCCCTAGACAGTAAAAATTCTATACCTGAGGTTTTTTTTATTGCTATGTTGGAACAATTATAGATACCTTTGAAAGCAGTTCACACATGTTCTAGTGCTTTATTAAGCTACATCACAAGTTTATGGAGTTAGCATGAAGCTATAGCTTAAAACAGCAGGGGAGTGCATTTAAAAAAAATGGTGGGCTTGGGGTGAGCTGTGCCAAAGGGTGTGAAGAATGTCGAATTGCTTTAAGTGTCATGGCTACAGAACACTTTTCGAACCCAGATGCTGGAACCCAGAAGAAACACAGCGGGAGGCGAGCGCTGGCAGGTAAGAGTTTTAATACGAGGAGCAGAAAGCAGAGCGTGAGCAGGACCAGATGTCGGTTCCAAACTGGAGACAGAAGTTAGCGGCGTCACTGGTGGATTTCTCCGTAGGCAGAGGTTGGCGAAGGTTGGGACACTTGAAGAGGCAGAGGCTCGTGGTGGAACCTCAGGAGAGGACAGACTGGCGAGAACGGCTCGGAACTGATTCGGGCGACCACTCGTGGTACTGGATTCCTGAGGGTGAGTAGAGAGAGACAGATTTTAGTCATAGACTTGACTTAGCGACACGAACAATAGCTTGACTTGAAGACCAACTATGCACCATCAGGGGCAACGGACTGGCGAAGACTGAGGATCCTGTGGCTCCTTATGAAGGCGGATGAGGAGATGAGGTAAGTGGTCGCAGGTGTAGAGAATCAGCAGCCAAGCGGAGAGGAGAGGGGGGAGGAGTCCGACAGAGGCACCATATCAGTACCCCCCCCTCAACGACCGCCTCCAGGCGGTCAAGGGCGGCGATCAGGGTTGGCACGGTAGAAATCCTCAATGAGCGAGGGGTCCAGAATAAACGAGCGGGGAATCCATGAACGCTCCTCCGGACCGTAGCCCACCCAGTCGACCAGGAACTGGAATCCACGACCCCTCCGCCGGACGTCCAAAATCCGGCTGACGTCATAGGCCGGAGCGCCGTCGATGACCCGGGCGGGCGGTGGGGAAGCGGACGGCGGGCACAGAGGACTGTCCTGGACTGGCTTGATCTGTGAGACGTGAAATGACGGGTGGACCTTCAGGGCTTTAGGCAGACGAAGACGGACACAGGTAGGGTTGATGAGTTTGTCAATGACGTAAGGACCGATGAATCGGGGAGCCAGTTTCTTGGAGGATGCTTGAATGGGGATATTGCGAGTGGAGAGCCAAACCCTCTGACCAGGTTGATAGTCGGGTCCCACCACCCTGCGACGGTTGGCGATCCGGCAGTTGCTCTCCTTGGTGCGGAGGAGAGCGGCCTTCGTCTGAGTCCAGACGCGTTGACAACGCTGGAGGTGATGGTGGACGGAAGGCACTGCCAGATCCAACTCCTGGGATGGAAACAGAGGTGGTGAGTACCCTAGGGCGGCCTCAAAAGGAGAGATCCCGGTGGCAGA
Organism: Oryzias sinensis; assembly: GCA_037389245.1. Taxonomy (NCBI): domain Eukaryota; kingdom Metazoa; phylum Chordata; class Actinopteri; order Beloniformes; family Adrianichthyidae; genus Oryzias; species Oryzias sinensis. The sequence goes on along the minus strand of CM074494.1, from coordinate 11,476,836 downwards.
TGAAGGATGAGTGTTATGGGCGTAATCTATCCATACCAGGAAGGTGGACCAGTCCTTTTCATTCGGTGCCGCCAGACAGCGGAGAGCTGCCTCCAGCTCCTGGTTCGCTCTCTCCCCTTGACCATTTGACTGGGGATGATAGCCGGACGAGAGACTGACCGTGGCCCCCAAGGCCGAGCACAAGGCCTTCCACACTTGTGACGTGAATTGGGGGCCACGGTCGGAGACAATGTCTATAGGGATGCCATGGTGGCGAAAAACGTGGTTGACCATCAGGTCAGCAGTTACAGTGGCCGTGGGGAGTTGAGGAAGGGGAATGAAGTGAGCCATTTTCGAAAAACGATCAATAACAGTGAGGACGGTAGTGTTACCGTGTGACGGGGGAAGACCGGTGACGAAATCCATGGCCAGATGGGACCAGGGTCGATCAGGAGTGGAGAGTGGATGAAGCAGACCTGCCGGAGCTGAGGATGAAGATTTTGATCGGGCGCACGTGGAGCAGGCTGCGACATATTCCCGCACGTCCTTTTCCATGGCAGGCCAATGGAACCTTTTGCGGATAAGGTTAAGAGTCCGGTGAACCCCCCCATGGCAAGCCAAGCGGGATGCATGCCCCCAGGTGATGACCTCGGACCGGAGATCAGCAGGGACGAACAAGGTACCCCTGGGGACAGGAGGGTGGTCATTATTGTCTCTCAGGGCTTGGAGTACCTTGTTTTCGACGTCCCACGTGAGGGCTCCGATGACGCAGGTGGAAGGAAGGATGGTGGCTGGGGCGCGTTCTGATGGGCTGTACTGTCGGGACAGGGCGTCAGGCTTGATATTTCGGGATCCGGGTCTGTAGGTGATTACAAAATTGAAGCGGTCAAAAAAGAGACACCATCGAGCTTGCCTGGAGTTGATCCGTTTGGCCGAGTGGAGATAGGCCAGGTTCTTGTGGTCGGTCCAAACGATGAATGGCTGTTCTGCTCCCTCCAACCAGTGACGCCATTCCTCCAATGCCAGCTTGATGGCAAGTAGTTCCCGGTTGCCGACATCATAGTTTCTTTCTGCTGGTGATAATTTCCGTGAAAAATAAGCACAAGGTTTCAATTTGTCAGTTGAGGCCTCCTTTTGGGAGAGGACGGCCCCCACACCGGTATCAGATGCGTCCACCTCGACGATGAATTGACGAGATGGGTCAGGTTGGATGAAGATGGGTGCGGATACGAAAAGGTTCTTTAGTTTGTCGAAGGCCTGTTGGGCTTCAGTAGACCAGGCAAAGGGATGAGTAGTAGAAGTAAGGCGTGTGAGGGGAGAAGCGATGCTGCTGTAATTCATGATAAATCGCCTATAAAAGTTGGCGAAGCCTAGGAACTGCTGAAGTTTTTTCCGTGTGTCTGGAGGTGCCCAGTTGGGGACAGCCTCTATCTTAGAGGGGTCAGGTCGGATGCAACCTGCCTCGATGACGTAGCCGAGAAACTGAACGGTCGAAACATGAAACTCGCATTTCTCGAATTTTACATAGAGTTGGTTTTCCAGAAGTCTCTCGAGCACGAGACGTACGTGATGTTCATGCTGGGCCTGATCATGGGAATAGATGAGAATGTCATCAAGGTATACGAAGACGAACCGATTAAGGAAGTCACGGAGTATGTCGTTGACCAACCGCTGGAAGACTGCAGGGGCGTTGGTGAGGCCGAAGGGCATGACCAAATATTCGTAGTGCCCTAAGGGGGTTTTGAATGCAGTCTTCCAATCGTCGTCTTTCTTGATACGAACCAAATGGTACGCATTGCGGATGTCTAATTTCGTGAAGATACGGGCTTGTTGAACAGAGTCAAAAACAGACGTGATTAAAGGCAAGGAATATTTATCTTTGACGGTGATCTGATTTAGTTCGCGGTAGTCGATGCAAGGCCTGACTGTCTTATCTTTCTTAGCCACGAAGAAAAATCCAGCCCCCACAGGGGAGGAAGAGGGTCGTATGTGACCTAACGAAAGCGCTTCCTGGATGTACTGTTCCATGGCGCTTCTTTCGGGACCGGACAGGTTGAACAGCCGCCCCTTAGGTAGAGGAGCACCAGGAAGGAGAGTAATGGCGCAATCGTAAGGTCTATGCGGGGGAAGGGCGCTAGCCTTAGTTTTGCTGAAAACTGCTTTTAAGTCGTGATAACAAGACGGAATGGAAGCGAGATCTACTGAGACGGGGCTCTCGGTATCTATGGGAGGAACACGGGGAACCGCGGATAGTAAACATTTTGCAAGGCAATACGGACTCCACTGAGTGACAGATCCCTGAGCCCAGTTAAATTGGGGATTGTGTAATCTGAGCCAGGTGAACCCTAACACTATGGGAGTATGGGCGGACTGGGTGATGTAAAACTGAACTGATTCCCTATGGTTACCTGACGTGACGAGGAGAATGGGCTTGGTGCGATGGGTGATACGGGACAGGTGTTGTCCCCCGAGGCCCGAGGCTTCAATGGGGTTTTCTAGGGGCTCTGTGGGGATAGACAAATGGTTAACTACACGAAAGTCAATTAAGCTCTGTTCCGTCCCCAGAATCTACGAGGGCCCTGAGATCATGAACTTGGCGATCGAGGCATAACTTGACAGGTAAATACATGAATTCTTTACCAGAATCTGTGGCAGATAACTCCCCTCGCGGCCTGTCGTCTAGCGAGGGGCTTGGGAGTTTAAACGAACTGGGCATCCCGAGACTAGATGGCCTTTAGCCCCGCAGTAAAAACAGGCTCCAGCTTCGCGTCTTTTGCGCCGTTCCTCTTCTGACAGCCTTGAGTGGCCGATCTGCATGGGTTCCTCCATAGTCTTGGAGGGGACAGGACACTCAGCATACAGGCCTGGATCGATCGGTGGAGCGTGGATGGACTTAGTCGGGAGACGTGGAGTCGGATGACATCGTTCTTTTTGGCGCTCACGTATCCTAACGTCCGACCGGAGAGCGGCGGAAACTAACTCCTCAAAGGATCGTGCTTCCGGTTGAGAACAAAGGTGGTCTTTCATTTGTTCATTCAAGGACTGGTAAAAAACGCCTTTGAGGGCCAGATCGGGCCAGCCAGCTTCAACCGCTAGAATGCGGAAATCGATGACGTGATCGCTAACAGAACGGTTCCGCTGTTTGAGTGCAAGCAGCCGCCGGGTTGCCTCTTCCTGTTTACGAGGTTGGTCGAATATCAGGCGGAATTCGCCGAGGAATCGCTCGTAAGACAGGTGAGAGATGGGATTGGCAGAGAGAAAAGCTTGGGCCCACTGGAGAGCTTTACTCCGTAGAGAATTTATGACAAGGGTGATCTTACTGTGGTCGGTCTGGTAGAATCGGGGAGCTTGTTGACATATTAACTGGCACTGCAGCAAAAATCCTCCGCAGGCTTCCACCTCCCCGAAGAAAGGTTCCGGTTGGAGTCGGATGTTTTCGGGTGCGGGCGGCACTCCGGAAGCGGAAGGAGCTGGGACGACAGGAGTATGGACTGTGGCAGGCGAAACCTGGGAAAACTGGCTGGTTAGTTCATGTAAGGTCTGGGTCATACCATCTAGGCGATGAAAGAGATCCTGCTGGGCAGCCGCCATTTGCGACAGAGCGTCCGCTTGACGTCCCAGCATAATGCCTTGTTGGGAAACGGCTAATCTGAGTCCTTCTGGGTCAGCTGAGTCGGGATTATGGCCAGTCCGTTCTGTCATGGCTACAGAACACTTTTCGAACCCAGATGCTGGAACCCAGAAGAAACACAGCGGGAGGCGAGCGCTGGCAGGTAAGAGTTTTAATACGAGGAGCAGAAAGCAGAGCGTGAGCAGGACCAGATGTCGGTTCCAAACTGGAGACAGAAGTTAGCGGCGTCACTGGTGGATTTCTCCGTAGGCAGAGGTTGGCGAAGGTTGGGACACTTGAAGAGGCAGAGGCTCGTGGTGGAACCTCAGGAGAGGACAGACTGGCGAGAACGGCTGGGAACTGATTCGGGCGACCACTCGTGGTACTGGATTCCTGAGGGTGAGTAGAGAGAGACAGATTTTAGTCATAGACTTGACGTAGCGACACGAACAATAGCTTGACTTGAAGACCAACTATGCACCATCAGGGGCAACGGACTGGCGAAGACTGAGGATCCTGTGGCTCCTTATGAAGGCGGATGAGGAGATGAGGTAAGTGGTCGCAGGTGTAGAGAATCAGCAGCCAAGCGGAGAGGAGAGGGGGGAGGAGTCCGACAGAGGCACCATATCATTAAGTATATATGTTCATATGGCCCTGCCATTGTTAAAGTACTTTGGCCTTTGATATTGTAAACTATCTTTATTAAACCCCTCACAACACTTAGTTATACATTCACATGGGGAAAAAGCTTAATATTTTCCTGCAGCATTACTAAAAAAAATGTTTTTGAAACTCTAAATAAACAATAAAGCAATTAATTAAATACATGTTCTACTGATATTATCCTGCTTACATACAGTATTATCATTTGTGAGATTTTGAAGATCTGTTGTACGTCAAATATAAATGGCACAATCTACCCCAGTGTATTTTCTCAAAAAAACATATTTGCTAAAGCAAAATTTCTCCAAAAGTTTATTTGCGATCCAAAGTGATTGTGTCCATGGGACGCACAAGATCCTACACTATGTATACATAGCTTACTTGGGGCCATTACAGAAGTTCCCTTGCTTTAGAGGCACTTTAGGTACAAATTGGCACTACTACCCCGCTGTCCCGTACCACATAAATACCCAGTAGATATCAAAAGTACCATGAAATTACCACTTAAATAGCCAGTAAGTAGCATACCTTAACCCTTGTGTTATCCTAGGCACTTTAACATTGGGAGTTGGGTCATTTAGACCCACTAGACAATGTTCTGAACCTTTTTTCTTCAATGATTTGTGATCTTCACTGATGTCTATTACATGAAATCTTTCCACCTTTATCCACCTTTGTCATGGTAGGGAGAACACATCAATGTAAGGGTGGGGTCATCTAAGATAATACAAGGGTTAAAGTCCTCTGAAATGATTTGTCCATTTGTGGTACTGGAATGCTTAAGGTCAAGGTTAGGGGTGCAAACTTAAACATTTAAATTATGTGGAAACTTTGCAGCTGCACTAGACTATAAATGATGGTGTAAAAACTGAACAAAACTGCTGTATATGTACATCATTTGCAGGATGCTAATGCCCAAGTAGATTACTGACATCACAAGTTAACTAGCTTGCAATCGGTTTAGCAAAGATGGTAGATAACAGATCAATAAACAGTTGTAAAAATGTTTGTTATTTGCACTAAAGCTTCACAATAGACTTAGCTTATTTAAGAAATAGCTTTTTAACCGTCTTTGCTGAGGCTGCAGGTGATCAGGGGTGGGGTTTTTTTTTGCTGTCATTAACTCATCTGGAAAAGCTGACAGTGAATTTGCTGCCGACAGTCTGAACTCACACTGAGACACTGAAAAACCCATTTTCACATCATTTCTCACACGAAGAACAAACACCAGCTGCTTTAGCGCTGAGGTGAGCGGATTTTTCAGAAACCCACCTGGGATCTTGGGTGTCACTCAGTCTGTCTTTTTCAGCTCCGCTGACTTCACTGCAAAGTGTCTGTAGGACTTTGCTGATGTGGATTACTGGGCCATAAAGTCTTTAATGTTTCTTTTTCCTTTTTTTTTTGTAGGGATGCTGGAGCAGGGTTTCAAAAATCTGTCCTCTGAAGTTTTGCTTGTTTTTGTGGTTGTATTGCTGTCACAGCAGACAAAAGAGAAACACAAGTTTTCACAGGAGACACTTTGAGTCCAGCCCATTTTCATAAATCAAGTGACACAAAAACACAGAAAAGAGTCGTGGATGAAGTGCAGCTCTGCACCTTCTGGTCTGCTTGTATAAATCCAGCCTGTAAAAGAACAGGTTTGACAAGTCAATTTCAGGGAAATTGAAAAAAAAAGCTTCTCTGAAGGTTATTCAGGTGTTTCTGACTCAGTAGAAGAGTTCCCAGACTGAGGCAGAAAATGAAAATGTTTTAATGGAGCTCTTCTTCTCTTGTCTGTGCTTCACCTAAGGCTCTACAGCAGATTTCTTCAGTTGCACACAGCTAATGCATAGCAAACAGACGAGGCGAGAGCAATCACTGCAGTGCATCTCCGTCTCGTTCTCTCTGTCTTTTGCTCTGAAGTGCTGAAATAAATCAAAATGATGGTTTTTGGCGTTGGTGCAGCTCAGGAGCAGAAACGCTACAGAGACGCAGCACTTTCATGTGGCTCAGAGTCACAGATTCGCCCCAGAGAAGAGGAATTAATTAATGTCATTTTGCTCCGCTTTCCTTTGATATTTTGCTTCTGTTGCTACCCAGAGCTCAGGTGCTCTCCAGGAAGGTCTTTGCAGACTCTCGTGGTGGAGCTCGGACCGAGAGAGGGACGAGTTTCATTTGTTTGTTATCATAATCACGCTCAGCAGTCACTTGAACACCCTGCAGCCTTTTAAAAGTGTGGTCCCAGCATCGTCGCTGCACAATGTCTGCTCAATGAGTCATCTAGAGATCAAAGCAGGCTGCATCCCTCCCAGCACTTCTTATGTAGGTTGCTTTCTTTACCCACATTTTCACCTGCATTTAATGTCATGACAAGACCTGAGCGTCTATGGATTAATGAGGAACCTTGAAGTTTGACTAGGCTGAAATGCAGCATTTGCACAACCAAGAGATTTCAGGGTTTCATCTGTTTCCATTAATATCCTGGAAGTCATTTGAGAACCACTCTAATGAAAATCCTGTTTTTTGGGGGGGATTTTAGCATATTCTTGTGGCATTCTCCTGATGATGAAGGACATATATTAAGAAACTTACGCTCCACATTACATTTCATCATGTGTTTTTTATTCCTTTTTTTTCTTTTTCTTTTACTTGTTCTGTCCAAAAACTGAGGTTTTATTATTACAAAAAGAGGTTATATATCTTCGGATAGCCAGAGTGTAAATTTGTATAAACCCCTTTTTGTTTTTTTATTACATTTTATCTATTTGTCACATTTAGTGTGTGGGGAGGGAGAGGGGAAAAGTGTGAAGGGGGGGTTGAAGAGAAAAAAAGTAAGAGAGGGGGAGAGAGTGGGGGATACAAGAGTCGATTTGAATAAGGAACATGTTCCTTCCCCCCTCCTCCCATATCACCCCTAATGCCCTCCCCACTCTACAGTGGGAAGGTGAGCCCCTGCGGGTAGTGGTGAGCCAGCCCCCAGGTCTGTCCCCACCCATGCACTCTCGCACGCACACACTCAATTGTGTCTGTTTTTTTATTCCAATCGGGATTCAGGAGCAGACAAAAAAATGCTGTTGGAAAAAAAATGGTAAATGGCAAATACTTGTGAAGTTGTTCCAGATTTGAATATTTTAAGTACATTTTATCAGGGGGTTCAAATAATTCCCTGGACCTCCAGTTGCCAAAAAGAATCCTTGCAGGAATTGCCATGAAAGTTGCCTATTGTTGATTTGACTTTGTATACAATTAAGAGAACCAATGGTGACATCAGTGTAACTGAAAAAAATCAGAAATGTACTTGGTCTTTGGCTTGTCTCATAAAAAGATTCAATTCAGTTCAATTCAATTTTATTTGTATAGCTCAAATTCAAAACAACAGTTGTCTCGATGGGCTTTGTATAGGTAATTGAAAAGTAAAACAAAAAAAAAAAGATCAGTTTACAGAAAAATGGATCTGGGTTCTTAAGGGTTAATTTCTCCATAACCCTTTATGTGTTGCTGGATAGACCTTTTTCTCTAAAAACAGGAGATTCCAGTTCAAATGAGGTCAGTTAACCAAGTTGTTACCGAACCTTCAGAACATTTCTCAACTTAGACTGTTATATCAAAAATAATTAAAGCCGCAAGCGACGTTATATGGCCCGCATGAGGGGACATCACTGTGAGTAATCAGGAGATGTCCCCTCAGTGCCATACCTACCAATTTTAACTGCACCCCCTTAGTGAACACACCCTTTACTCCTCAAAATATACATTCAAACATAAACACACACATGCACACACACACCCTCACAAACACACACACACGCATTTTGCTAGGACCATCTGTCCCCTACGCCATCCCTGGTGGGGGGTACGGGACCCTAGGCAACGGCGGCCGTCTCTCTCTGCGCAGGGAGAGACTTCACATTACACCTGAGCCGGGGGATGTCCGTATCCCTGTGGGGTGGGTTCTGGCCCTTGTCCCTGAGTGCTGGGCCCCGTCAAATTTCCAACTGTGGCTGAGCCTGGTCGGGCCATTTTAACAACACCCCTCGTGGGCCCCCCTTTTCCCCGGGATGCCCCCTCCTGGGTGGGGATGGCTGGCCCCTGCCTTGCTCCTTCCTGGACCAACCGTGGGCCGATTGGGTGGCTGCCTGGAGTGCGGAAGGGGTCTCCCTTGGGGGGTCCTGGCTCGTACCTGGGGTTGGGGCAGGGGGATGCCCAGAACTCCTGGGTGGTGATGGGGTGCTCGTCTGGGGCTGTGGGCACTCCTCTCGGGTGGGGCCCTGCGTTGGGCCCTCCCGGTGTGGCGGGGGTGGCTGCTTTCCTGGTTGGGCTGGGGCGGCACTCTCTTTCCCCCCGTGCCTCCCTGCTCTCTGGCTCCGGGGGCCTCTCGGCGGTCCTGCTGGCCATGGCTTGGGTGGGGGATGTCATCGCCCGGGGCGGTTGATATCTTTCTGCTGCCGTGTGGCGATGGGGGGTTCTTGCTGCCGCTGCTGCTGCGGCGGGGGTCTTGGTGTGGGGATGGCTGGGCACTCTCCCTCCTTCTTTTCACATTCCACCATCCATTTTAGAAGAACATAAACACTCAATTGAGCACGGTGTTAGCTCACCTTTGCACTAATAGTTTGTGTGATTGAATGAAATATTTCACACTAGTTGGTTTGAAGGCATAAGTATGCGTGTGTGGACACTATCTGTTTTGTGTACATATTGACATGTGGACATTTTTGCAGCTAGCAGGTGTGTTTATAACATTTGAGTGTGTGTGTGTGGACAAGCCCCGCCCTTTGAGATTTGTACTACATTTGAACCTTACCGTAATGATAAACATGCAGTAAACTTGTTGCTCTATGCTGCTTCATGGTTTTATCCCCCCCCTCCTATTATCACCCTCCTATCCTCCCCGTCTCTCTAACATCCCCTTCTCCTCCCTCATTTCCTTTTCCGTCCGGTCCAACACAAAAGATTTTCAAATATGATTAAAATGAATAAAGTTTGGCCTCAATTACAAAAGGGGTTTATTCAGACATACCTCTGGTTTGTCTGAAGATTAATAACCCCTCTTGTTAAAGTAAAATATGTCCAACACAAGAGGCCTCCAGTTCTCATCTGTCTGCCCAGCTGAAGTTAAAAATAAATAAACAAATCTACAACTTCTAATTCCAACATTTTGTCCAAAGTACTTTGCTATGGATGCCTGAGAAGTTATTAGATGATCGCTATAAATCCCTAGGACGAGTTTTTCTTTGTATCTGGTGCTAAAGGTGCCTTTTTTTCAAAATGCAAGATGGCGGTCTTTTCCCAAGGTCAAAGGTCAACAACACTTCTGTGGTGTTTGTAGACTGGAGCTGGCAGCAAGTGTGTGCAATTCCGAGAAAATTGCTCAAACAAAAGACAAGGCGTAGGTCGTGTGGCTGTCCCATAATGATTTCAAAACTCTTTTGGGACATCCCAAACACATGTATTTTGGTATCGTAAATGTATTTTGAAATAATTTTCTTTCAGCCCCACCCATTAACTTTTTTTACGGTAAATGGTGTATGCTTATGCTTTCTACCCTCTTTCGAAGGCCCAAAGCACTTTACAGTCACAGTCCCATTCACCCATGAGCACACAAATTCACACACTGATGGCGGCTCCGCTGCCAAACACTGGCGCCAACCTCCCACCAGAGGCAAGGTGGGGTTCAGTGTTTTGCCCAAGGACACTTCGACACATGAGCATGCAAGGCGGGAATCGAACCTGCAACCTAACGATCATGGGTCGACCGCCCTACCGCTACCCCACGGCCACCCACATGATGTCTGTTATGTCATCATCTTGAGGGGTTGACGTTGACTTTGTGGAAAATTTCTTTTCAATTTATCCTAGGTGTGTGTACATTATGTGGACTTTTCAAGTATGGGTCAAATTTTTGCTGAAAGGCGACGAAATCTTTCCAACAGCGAAAAACAATGAGGTCCTTGCAGTCAGTGCCTGCTGCTGCGGGCAATAATTATGCTTGGAGCGAATTTATACAAACTTCATTTTTCAGTAAATTTACTTCAGTTGTCTTATTTTTATTGGCAGGTTACCAATCCTCAGGTCAACAATGAGTGGGTATGTTTCAACCGCTGTGAAGTTTGTTTTTCGTCTGTTTTTATAAAGTTTTGAAAAGTTTTGGTTATTTTACATTTGGTGAAGATGGGACCACAGAGCTGAAAGAAAAACCTAAAAACTCAACCCAGAACAGCTCAATCAGCTTTACTTCTCATATGAAGCTCTTAATTTGACATTCAATTCCTGTTTCTACCTCACTGGTACATCATTAACTGTACTTTTATCGTTTTGAATGTTTCCCAGCTTTCTCAACGGGGTTCCTGTCCATTGTAAGCTGTTCACCCGTCACATTGCCTGTCCTTTGACTCAGACTAACATTAACAAACCATTTCAATAAGGAATTGGGTCCATTTGTTTTTTCAAACAACTGTATGACTCCATGGATTGCATGTGATTGAATACTTCATACCTATGGACTTTAAAATAGATTCAATCAAAAGAATCAAACTAATATGAGAGTTTTTTTTAATAAGAAAAGCAAAAACCCTGATCTTTTCTGTCATAACTTATCTGTTTTCTTAGCAGTTTAGCCCTTGTGCTATCTTAGATGACCCCACCCTTACATTTACGTGTTCTCCCTACCATGACAAAGGTGGATAAAGGTGGAAAGATTTCATTTAATCCATGGACACCAGTGAAGATCACAAATCATTGAAGAAAAAAGCTTCGGTGCACTGTCTAGTGGGTCTAGATGACCCAACTCCCAATGTTAAAGTGCCTAGCACAAGTGTTAAAAAAATAAATCCATCTGAAAAATGATCATGAAAGATGATTCCAATTGGCAGTGAACTAACTGTCTTTGAAAACCACCAAGAACAGAGAGTTATTTCCCGGTTCTGCACAGTTTCAGTTGTTTTTTGGTTTATCATATAGCAAACAGTTTCCATTTCTTTCATAGGATTTACTCCACAGCAGCAGAGGGGATCTCTGATTTTTGGGGAAACTTGAAACACACCCAACACACAATTTTCTTGGACGTTTCAGGACATATCTATATATCTATCCATAAAGCATTTATATTCTGCTTTGGATTCAGCTGTGGCTCCATTTGTACGTCTTTAATGAACACGAACAATTTACTACATTCCCATCTAAAAAGTCCGAGAAATTTGCTTTATATTTTCCTGAACATAGGTAAAGATCAGAGATTATAAAGCATTGCAATTGGCATTGTCCCTGGCATACAGGGATTTCTTTATGCTCTTCAAATATTGTGATGTTGTATATTGTGCATTTAAATTTAAGACTGTCCAAAGACTGCAGGTTTTTGATCAAAATGTACCTAATAGGCACAACTTTTTAGCTAAAAATTAAAATGATTTACTTTACATGCCACGGAAAACAACAAAAAAACTTGATGTATTTTGGAGTCTAGATACTTATATATTTTTTATTTTTGATCTTTAGTAATTTTACTTATAAAAAAACAAAACGTTGAGAGTACAGCCTGAAATAAACAGTGATTTTCTTCTGACTGAGACTTATTAATGCAAAATTAGGAACAAAATTGAAATTGAAACAAAAACAACAGAAAAGAAAGAATAAATCAAATTTTATTAATTCACTGGAGTAAATTCACACACCATTAGCAGTGCAGAAACATCAATTTGGAAGGAAATGAGGTTGAAGTTATACTGGAGGTATTTTTCAGAATAAGACACGTCACTGATGTTTCAAGACAAACAAGAAAGCAGATCTTTTATTGGACACATTTAAAGCGTTTTATGGTTGTTGTGCTGAAAATTTTAAAATCTGGGATTGTGAGGAAAGAGGAGGTCCCACTATGACATTTACCCTTCAACTAACTTTCTTTCTCCAAAATTAGTCAAAAGCTGATGAAGCCATTAAACATGAGAGCTCAGACTGACCTAAATCCACCATGTTCCTTCTGTGAGTGTTATTTACCAACTCAGGTGTTAAGGCAGCAGTGAGAAAAACATTTAATAAAGATATATGCTGAATTCCTTCACTACTCACTACATAGTGAATATACAATTCCAAAATCAAGTGCCCTAGAAATTTCCCAGAAGTCTCTGCGAAAAACCAGTGTGCATCAATGCTCGTGAGACTGGCAAAAATAGACCACAATGCATTATGTCTGAACAATTCTTTCCAAGAAAATGTACTTTATTGTATAATTTTAATAAACCTTCAATGTTTTTATCTTCAGAAGAGAGTAGATTAATGAATGATTGTCGCAAAATGCTCATATCAATTAGATTTTAACTTTGTGAAATCAATGATGCCATATTCGAAAGACAAGTAGTGAGCATGGTGTCCGAATTGCTTTTAAAATCAATGGCACTACATAGCCTCGCACTATATAGTTTTTTAGTAGTTAGGGATTAGGGCGGGAATTTGGACATAGCCATAGTTTAAAGACCCACTCCAATAAAAAGGATGTTTTTAGGGTTTTTAATATGTTATTGTGGCATTTTTCTGATAATTGAGGACATAAAGTGTAATGAAAATTGGATTCATCAGCATTTTTTTTATTCAAATTGTTGTGAATCAGGAGCAGATGAAAACAACTTTGTTAGAAAAAGATCAAATTTGTGACGCAGAAAATACACGGGGCAGGTGACAAGCTCCCCACTCCGCTCCATTCTGATACATCGACTTGTAGACGACTAGATCCGTGTACGTCTTGGTTTTCCTCGTCTGAGCTGGCATCTGGCTCAATCCTGTAAGGCTGGATAGCTCCGATATTGCTCATCATTTTTGTTGCACCGCTAAAATTGGTCGGAGGTGTGAGGGGCTGAAATCTAATGGGAAAGTTTAAATTTAGAAGGATGATGTGTCAAGAGTCCCGTCCACTACTCTGTGGTAAATTTCTAATGGACAACTGCCGCTCTGTAGAAACTATGTCCTAGACAGCAACACAGGTGTTTTGATTTAGGCTAAAAATGACAATCAGTAAAATAAAAACCACTGGGAACGTGTTTACAACAGATCAAGCAGATAATAGGAGTGGGACTTTAAGGACTGTAAACATCAAAGCAAACACTTGAAGCAACATGCTGCGCGTGGGTTTGACCGCTGCTCCTGCTGCAGATCTGAGGCTGCTGTTGCGTGCAGAAACCAGTCCGATGAAGACTTCTCGCAACGACCCGCTGAAGCTCGTTTCATCTCACCGGTTTGCTCGGAGCCACAGATGAGAGTCTCACACAAATGTCCGCATCCTTTTGCTTTCATCTTAACCCGTTAACCACCTGGACTCACAGACTGATAATCTTGATCATCTCAATCTCAGAACCTCTCACTTTTCTGTTTAAAAACAACATACGATGGCCTAACTGTTCAGATTATAAAAACAATCTGGTAATATTTTGACTCTTGCAATCTTACTCCTTCATCTCCATCATCCATCACAGACCCTCTTCCTTCAAAGTCCCACTACCTCCTTAGTCAGGTTTCCGGTTTAGTTATTTCCTCAGTTCTCCCTCTTGTATCCTGGTGGCGCCGGCCTCCTCCACTGGCCCCTCCCTCTTGGTTTCTAGGGCAACCTCTGTGTATGGTACCCCACCTGTAGGCTCCTCCTCGTTGGCCTTGGTGTCACCCTCAGCCTCTGCGCCCTCTTGCCCCTCAGCGACAGCTCGTTCCTTCTTCAACTTGATGCGAAAAGTCTCTTTAGTTGGAGCCTTCTTGGCGATGTTCTCCTTGAGCCGCTCGCCAGACTGCTTGAGCCGCTCGCCGGCCTGGTGCATCCTCTCTCGGCGCTCCGGCGGCATGACCTTCTCCCCCAGGTTGTGGAACTTGGATCCCAGGTTGTCTTTCCTTTTGGTCATATTCTCCTTGGAGAAAGCGGCCTTCAGGGTCTCCGTGCTCTTCACCATTGATTTCTTGATGCGAGCAGCTCGTGAGGGGTCGGCCTCCTCCACGCTCAGGTACTCCTCATCCGAGGAGAGGTCGGCGGGGAGGTCATATGCGTCCGGCTCAATGTCCAGACTCTCCAGGGTGGGGCCTTTAGGAGTTTTGGTAACGGCCACTGATGGGATCTCCGTCTCTCCCTGAAATGACACAAGGAGCAAAGTCTGTCAACGTCAAAACACCTGAACACTCCTGATGACCATCAGGGGTTTAAAAAATAGCATGAAGAAAAGAAGAACAACACAACATCTCCTTTATGTTTCAGTCATTCTTGAAATAATGTAAATAAAGAGAAACTATGACAGAATGCAGAGAGAAATAAAGAAACTGTTTAAGAACATTTTGTACGTATGCTTTATTCTTGTATTTTCACTTATTCTGGGGTTGAAAGAGCTGCTTTTATCCCTATTCTATTCTATTCTATTCTATTCTATTCTATTCTATTCTATTCTATTCTATTCTATTCTATTCTATTCTATACAAAATAAACTACTGCAAAATTTGATTTGCAACATGCTTTAAAAATCAGTTTTTGTGTTGAAACTCGTTATTAGGTTCAAAATGTCAACATTTTAGCGAGTTTTGTTTATATTCTGTTGATCAAAGACTTACACATTGTGACAATTGACCAGAGTTAAATTTAAATCACTATTTGCACAAATTACTTTTAAGAAACCAAAAAAACAAACAAAAGAATACTTTGGACTGGCAACATATTCAGATTGTTTTTCCTGCAAGATAAAAATAAACTAATTAACAACTAATTAAAAGGGTTGGTTATTAATTTAAGATTATTTAAGTCATTGTTGACTCATTTTTATGTCATTTGTGTACCCTGCATGTTTTTTAAACATTGATTTAAAAAAAATGATATTTTTATAATTATTATTTTTATTATTGAAGCTTGGAAACTTCCAGACAATTTAATGACAGTCTTTAGAGTTTATAAGTCCTGGTTGTGACACTTAGCAATTCTAAAATCAGCGCTGTGGTGAATACTGGTGTGGTCAGTGACTTTAGCTGGACACTGATGCACTTGTACCCTCTTTTATTATTACCTCTTACTTTGAAAGTCCCTCTCAATCAAACACCAGTTAGAAACCTTAAACTCACATCTGCTCTCTCGTGCAATCATTCAGATAAATCCCTGTGCTGCAAATCCAACATCATAGAAACATGATGCTCCTCTGAGACAAGTCTGACCTGCAGTCCCACCCCCCTTTCCCATCGTCATCAGATCCAGTTCTTCTATTTTTATCAATGAGGAGTAACCGAAGCTGAATCGGAGAGGAAACTGCTGGCAGGAACTGCACCTGCAACTCAAGACCTGCAGTAATAATAACCTGGCCATCTGGTGAGGGGCGAGGGGGGCGGCTGGTCCCGGTTGGATCGGTGGCTCTGGTGTTTCTAACAGCAGCTAAAATAATCCCACAAAAGTGTATGCAGGTACATTCTCGACATGTGTAATCCTTTAATCCTTCCCTTTCTTCCTTTTTCCCCGCTAAACTCCATGTTCATGAGCAGAGCATCCATGTTTGTTATGGATGACAACAACTAGACGTCCTCCCGTCTGCTCCACCTGCTGTCCCCCTCAGGTGACTTTGGATGTGAGAGCAATTTAATATTGTTAAGCTGCAGCCACCTGCATTCATCACACTCATTAATCAGTGAAGAGTCGTCAGATCGAGTCCGAGCGCGCAGGAAGACACAATAATTACACAAAAGGTGGGTCAAAGCAAGTTTTAATAACCTGAGTGGTGCTGAAAGGGGGTGGGGGGCTGACAGGACGGTTAGAACATGGGGGGGGGGGGGGAGCGCTGAAGTGTGCAGAGAAACAATGTTAGGCATAAAGAAAACAAAAATTAAGTCTGCAAAAACTTTATCTTGAAGAACTTTTCTCCAGCTTTTAGTCAAATCAGCCTATTGTATTTGATGGAGACACTTCCTTATTGGCTAACATTTAAATGAGAAACTTTTTTTTTAACATTTAGAAATGAGGTAAATCCAGCGATTTTGCGAGCCTGTTGAATACTTTTAGGGGTCACATGGTTGCTGGAGCCAACCAGCTACTGTTGGATGAGGGAGGAATGCACCCCAGTCCCAGGGCCACACAGACTTAGAGACACCAACTAACCTATATGAAGCTTGCTTTTGGACTGTAGGAGGAAACCAGAGTGCTTGGAGAAAAACCCATGAATGCAGAAGAAGAACATGTGAAGTCCACGCCGAATGTCATCCCAGTTGGGATTTAAAACAAGATGGGAAGCGAGAGTACAACCACAGATCCACCTCCAGCCATTTAGTAAACAAAACAATTTAAGGGTGGGGTAATAGGATAGCACAAGGGTTAATTCATTTCAAAGACACAAAAGATCACTGAGAGACAGAGTTGGCACTGTTTTGTTTGTGTGAACAGACAACTCTGGGACAGCTCACTTCAATGTGAATGCAGATGGACTGTCCATGGACCAAAGGGTGGAACCAAAGTGAGCTTTTAATTATTATGAGGAAAAAAACAAACAGGTCACAGAAATAATCTGAATATACAATTTTGTTGCACTTGTACTTGTGTGCCAATAAAAGCAAATCAATTCATCTATCCATTGCATTCCCCCTCTTATTTACTGTTGGAAACACAGGGCTGCTGGAGTCTGTCCTGGCTGCTGTTGGGCAAAGCCAGGGTACACCCTGTACAGGTTGCCAGTCTGTCGCAGGGCATATAACAACTCCCACATGCACACTGAGGGACAATTCAGAGTAGCCAATTAACCAATGAAACATGTTTTTGGACTGTGGAAGGATGGTTGGGGTGCCATGGGAGGGCCCACGGGGCGAGCATGCAGGTTCCACATTGAGGGATCCCTGCTGGGATTTGAGCCAGGACCTCGCTATGAGGCAAGAGGGCTGACCGCTGCCCCACAGTGCAGCTCAATTCAATTCAATTCAGAGAAGCAGAAATCATGAAAATGTTTGAAAATGTCAGCTGGGTAAATGGGCGGATGTTCATTGAAAGATGATGGTCAGAGGACCAGCTGCTTTTTTCTTCTTGCTTTTGCTTGTTCTGCTCAAAACTTGTTTGAGACAGTAGCGCCCCCAAACGAGGATCTGCTGGAACTGCACAAGATTTCCAGGCATTTCGGTCTGTTCCATTTTGGCCCGTTTCAGTTTTATTATGCTTTTTCATTTGTCGTTTCTTTGGCCGCTATAAATTGCTGCTACTATATATTAGAAAATACTGATATTTTGAAAAACTGTAGGATTATTTTTGAAATCTTAGAAGAAACTAAGTCCACTGCATTATTCTAGTGTGAAAGCAACCAAAAGCAATAAACTGGGGTAAAAAACATCAACAACAGAACAACAATACTATGAACGATGAACACAACGAAAACAACATATCTTTAAAAAATAACAAATGGGATAAAGAAGACAAAAAAAGGGACACTCTTTTAAGTCTCCCATTTAGTCATCATTAAAACATCTTAGATTAAAATTGTCTTAAGATGAAAATCAAAAAATGTAAATCTCTGCACTGCAAAAGTTCCCCTAAAAATCTGAAAAAACAAAAGACTAATACATTTCCTCAGCTGCTCATGTGTTCACTGAGTTATTGCAGTCTTGAAATTAAACATTAATGTTTATGGCTGATTTACTGGATGACAAATAGGGGAAACCGTCAGCTTTGAATTTGTGTTGGGTGTACTCCTGCATAAATTCTGCAATCACTCAAAGATGCGCTGTTAATGCGAGCTCAGCCTTCTGAACATGCTGTTACCATGCTGCTGCCATTGGCTGGGTGACCTTTTTAATTGCATTTTCCTGCAGGCGCTTCATTTCATGAGCTGTCACTGCTCATCTCCTCTGTGACACACAGCAGAAACATCACAAACTCACACTCATTAGCTTCCCTAAAATTAAACCTCGTCCTCTAATGTCCGGCGTCCTGAACAACAGCCGAGGCGGAACGGCCCTGGGCGCCGGCCGGCAGCCATTTATCTTTGTCTTATTACTGCCGGCCACCATCATTCAGCCGGCAGCTCCGCCTATCCCCCAACAAAGACTTGCTTAAACGTCTGAAGCTGAAGCTCTATATTAGGAGACGAACGGAGGCCTTAGAATAACTGACAGCGCATCCGTCACCAAGAAACCGGACACTGCGAGTGTCTGTCCTGCAGGCGGCACCGACCTGAGCCGGGCGCAGCATGATCTCCTGCACTGCTGAGGTTCACAGACAGGAGACCTTCATCCAGAGCATTTATTCATGTTGTAACCCTGTGAAGCACAAAGACAGCCTCCACGGCTGATCTGATGTATCTGCACTGATCCAACTGAAGGTTCGGCACCTTCAAAAGCCTGGAGGTGAAAAGATGGGAAAGATTGACAATGTATGAGGCTAAAGAAAGGAACAATGATACCTGGACATCGCCGTCAGCAGGTGACTGCATAATTAAAGTACGGTAATTGACAGTCAATGAACGCATCTGTCCAGCATTTCAAAATCTGGGAAAAAAATAAAAAACCTGCTTTTGGTAAAGCAACACTGATGCTTCAGGGATATTTATCTATCTACCAGTTCAATATTGAACCTAAATATGGGAGACTTGTTTCATTTACACCAGGGAAAGACACATTTTTAACATAGCTCCAGCTGTGACAGTTGCATGTGAGACAAAGGAGATGACTGCACTGAAGCCATACAAAAAAAACTCAAAGAAAATTCACCTTAACTGCAGAAATATGGCAAACGGTGTATATATTATACACCGTATAATGTATTCACCTATGCACACACACATTCACACACTGATGGGGGAAACAATTAAAGAGGAACGCTACAAGAATGGGTGCAGAACAGCAAAGGAAACAGGTGAGACACTACACGCACCAGAAACGAGGACTAAAACAGCAGGACACGTCTCTTAACTTGAACCAAAAACCAGGAATTTTGTTGAAATAAACTTCATTAAAACAAAGTAACAGAAAGTTACAGTCAGTAATTTAAGATCCTCGTATAATGAGACTTAACACTGTGCCACAGACCTGTGCTGATGCAGGAATCCTTTTTTCCATAAAAATCTTATTTGTTAAATACATAAAAGTTTGTGACATGTTGCAAATTTATGTTCTATGGAGCTTCTGCATCAGATCAGAGAGCAGCAACATCAGAGCAGAAAGTCAGGAGATGAGTTTTTGTTATCTGACCGAGTGACTTGACATGAGTCAAGAATGAGTCGGATGTGGTGGGGTCAATTCATTATTTTTTCTAAAATTAAACTTCCTTAAGAATCAGATTATAAGCAAAATGGAAAAAAACGCAGGTGTGTGCTGCATGGAGTCGCATTAGTTAGTACTCTGGCCTCACGGAGAGTGTGTGGAGTTTGTATGTTCTCCCCATGTATCCGTGGGTTTCCTCCAGGCTTCCTCCACAGTCCAAAAAGGGTGTATTTAGACTGGAAAAATCCTTTTTTCTGGGTCGAGTCCTGAACCTTACATTTGGTCTGTAGTCAGACTACCGTCAAGCAGACTTTCCTGTTGCCAACCAAAGCTAGTAAACAAAACCATGTGACTAAAGCGCTCTTCAGTCATTGGCCAGGAATTATGAGGACGGGGCAAAACAAGTAGAGGGAGAAGTTATGGAAGTCCTGCACTTTGCTTTCATTATCAGGATAGTTTACTTATACAGACTTTATATTTCGCCGACTAAATTTGAACGTCTGTATCAACATCCAGCTCAACACTTTTTAGTACGGCAGTCTTGTTTCAAGGTGGTTGCCAAGCAGATGTCAGACATTAAGGTACGCTGGTAAGTGTTTGTGACATATAGATTGTCGGGAAAACAGTGAAAAGCAATGTGTGTCCCGTTAAAAGTTGTTTTAATGAGTCTGTATTCATCTGATCACATTTTAATGAGTTGCTGTGTCTCATCGTTGTGGTGTTATGGTGTTGTTTAAGAGAATTCCATTAGGGAAACTACAGGGTCGTTTTTAATATGACCTAGAAAAGCATGTATGAAGCGTTTTCAGCAGTGTTAAAATAAATGTTCTAACAAATAAACAGACTCTTCTGTTTGATAACACGATAATCGTTGCTTTACATTTGTCCACGGCTCATTGGTTCCTTCATTTCTTCTCTGTTTACATCACGTGACGAACCAGCTACGGTGGCCTCTTTGGTCCAGTTGTTCCGCTCAGAGGACGGATTGTATTCACACTGGGAAATCTCAGTGAAAACCGAAGCTCAGTCCAATTGGAAACAAACTGAGACCACCTTGAAAGATGTGTCAGCGTGTCTGTTACAGACAGAAGATTTGTTCCGGATTATCTAGGGAAACAAACTCTGGTTCACTTTAACTGTCCAGTCAGAATACACCCTAAAACTGGTTACTCTAAAGCAGTGGGGAAACCAAGAGGTGAGGACCTGGACTTGAGACTCAAACTTAAGTTTCACATGCTGAGACCTAAAGCTATGTACATCGGGCATTTCAAGAAGTTCAAGATGTTCAAGAATGCGCTAAACACAAGTTCAGGAACACGTATTTAGCCCATGGTGTTCACACTGGACAAGCAGAGGGTGTTTATTAGCAAATGTCCACCATCTACTACTGGAAGAGGCTTGGTGTGAAATACCAAAGCGGTGCAGATCTCCCGATTTGGGCTTGAAACGGTTCAGTCCATTGCCAGCTTCCTTGCATTGGTGGATATGGATTAGCATCATGTCAAGAGAGGAGAACTTAGTTCATTTTCATTGAAAAAACAAACACAGATATCGACAGGCTTGTTGCCATGTCTGGATTCACCAGATTAACAAAGTCTATACTTTACTACCTAATCTGAGTCCCTGATTGTTCAACAGAGTTCAACCTAGTTTAACTTAATTTAATGGCCACACGTTTGTAGGGAGAGCCCCAAAAAAGGTCATAAAAACCTTTTCGTTGGAAGTGGCCAGCTTGAACGCATGCTGTGGAGGGCGGTGTGAACGTAGCTTGAGTCTTGAACTAAAAGACTTGAGACTTTTTTTTTAAATTAAGTGCAAAAACTTCATATTTGATTTTGACTTGCAAAGCCTCTCTGCAGTTTGTCTAATCATCTCCAGCCAGAGGGGCTAAATCTGAACATCTTCCTGACAAAAAAAACATGAAAAGCTGCAAAGATCCTGGATTTGAATGGTTTTGTTGCCGCGCATTCATGAAAGTGTTGAATATTTCGGCTTTTATAGAGAAATAACTGTGATTTTATCACAGGAACTTTAGGAAAAAAACTATGAAGAGCAATCAAACAGCAGCGAAACTGCGTTTCAAGAAAATGTGTATTTGTTTGTTGTTACTGAAAGTGAAAGCGTCAGAAATGTCAAACAGAGACTGATGATGATAAGAAATATTTGCTTTTACCTCATTGCTCCCAAATTGACTTTTTTTTAAATCTGAAGTCGACAAACTCTCATTTAATTTTTTTTTAAAGAGATTAACTCTTTTATTTGACTTTTATAAGAAAATAGTTGCACTTTTAGGAATTTGTCAAACACGATTCCATAAAATCTGGTTAATGAAAAAAGCTTTGATTAAAGTTTTTCTGTTAATGTAAGACTAATGAGAAACTATTGTCTGAGGCAGGGCTGAGTTGAACAAATTATTTTGTGTTTAATTAACTCATGTAATTAAATGTCAGATTATTTCCTATGGTTGCCAGAATCCACAGATGAGTGAAGCAGTCAGTGTTCAGTTTGAATGTGTGATCCTGCTGTGAGCTCTGAACTGATGTCTGAAGACAGGAAGCTGCTGTTTTGGAGGAGCTTTCTCTTTAACTCCCATTTATTATCCAAACTGAATATTAATTAAAGTCTGAACGATTTAATCCCAACCAGCTCAAATTAGACTGGACTAATTCACAGTTGGACTGAAAATAAGATTTTTATTGATATTTCAGTAAATTAGATAATTATACTTAGGAATAATTTAATTCTATGTGAATTTATTTGGTTTAACTTGCCTTCCCTCTGCAAAATGAAATGAAAGCTAAATTCAGCTGGAAAATATCTGGTTTGCTTGACATTTGCTCTTTATAATTCAGTGAAAACAATTGTTTATTTTGGGACTGTAGAGAGAAGGTGAACAGGAAAACGCCTCAGGCTTCTCTCTTAACATAATTTGCTTATATTCATTATTTTTTATGGATTTATTTGTTGAGAGTTACGTTCTGGTTTTTTAAAGAGATTATTTACTGTTTTTTTTTTTTTTTTACTTTTACTTCTAAAACAAAAAGATACTGCGATCAATTTTTCTCCAAATCTGCAGAACATAAAAGCCTCTTTAACTGAAGAGATCGTCTTGCACTCCTGCATCTGAGGAAAATCTTGTGGAGGTAAAAGTGGCTAAAAGGTGGCATTTTAAAATATTTTATTCTTGATAACAACAATTCTTATGCATCTCTCTTTTTTATGTAAAGCAATGAAATTTGAAAAAAATGTGTAACACCTGCAGAAAAGCTAAACTTGTCAGTGCTTAGAGGTGTCCCACAAAGAGGAAGAAAGTAGGAAACAGCAGGTTTTAGTTTTACTTTTTTGCTGAAAAAGGATCCACCTGTGCGGAAGGTGAAGCATCGGAGCTGCAGCCATGATGGAGAATATCCAAATTCACCAGACTGTGAAAGCAGAGACGGTCTTCCTTTTTCAATCTCCTCATTTATCCCACAAGTTTATGTGTCAAGTACTGCAGTCAGCACGGTAACTTGACCAGCTGCAAAGTTTACATTATATTGTTTCGAATTAAAAATAGAAAAAGTAAACATCTGAGTGAGATGTTTGACTTCTCCAAATTGATAATAAAGAAGATAAATAAAAAGTCTCTGCATGATTGTGATCTACACGCAGAGTGGGGATGTTTTGTGCTGCAGCAGCGCCTGATGCTCTGTTTCTTCCACCGAGGCTAAATGACCTTCATCACTTTGATATGCAGGGTGGTGGGAGTGAAGACAGATGCTCTGAATGAAGGGATCTCATTTGCTTCAGTCCTCCTGAATTCCTCCTGTGTCCTTTTCATTAGTTTGTGACGTTTTTCAATAAAGTGAAGGAGAGGAAAAAGGGAACAGGAGAGGGGAGGAAATGTTTAGACAACCCCAACATCATTCTGATGGTAAATTAAAAGAAACATGAGACTTTTGTTTATTCATATTAAATCTGGTTTTGTTGTGTGAAGTTCTTTGTATTGTCATTTTTAGAAATATTTTTGACTCAATGAGCAAAAGCTTTCAGCTATTTTCAAAGCCTTCTCAGTGGTCTTTTAATTAGGATTATACCGTTTTTTTAACCAAAAGCAAGAAACCTGTGTCATGTTCTAGCACATAGTTTCTGCAGAAGGGCAGGAGTTCATTAGAATTTCACCTCTGAGTTGGAGGTGGGACCGTTGGTGGGTGTCAGCAGTCAGAGCTCTGTCTCCCCCTCTGGTCACCAGCGGGAACCGTCTCCAGAGTTCAGGGGCACACTTCATTTCCCAGCAACCCCAGCGCACAGTTTCTGGATGCCACACACCTGACTTTCATTTGCAATCACTCACAGTAAAGTTAAGCACTGCACTGAGCCTCACTCAGTGTGAAGTATTGTTTATGCTGCTCTGCCTTCATTACTGAGTGTTGCATCCAGAATTGATCTCCCAATTCCCTGACCCTGTTTCGTCTCTGACTCTGTTTACCTGTTGCCTGCCCTGACTCTTGTCTGCATCCTGACTACTCTCATTGTTATAGTCGTTGTTATGGACTCTTGCCTGCCTGATCCTGATTTAGCTTTGTGGACTTTTAGCTGAGCTAATAAACCTGCTGCGTTTGGATCCAGCTGTCTGCCTGTTCTGTAATGGAAACTGTATGTCGGGGTTGCTGGGAGATGAAGTGCACTCAGAACTCTGGAGACGGTTCTGGCTGGTGGCCAGAGGGGGAGACAGAGCTCTGATTTCTGTACGGTGCAAGCCCGCCCCCACATTCTATTATCCATCTGTTTACGACTCCCGTGCTAGCTTAGAGCGCCTCAGTTCTCCAACTTAACGTTAGTGGTGAAAAATGAATGGCGAGCAATATTGGAGATATCCAACCGTACAGCTCTACGTCATAGTTGCACTCTTTTTCACAACAATTTGAATAAAGAAAATACTCAGAAATGCAATTTAGAGCCTAATTTTAAAATGTCCTCCATGAGAAAATGCTCCAATAACATGTTAAAAACACCAGAAACACCATTTTCATTGGAGTGGGTCTTTACTGTTGAGTTTTCTTCTTGGTGTTTTTTTAAGGTTAGTTTTAAACACAATGTAATTAAACAGAATTAAAGCACTGAGATTGATTATGAATGAACTGTGAAATGACTGGACATACAGATGAAAGAGTTCAATTGGCCCTGTTCCAGTGTGTCTTCCTTCCTGCTCTTTGTTTTGAGTCCTGGCTGTTTTAAGCAGCAGCTCAGGTTGATTGACGTGCCCCCCCCCCCCCCCCCGCCCTGAGTATCGATCGCTGTGTTAAGCCTCACTCTCAGGCTGTGATGGGGCGTGACAGCAGTTTATGGTCTGTCCCTTCGGGCGGTGAGGGACAGCGCTGTGATCCCAGAATAAGTGCCTCTGTCACGGATCCACAGCAGCTGTCCACTGAGCTCCGGTTACTATTCTGAAATCCGGACGTTATCCCGCACAGAGGCATTAAATAGTAAGGTCCTACTGCGTCTTCATAGAGATGAGCAGGATGTGGACAAAAGACGATTAAATATGAATGAATAAACTTTGACAATTTGACTTCTTCTGTTTTGATTTCAGCTTAATAATAACAGGAGATGTTCAGAAAACACTGACCAGCAAAATGTAAATCAGCATCTCCATAAGCCATCCACTCACATCCTAAATCCTTTTATTGGTTCCAGAAATCTACATCTTTTGGGAATAAAAGAGCCTGCAGAGAGATGATGAAAAATGAAATAAAAATGAAGCTGAGAGCGCGTAGATATGTCAGGCCATCTTTAGCTCATTTCAATAGTTTCTGCTTCGACTTAGCATTTTTTTAGTTTTGGCAAAGAAATGAAGACTTCTAAAAGCTGCTTTCACAACTTCAGGTGAGATTTTCAGTCTGATTCTCTAAAACACAGCTACATTTCTTCAACATTGGGCCAATATGTTTCAATTTAAAAACTTTAAAAGCTTCAAAATGTGAATGATAACCTTTTGTGAACCTGAGCAGTACTCCAGGAAAATCCTTGGTTTGACTCAGAAAGACAATAAATGTGTTTACAGAACCAGAACCACTTCTCTAGAACCTGAGCTTCCTCAGACCCAACTCATATGTTTTACTTCACACCCATTTCTTATTTTGAAAACAAATTTGATATTTTTTCAGTTGTGTTATACAGTTATACAATAGATTAAGAAGATGAATGGACACAAAACTGATGATAGTCATTTTTGATCATGTGACTATTGCAGACCTGAAGGACAAAACAGCTGTCCAACATGATCCCAGACTTTCTACAGTCAAATGGCAAAATCTTGTCAACTTTATGACAGTTTCAATGAACATAATGAATAAAAAATACGGATTTCAATAAACGTTTGGGTTTTGTGACTCATTTTTTGTATCCACAGAAGTATTCCAATTAAGGCCCGTACACACCGGGACGAATATTCGCCAGGCGTTATTCGCCAGCATTTTTCGCCACGTTTTTTGTGTTCACACCCAGGCGATTTTCGCTGACGATGAGCCGAGCGAACATGCAATTTCATTCCCTGACGTTAGATGGCGCTTAATGTAAACAGAAATACTCCTGTACACAAGGTGGCGCTGCGCAACTGTACGCTTCTTAAAGTCGCTTTTCACTCAGAAGAAGAGAGCAAGTATTTACGCGATTGTCAGAATCAAACAAAGAAAACATGAATATTTCAAGCACCAGTTGCACCAGTTGCTTTTTTTTTTTTGACGCGTGGCGTTTTTTCGCGTCGGTGTGCACACTCTCATTGGTGCCCTTTGTTTAGTCACGAGGTGTTAAACGTCGGCGAAAATCGCCGGCGAAATTCGTCTCGGTGTGTACGGGCCTTTACTCTGAACAAAGTAGTTCCTTCAGAGCTGGGCTTAACCCTTGTGCTATCCTAGGCACTTTACTGTTGGGAGTTGGGTCATCTAGACCCACTAGACAGTGCTCTGAACCTTTTTTATTCAATGATTTGTGATCTTCACTGGTGTCCATGGATTACATGAAATCCTCTTCACATTTATCTACCTGTGTCATGTTAGGGATAACACGTCAAATGTAAGGATCAGGTCATCTGGACCCCATAGGACAGCAAAAGGGTTAAGTGATGCTTACATCCACTTGGTGGAGGAGCCCACACTATACACTGCCCTTTGCAGCTGCTGAACAAAGAGATAAGAACACAGATTATCTTGTTTTGGACAAATTTGAGGTTGGATGATCTTTGGTCATTAGAATTTTTGTTTTTATAAACCTCTTCTGTATTTGAGACATAACTTTGTTTTTAATAATCCATCATTTTGGACACTCTTCTTAAGATGAGAAGGAGCCCATGTAATACTCCAGGCAGGCTCTAGCTGCTGGTAAGTCCAGTTCATGTCAGACGCAAGGCCAACTGACGAGGGGTACACCCCCCCCCCCTAAAAAAACTCTAAGTCAAGACTGACCCTGCTCCACGTTGCCTAGGAAACAATGGAAATAACGGAGTGGCCCAGCACGCGAAGGACCAAAACCAGATGTGATTCCTGGTTCTGTTAAGTCACCAGCTCTAAGGAGTCGCTGGCTTTCCAAACAGGGGATGGGGTTAACTGGGGTATCAGAATCAAACCAACCTGTCATTGACGCTCCTTGTTGGTTAAACGCAACCGATCTAGGTAATCAGCAGCAGCAAAGGCAGGATTTCTGCAAAACCAGCAGGAGGCCAGTCCTCGAGACCTGGAGTTTGACACCTCTGGGGTAGGGTATGGAGGATCAGTGCCCAACACCCTGCTTTTGCAATCAGTGTGAAAGAAAGGATATTGATATTGATATCAAACGCTATGCTTAAGCATAAGCTTAAGCAGCATAAGCATAAGCAGCCCCTATCAAATGGGGCTGCCTAGGTGGGGCTGCATTTGGACACAGGTTCGGATACAGCCAAAATATCAATAGAGAACCTCTCCTTTTCAAAGATGTATTTTTTTGACATATTTGCTTATTAAAACTGTAGATGTTCTTAATATAAAGCCAAAACCACATTAATAAAGATAGTTCAGCTCCCCTAATGTGTCAGAATTTGTCTGAGAAACCATAAATATGAGTTTATTCACTTCCACAACTATGATGAAGTTTTTCCAGGATTTGATGCCAGAAGCCTTCAGCTATTTGCACTGGAAGGAAACCAAGAACACTCAGTTTTTTTGGTGATAAAGCATTTTAGTATAAACTTGGTTGTGCAGCTTAAAAAGACTTGGATCGGACCCCCTTTAGCGACGTCTGACACAAATGCAGTTCAAACGTCTCAGTTTGACTTTCGGACTCTTGTCCTTTTGAACACTAATGAACCTGCCCACGATGTCTGTCAAAGAAACTCCCACGGCGCTCTAATTTAAAGCTATAATGAGGCCTGTCCATCTTCAGCAGCGATCCAAAAGCAGCACAGAGATGCTCAGCCATGTTTATATAAAACCTTTACATTGAGGGGGAACATTTCATCATGCCTAATTTCAACAAACCTCTCAAATGACTCCAGGTTGAAGAAGTTAATTGAGGTGTTTCAGGATTAGCAAAAAGCTAAAAAATAACAGACACGCACCAGTGAATCACCTTGTTTTCCTGCATTTCAGCCAACCTGATTAGAAGCGTAGCTGCTTGAGATGAAAGTGTGTCCTCTTCACATAATGAGGATGATTTGCTATAAATTACCAGTGTTGCAAAGTCAAGGGCTCTTAGGAGCGTGTGATGCCCTCGCTTCGTTCTCCGTGTAATGATGTGCCATAGTTCATTTCAACAGCAATCTTGGTGCTTTGCGAGTTTTTTCACCCCTGAGGTTTCTTCGTTTTTTCCGGAATCCGTTTTTTTTTGGGAGTTTTTCCTTACCGCGATCCTTTTGAGTTCATGTTTTACTTCGAAGCCCATCGAGACGACTGTTGTTGTGATTTTGGGCTATACAAATAAAATTGAATTGAATTGAATTTTTAAATCTTTTGTTTCTGGTAATTATTTTTCAGTTTCTTCTAACCCTTGTGCAATTCTAGGCACTTTAACGTTGGGAGTTGGGTCATCTAGACCCACCAGACAGTGCTCTGAACCTTTTTTCTTCAATGATTTGTGATCTTCACTGGTGTCCATGGATTATATGAAATCTTTCCACCTTTATCCACCTTTGTCATGGTAGGGAGAACACGTCAATGTAAGGGTGGGGTCATCCAAGATAGCACAAGGGCTAAACAAGGACACACTGGTTTGCTGACTAAATTCAAATTCCTGTTTGACTTTTGTTAGTCTGTCGTTTTTGGATTTCAGAAATAATGTAAGAAGCTCTGAATGTTTCACTTTGACTTCTCTACTATTCACGTGCACCGAAATAAGAGGTGTTGAAGCTGGGATGGAAACTGTCAGGGCCCTCATGGGACTTTGTGACAGTCCTCTCACCTGGTAGATGACCACTCTGAACTTGTTGCGGGTGAGCAGTTCGTCCTGTGTCGACTCCACCTTCTTGACTCGCACATTTTGCTTTTCCACGCGCGTCCGGACCTCCTTCACGTTGGCGCTAACTTTGCGGGTTTTCTGCAGGAGCTTCTCCACCGTGCCGTTGGTGTCGCTGTGGTCCTTGGCCAGCTTGAGGACGTCTCCTTGGATGGCCTTGATGTTGTTCTCCAGCTCCAGCTGACGCTCCTCCATGCGCTGCTGGCAGGACTGGACGTTGTCGATGATGCCGGCCACACGCTCCAGCAGGGATAGGATGGTCAGGGCGCTGATGGGGTTCCCGGCCTCGTCCTCCACCCCAACAATC
This sequence comes from Oryzias sinensis, assembly GCA_037389245.1. Lineage (NCBI taxonomy): Eukaryota > Metazoa > Chordata > Actinopteri > Beloniformes > Adrianichthyidae > Oryzias > Oryzias sinensis. The sequence goes on along the minus strand of CM074494.1, from coordinate 11,447,668 downwards.
TCCAACTTTTCCTGGACCCCCGCAGTGCGATGCTTGTGCTGATCCATTGGTGATTTTGTGTCAAACCTGTGGAAAAGTTTGAGGAGTCAATAGGAATTGTTGGGGCTACGAACAGGGAGACTGGAGTGGCAACTGCTGTTACCCAAAATCGAGAATGGACTTCACCTACCTCCCTTTAAAAAGTCATCACGATACTAGGGGGACCTGAACTCAACTGGGCCATAAACTCAGAGAGGGGGGGGTCAGAGCTCACACAAAACCCCCTTCCAGGCCAAAAATAAAACCTATCTGTAAGGTGACACTCTGACATTTTGGGAAGACGCAAAGCCCATCCAGGATGGTGGAAAAACCCATCGGCTCCTAACACCTCCCCCTCACTTATCGATGACTCTCCTTTATTGGCAAACATGCTAACAAGCGTCGGTGAATCTCGTACATCAGCGACGACGCAGAGTCCTGCTGCAGCCCTGCAGTGACAGATGCAGAGGAGCCGCAGCGATTTTTCGGTGCTGGAATGCTTTCATGGGGATTAAAGGCCACAGCTCTGCCCTTTTTACTGTCCCAGGGTGACAGAGTCCAAACACTGGAGCCACTGAGATCTGAAGCTCTTTATAGAGATGACTGACACTCAGGAGTGAGACCAGAGCATCAGAATGTTTCAACACTGCAGCTTCAGAACAGCTGCTACACAGAGCTGCACTTAGTCTTAACATGACTCCTTCATGTGGAAAGGCTGTCAGGAAATTAGGAAAATGAGCTTCAGCTCTTAAATTCTAATTTGATGTCATCTTGACTTTAACTACGACTCTATTGTTAGATGATCTGGAGGTAAAAACTGCGTCAGATCACAAACATGCACTGACCTAGCAGTCACTGTCCTCATGGAGGGGGATTTTGCATGAATGAATGCTGTTAGGTGACTAACTGCTGGATCCATGCAACTGAATTCAGCAGCTGCTCCTGTCCCTGAATACCCTCATCCTCCTGTTCAGCCCCCGCCCAGCCTCTAAGTCCAGGCTGTAAATCTATATTTGCAGAGGGCAGCAAGACCCCACCCCAGCAGACATGCAAAACATGCTGCGCCTGGTTTATGTTCATAAGGGGAGGGGTTGTGGGTTCTGGTCCAATAATGCAAATAAACAGACTTTAATTACACACTCATTGATAGTGTCCTTCAATGAAAGTGAAAGCCAGACACAACCTTGTGTGTCCTGTTTTCAAGAAAACTGCATGGATGCATCCAGCAGCATGGGGCCGTAGTACTAAACTTCCTGCTGGATGCATTATTCTGTAGTATAATCTTTAGTTTATATGAAGGATGCCAGATTTCTCAGTTGAAAACCAAACTGTGTTGCAACGTTGAACCGAATCGTGGGTAAAGTCAATCGTCGCGTCCCAACTACATACCAGTATGCTGACGTTAAAAGTTTTAAACATGTATTGTGCTACATTTAAGAAAGATTTATTATTTATTGTTCTATTCCATTTCACCAGGCTTAGTAGAAATAAAACAAGTCTGGAGTCCTGAATTTGTTGAGATTAGTTTATTGTGTTTGTCCAAACATCATGAAAAAGAAAGGGTGAGTCCAACAGTTTATCTAGGACGGGACTCGAACACAGTACAAACATGAAATACAGACGGAGCACGAAACGAGCATCCAGCATTCTTCCTCGACACATGCGCAGACCCCTCACTCGCTGCGGCTGACAGTCTCAGGCAGGGCGGAGCTTGTGCAGAGCGTCCGGATCCACATGGATCCTTACAGACATGCATTCATGAAAACCATCTCCAGACAATAATTTATGTCTAACATCATGACCTGTTTTTGTAAAGATGGCAGCTGAGACCACTGCCCTCTGAAATGAACGCTACAACAGATGCAATACGCAGGTGACCAGTAGAGGCAGTGTTGGACAAAATCGAACCAGATACTGTTTGATTTACAGACTTCAAGATCCATTTGGGATTAATAACCAGGTTTTCTCCTTGCTACTTAAACCATAACCCTTGTGCTATCCTATTGGGTCAAGATGACCGTTGGCGGGGTAATGACAAAGGTGAATAAAGGTGAAGAGGATTTCATGTAATCCATGGACACCAGTGAAGATCACAAATCATTGAAGAAAAAAGGTTCAGAGCACTGTCTAGTGGGTCTAGATGACCCAACTCCCAATGTCAAAGTGCCTAGGATAGCACAAAGGTTAAGTAGTCCATTTACTTATTTGCCCCCTGGTGATAACCTCTGGTAACCGAAAAGCATTTATGCAAGAGCATGAAGTTAAGAATCAAATACATCTGTGGCCATAGGACAGCAACTTAAAAAAAAGTGCTCTTCTCTGAAACTTGTTTTAAGTTTGGCCCAAAGTTTCTTGATTGTTTTTTTTAAATCAGGTTCTGTGCACTTGGAATGTGTTGTAGAAGAGAAAATGTGAAACTCATTACAGAAACAAAGACAAATCTCTCCTACTCAAATAAAAACATCTTGTTAACCTAAAAAAAAAGAATCGCATTTAAAAGTTATCCGCTTGACATCATTGTTTTAAAATTATGACTTGAGACTTACAAAGATGGGGAACATTCAGGCTCCAAAGCCGGTAATGACATGTACAACGGTCTGTGTGGTTTCTCAATCCTAATATGACACATTCCTCTAGTTTACACTCAAAGACGGTGTCTCCTCTTGCCTTTCCACGTTCCTGCCAGCAGAGGGCGATGGAGGCAGCGTCGAGGACGACAGCATTACCTTCGGAAAAGTTTAAACTACGCCACAGTACACAGTTTTCACAAGTCATGCTAATATACAGGAACTAGAATCCAAAATCAAAATTAAAAAAAATGTATAAAAACTACTTTAAGAAAAAAATAAAATAAACAGTTAGCTTATTTTAATACAGTGGAGACTTTACATGGAGTTTCATACCAAAGAATAAGTGTAAACAAATCTATCACACTGTGTGACCCCTCCCCTCACCTCCTAGGAAACACTGAAATCAAACTGCATTTGGTCATCAGCTGCTCATCCTCAGTAAAGAGCTAAACAGAAAAAGGGAATTGACAGTTTGTAGTAAACAGCACAGAAAGAACCGCTAACATCCGCAGACACGTGACATAATGTGATGCTGGGCTGCGATGATTTGGCTTCTTGATTTTGAGACGTCAGGAGAAAAAAAAAGGGACACAATAAAGGCGCACAAACTCCATCCAAAACAAAAAAAGGAAGCGTAAGGCCCCAGTAAATAAATATCCCCATTCTTTATTAATACTACAGCTACAGTTAAAAATGTTTTTTCCACGCTGTAAAAATAAACAAAAAAATTATCAAAAAGAATCGTCAACACGCACAGCTATACCATGCGGGAGTTAGTGTCCGAAGAAAAGTGTCCCATGTTTTGTTTCTGACGACGTCCTCTGTTGTTTTTAGGACATTTTCTAAGGAAACAAACAGAAAAAAAGTTTTTTTTTAAGAAAAACAAAAATATTAAATCTAATATACTATAATATAATATATTTTTTCGAAAAAGCTTAAAGTAAGGATTTTCTACCCTACCTAGTGATGCACATCACCACGGCAACGATGATGGCTATCTGCACGGCACCGATGAAGGCAGCGATAAGAACGTAACGCAGCTTCTGTCTGCTGGGAACCACGTAGAGGATGTTGAAGTCCAGAGGCTCGTCGCACTGAGGACCTTTATAGCCTGTGTCACACCTGTGGAATAAGAACATCCGGACTTAAACAGCAGAGGTGCACCGCTTAAAGGGGCGGGGGAATGCTAATAAATGCCACACAAACAGTTAAAATGAAACAATTACAATGAGAAGCCAGTAACTAAACATCAAAGCCTTAAAGAGTACCTGGATTTCTCAACAACTGAAATATAAGGCTCCTGCCTGTACTGAAGTTGAAATCACGGCCTGCACTCAAAGCCGAAAATGAAAGTTGAAGCAGGAGCTCCAAGGCGTCACAGACCTGCAGGTGGCGATGTTGTATTTGGTCTCGCATTTCCCGTGCACGCAGTAACTGGCGTAGCTGTCGGAGCAGGGGGTCGGCATCCCAGCGTAGAAACCTTCTCCATGATCCAGACCTGTTGTTTCTAAAAAAAGAAATATGCAAAAAAACAAAATTAAACGAATACAATTATAGCTTGAAATATGCTTTTTTTAATCTATCCAGATAGGTGATACTAAATGTCACCAGTAGATAGATGCACACATTTTTTAAATATAATTTGACCAGATTTGTGACCTAAATATTTAAAATATAGGTAAATAAAATAAAAAAAATTGTCTTTTCTGACCAATGTTCGTTACATAGACACATCTAAAGTAACTGGAAAACATTAGCATTCAATCAGCTTTTAGTGCCTGATTGAAGCTCCTCCACTGGAACTGAAGATGTTTCTACATTTCAGTTAAAATAGAAGAGAGAAATCTCTCTGAATTCAGGCAATTTGTATTATTGTTACTATCCAATCACATTTAAAAAATGTAATATTGTTTCTTTGTGAAAACTGAGTCAACCCCTGTTTTTATTATTGTTGGGCTAACTTTTTTAAATCTGCGAAGGGCTTTAAATGACCCTTTAACTGTAATTTTCTCCTCGCAGTTGCTTCTGCTTCATTTTTAATCCCAGTTAAAAGCTTAAATTCTTCTCCTGAGTTGAGCTTTTAATTTGGTAGATGGGCTGAATGTAGGTCACTGCATCACCTGCATGGAGCTCTGCAGACTCTTTGTTGTGTGCTTCAACATTCACTTTGTTGACAGGTCGGTTAATCCAATGCTTTGATTGTTCATCTGAGTCCGAGTTTAAACTCGTAGTGAAGCGACTGTGACGGAATTTTCTTCCAGTTGGATTATTCCTGATGATAATAAACCCGTTCTTTCTTCTCTCTGATCTCCAAACTCAATATTTGCATCATGCTGCAGGGTGGTATGCAAAGCGCCATCGCTGTGCACCTCCAATCCACCACTTTAATTATAAGAAAAGACTGTGTCACGCTGGGATCTGCCTGAAAACCCCCCACATCTCCTTTAGTTTCAGTGTCAGCGCAGATTCTTGGCTCTGTTTTTGCTGATTTGTTGCCCTCCTGCGAGGACGTCATTGAGTACGGTACTTCAAAGCGTTTCTTTGTCCCGCAGTTATGGCTTCTCAGCATATTCACTTGCAGTTTACAGTCTTTCATGTAGAACAGTACGCCTTTTTAAACCTTTTTTTTTAAATAGGAAAATACTTTGACTGACAGATCCCTTTCTGTAGCTGCAAGTTGAGTAACTTTTGCCTCACAATTTAGGATTAAAGACAAAAGTTTCTCCTGAATATCTTTTTAGATGCTCATATATTTTAGTAACTCAGTTCAGAACATCACCATTACCATGAGAAGTTTTTATTTTTTATAAACGATGCCTTAACAAGCAAAATGAAAGTAAGAGGTAGAAATTTGGTTCAAGACAGGAAACGGACTCATACTGAAACTTCAGATCCGGAAGGTTCGTCTTGACATTGTTACTTCAGTCAGGATAAATTTTCTTTAGACATCACTTCTTCATCAGTTGTTTATATTAGACTCCATCTTTCTATTCTCTATCTTCCTTTTTTAAAACCCCTTTATGACAATACATTTCTCTAGATCACATGGAATAAGTTTTATTTTGAAATTACCTAATGAATAATAAAAGAGTAACAGTTGCTGTGAGTGATGAATCTTTTATTATTTATTTAAAATAAATACATTGTGTGATTTAAAATAAAAGGTTTCTTACCTAAAACATTTATTTTGAAGGGGCTGCTGTCGTCTTTCTTTCCAGGTTTTTGATTATCAGCTGTGAAGGAGACAGAAGGATGAAGATGCTTAGGAAACCAAACTTTACCATCAGCATTAACAAAAGTGTGTTTGCTGAAACAGAGATGTGTTTCCTTTGTTAAATGTGTGTGTGTGTGTGTGTGTGGGGGGGGGGGGGGGCCATGGGAACTAAACCAGTCCAAATAAAATGTGTTTGCTGGGTTTTTTGGGGGGGGGGGGGGGGGGGGGTGACATGAGAACTAAACCAGTCCAAATAAAATGTGTTTGCTAGGTTTTTCTATGTGACCTCCATTCATTTGTTCTAAACCTAGTGAGCGTATTCTGCTGCTGTTTTCACTGCCTCTTGGTGGAGCCATCTGACTCTCAGATCTGCAGCTTGTGGAGTTCCTCTTATAACCTTTCCTCTCTTCCGTCTTCTCTGCAGTCTAACTAAGGAAGAGTATAAAATTCTCATCACATCTCCACTTTCATGTCAGTTTTCAGTGCTTTCTTCACTCATACTCTGGCACCCTGGTGTTCAGGTATCACTATATTTCCTTCTAGTGCAGCTCCGTATCCTTTGAAGTGGATACAGAATCAATGAAAGTCTGATCTGATCTTATTAGGTGGTTGGTGAATTTTGGGAATAAACCGACATTAATGGATACATTTCAGAGATTTTCTTTTCTGGATACACCCAATTAGGAACCAGTCTTGAAACAGAATCTCAGCTCCCCCTCTGTGTCTTCCTGTTTGAAGCCAGTTCAAAACAAGCATTGCCTCAGTTCCCCAACCAACCACTAGATGGCTAATTATACAGTAAACTATTTAATCCACTGTAGCCCAACTCTGGAGCTAAAACAATTAAAGTTGTATTGAGGCTCCAACACCTGTTTTGCTTCTGTTGGTAGGGTTAATAAATATGACCACATATTTGTTTTCTAAACCCGTTGCAGGGTCACGGGGCTGCCGAAGACCTATCCCGGCCACTCGTGGGCGAAAGCAGGGGACATCCTGGACAGGTCGCCAGTCTGTCCTAGGGCCACAAATCACACATCCATGCAGACTCAGATTCAAACCTACGGACAATTTAAAGTAAACAATTAACCTATGAGGCATGTATTTGGATGGTGGGAGGAAGCCACACAAATCCCATGCATGTACGGGGAGAACATGTAAACTTCCCAAAGAACATGACCAGCGGTTATGCATTTTAATGAACTTTCTTTTATGTATATTACAACTTAAATCCTGCACAAACATGGTGTGGGGTCTTATGACTGATGGTGGACTGTATAACTGGACATGTTTTAACAACTAATAACTAGCCAGGAAGAAGATGACCACAGCGCTAAAAACGGGCTTCAAATGAGCCCAAAATAAATGACCTTCATCCACATTTTCTTTATCCAGTTGGCAGACCCCATGACTTAATGGCGTGTCCTGAAGGTGACCCCCCTCAGATGCGCCGGTTGAAACTGAAAAATAACGTTTCCTCCTGCATAATTCCACATAAACAGCAGAGATGGATGGGTGGGTGCTTTCAAAAAGTTTTAATCTAATTCAGTGCTGGAAGTAAGAAGTCAGTCTAGTGTGGTCTCAATTTGAAATTCACCACAAAAATGCAAATCTTGACCGCACTCAAAACCCCAGTGGGCTTTAAAGAAAGAGTTTGCACATCTGTGGGTGATTATGAGATCCACTCAGGAACGGATGTTTTCCTGACATGTAAACACACCGCTGTGTGAAAACAATGTTTACTGCTTCAGATTTAAGTCTGAAGCATCAGAATAAAGCATCAAAGAAATGCAGGGCGAATCATAATAGTGGTGAGACTGGAAAAAAATCCAAAGCAACTGGATAAAGTATGTGCTTTTGGTCTTTATTTTAAGACCAATGGAGGAAAAAGATTGAAGAACCTTCCGCCTCACATTCAGGTGTTTGTTTTGGTGGATTTTGATTAGCTGGGTTTGCTGTCGTCGCTTGACTTCCTGTTTGTTCTCTCTAACCTTGTCTTCTCAGGATTGTGTGTTTTGTTTACCCTTTAGGACAGACTGAAGCAGGAGGAGGAGGTGTCAAGGGATGATACCAATCCAAGGCTCACTCCTTTTTATCAGAGTGGAGGTGGTGAAGAGTCAATCTATTCCTTTCGTGTGTGTGTGTGTGTCTTTGTGTGTGCAGACAGTGATGCGTGCTGGCAAAAAGAAGCATTCTCAAACAGACAAAGGAAGCAGTCGGCTTCGCTTTGGCTTGTTGTTGGGGTTATTTTGCCATTGATAGGCTGCGAATTTTCATACTGTCTGAAGAAACATTGCCAGGAATGATAAAAAGCAAACAAACACAAACAAGTAACCTCGCACTTCTATCCTTATGGGGACATCCCATGGACTTTCTCTTCCAAGAACAAAATTTTCCGATTTTTTAATTTGTTTTTATTGTGAGAAACAAATTACGTCCCATACTTAAAAAGAAAACACATAAATAAAATGTATAAATTCAAGTAGTAACTTGTGATCCCAAACAGAGTCAACTTTATTCACCAGAAAATGTCCCTATGATTTAAAATCTTACACTTTTTACATTTTAAGGAAGAATCTTCTTAACATCAGAGACTTCATCTCCTTTTTATCATCCAACCACAGCCTGAAAGATCAGCAGACACCAGGTTCCAAACTGACTTTACAAACCATGTCCTCACACAGTCACATGAACCAGAACACCCGACACATACACACAGATTAGCTACGAATACATGAAAACACACACTCATCCATTTTTAATGCTTTATCGTTCCTGAAGAAATATTGACAGAGCTCTCACTCTGATTCTCTTTGTATGTGTCTCCCTCCCACAGCCCTCCATCCTCACCTCCCTTCCCCTGCTCCTGTCCGTCTTTGGTCTCCCTCCTTTCCTTGTTTTGCAGCCTGACAGAGCGGAGCAGAACGCTGCAGGAACGATCACACGGTTTTCGCAACAAATGTGTGTTTCATGAGTGGGGCGTGCCCTCAATGTGTGGGTGAGTGTGGGTGTGGGGGGCATAAAACTGAGATGGAGGTTCCAGTTTCATCAGAACAGTCAAACAAAGACAGGATGGGTCTTGAGTTGGCTGTAGCTCACTGACCTCAGCAGACTGTCTGTTGAAGGTTTAAATCCCGGGCTGGACGGTTGCTGCAGTTTTTGTGTTCTTAAGCAAGACACCTAATTCTACATCACACATCACTGGAGTCTGCAAAGGTGCTTTTATTCTGACACTTTTGGTCTTCCAGAGCCGGTTCCTGTCTGATAGTTTTCTTTAAAAGAAGAATCATGAAAAGGTTTAAAGAATGTGTGGGTAACCATGGTACCCCAACCGAGCCAACCCTGACAGTAAGAGAAATTCCAAGAACTTTCTTCTTCTTGCTTTTTTCCCCTGCATCTCAAAACCATGTACATAAATAAACAGTTTTCTGTTTGACCAACTGTTGGAACTGTACTGCTTCTCAGATGATTTGGTTCACCATAGTGGCATTGTGGCATATTGTGTCAAAAGCAAATTTATCAAAATAAACAACTTAAGTCAAAGATAGCTGTGCTATTCAAAAAGATCACATCAACTTTTTCCTTCTTTTTGCCATTTTTTTTGTCAACTGACAGCTTGGTATCAAAGCAATAATTATTCCATAAAAGATTCATGCAAAAGGGCTGGTGGGTGTTTGGACCTCTGACAATGGAGAACAAACACAGTACTTGTATCAATTATTGATTTCATGAATTCTTCTTACTGGGGAATAAAACTTTTAGCTGGAGATCCAGTCTTGACCCGCGTGGATCTCCTGGATTTAGGATCTGAACATAAATGAGTCTAAGATTTGGACCCATGCCCTGAAGTGACAGCAGATCAGGAGAAGGAGCAGGTGCTCTTCACCTCAGGGGTCTATGACACCCACAAACTTCCAGACCACCCCCCTCTTGGCTGAACCAATCAAGACGCTCGGACAGTGAGATGAAAAATCCCTCCGCCCCGCTGGGCTCCATCTCCTGCCAACGAGCACATCTACGGCGAGATGACACATTGCGATTCAAGGTGAGTCAGTCAACACAGATCCGATGTGAGGAGCTTCACAGGGGCTGGAGGATCTTTGGGGTGTCTGCTCAGACTTTGAACAACATCAGACGACTAACCGTGACTGCAAATCAGGTTTGTATCTACGCTCGCAGCCCTCGCTGCTTCTGAGAGGAAAAACAGCAAAGTGAGGGATCAAAAGATCTATGACTCATGCTCGGGGAAATTTGTTCTGCATATTTAAGGAGGCTGCAAGGGGAGAATTTTTTTAAAAGCAAAAAGAGCCGATTGCAGGAGTTATCCCGGGTTGGTTCTTGTGCATCACGCAGCCGGTCACACATCACTGTAGTCCTGACCTCATCAGATAGTTTTCACCTCACTGCGGTCAACCAGATATTTGATTGATTCATTTTTTCACATCTGAAATCTGGAGACAATCAGAGTTCTTCTAAAAGTAAAGACATAATCAAATCTCTACTTCAGCTTGACCTCTTCTAGATCTTTCCCTCAGATTATCTGCAAACAGGATTCAGATGACTTCCGGAGGAACCTCAGCTCTGCCGCTGCATGCTTAGTTTGAGTCCTAATGAAAAAGCTTCTGATTAGAAACGTTAATTTGTCTGACACGGTTTCATAACGAGACGGATTCATTAAACTGTCACAGCGATCAGCGGGAATCAAACATCTTCAGTCCCACTTTTTTTCCTTAACGTCAGGAAGACAATGGGAAATAATGAGACGCATGCAGGTGAGAAGATTCTCTATGGATAGCAAGAGATTTTTTTTTCCTTTATGCATAACTTATACAGTAAAGCATAAAGGTAAGAACATGAAAACTAAGGGGATGGGAAGATCTAGGGAAAAAATTAAAATAAAAAGATACAAAAGGATCATAAACATGCAAAAGAAAAGAGCAAAAGTATAGAAACTATTTAAAAAATTAACAAAAGAATATTAAGATCAGAAAAAATAGGTAAGAATTTAAGATATCCCAGCCTGAAAAAAACAAAAGAAAAGGACAGTGAAATGTGGATGAAAATATATATTTTGAGAAAAAAAATGATAACAGGAAATGGGAAAAGGGAAATTACTAGAAGCAGAAAAGAATATTATGGAAATGAGACCAGGAGGAAATGAGATTAAAAAGTTTTGAGCGAGCAGATGTCAAGAAAAAGTTTTGAACAAAGGAAGAGGTTAGAACACATGGAGACAGAAAACTATCATTTTATAATAGATATTACAGGAAATAATAAAGACAAGAGGAATGAATAATACTTTCTCTATATATGACTTTGTTAGGCAAATAAGTAATTTTGTTTTTTTTTGAATGGGACCTTCACATCCAACATCCCTTTAGACCCCCCAATGACATTTTTGAACCTAGTTTTGATTGTAGGATCAGCTGCTTCATATTTTCAAACTGAAAGGGTCTGCTCTAAGGTCACTCCAGGGGTCACCGGTCCACACTTCACCTCCAGCTGTTTACATTCACCTCCAGCAGACTCCCGGCATGAAGCAGAAGATCTGCCACATCAGAAAAACATCTCCTGTCAGCAGGAGAGTTGCACTAATGTGTATGAAGTGTGTTCACAGTGAGCCTTCAATGGAAAGATCTGACCTTCATTTAGTTCAAACCTCAGCAAACACTCAAGAGAACAGCTAAGAGAAATAAAAGCCCCACTCCAATCAGCTTTCATCTGTTTTCAAATTGTTCCCAGGGGTCTTTTAACTGCGATTATGTTGTTTTGAGCCAAAATTTAAAACATTCTGTCGTTTTCTAGGACATAGTTTCTGCAGAGCAGCAGTAGTTCATTAGTTTTTCACCTCTGAGTTGTGTGCAGGACTGTTGAAGTGGAGTAAGCCCGCCCCCACTTCCTATCACCCATCTGTTTATACTCTCTCCTGCTAGTTTAACAGCCTCTCAGAACCCCAGCCAAACAGTACCAGTGCAAAAAAAATGGCACACAATAAAATGGATCTATTTGTCTCAAAGTGGATGCATCAGAATGGAGCGGAGCAGAGAAGCTTGTTGGTAGTATTTTCTACATCACAGCAACAAGCTTTTTTAAACTCCATTTTTTTGTCCGCTCCACAACAAACACTAAGAAATTATATCAATATGTGTCCTTCATCATCAGAAGACGATCCTTCCATTCAGTGTGTCTTTTCTTTCCCATTAGACGAAACTGTTTGGAAGAATATTTACATAAAATCCTTCCTTTGCACACCTCAGATAAGTTAGCGGTGGAATTTGGTCAGAAATCTTACCGAGGCACCTGCCCAGGTGCTTGACGTCGATCTGCTCCTGCTTCATACACGACGCCTCTCGCACCAGACAGGGATTGTTGTAGGAGTTTCCATCCGTGGCGCACACCGGGTTCTCGTTGTGACCACTGCAGTCAATGTTGCAGATGCACCTGGGGGAGGGGGTGAAACAGCAGATCATGGTCATGGTCAAGGACTGGGAGATAAACTTGTATATCTGCATCTGAACTCAGCCTGAGAAGCTCCATCCACGTCATTAGCTAAAACAATTTTAGTCAAATTATCATTTGTAGCTCACTGACTCATTAATTCTGTGCAGAATGTAAGCAAAGTTCTTTCTTAATCCTGTAAAAGGACACGTGTGCCACTCTGAGTCATACCCATTACTTTCAATTTTCTCCCTAATTATGATGATCTTTGCATGGGAAAAAAACTTTTTTTTCTGCTCAGGACTTTTTTTATGCACTACTTCTTTTTCCCAACATTTTATCATGAAAAAGTAATGTTTTTTGTTTTCTAAAAAAAGAGCTGTAAAACTGCATATGCAGATGAGCATTTATATTATCTCAGCTGTGTTTGACTATAATTCAGATATATGTTCAGGTCTGGTCAGACCTTCCCCCTTGAAGGAAGCATTGATCTGTGAGATTTCAGCTCATATATTCAGAAACTGGCTCATCACAGACAGGAAATGGTTTTCTTACAGAAAAGGCACAAATGCAATATTAAGGGGAACAGCATTTCATATTTATATATGTAAACATTACACAGCAGTTTATAGTTTTAACAATTATGATGATGAAGCCAGTTACCATCTTAACAAAAACATGAAATCCTCCTCTGATCAAATTTGGGCTAAAACATTTAGGCAGAGAACATCAAAATATATCAAAAATAAAACAGTGGAGATAAACAAGGTCTCTGATTTTAAGGCGATGTTTATACAAGCTCCCTGCAAGCAGCCACTTCCAGGGAAAGTCAGTACAGTCTGAACACGGGTAAATGCATGTTTTGGGTTTCTATGTTCAAAACTCTCACGTTCACACATAGTTACACACATTTTTCAGACAGTTTCCGGGCTATATGTACAAAACGTGGTCAATCAGGGACTTTGATGGTGTCTCTTTTATTTTACAGAAGTGCAAACCGTTTGAAAATTGACCATGGAGATAAAAATGTATAATTACAGCTTGTGCTCGGCTGGAATTACATGACACCAAGTCTTTTGTGTTTCAGAATAGAAAGAAAAAACCTGTAACAAGATTTGCAACATTTGGACTGCTTTGAAATTTGCACAGAGCCTCTTCCAACTGTAGGTGATTGACAAGCGTTCGTAAACAGTAGAAGAAAAAAAGGAAGAAGAAGCCCCTGCCTGCTTATCTGGTGTGAACACCTTATGCTAAACGCTGTGAATGTAGCTTAAGCCAACTGGATTTTGTTTGCCAGAATTATAAATGGACGAAGGAAATCCTGGGACGCTCAAGCAGATCCTTGGGTCGTGCCGGAACGTTTGAGAGCTGTGGGTTTATGGGGAGGTGACTGCATGCATCCATGTTTTTTCTCTGTGGTATAAAACAGACTTTCTTGAGGTCAGACAGGAATCATGTCTGCAGATGACACCATGATGTGCAGTAAGAGCCGGTGGAGGAAAACACATGGACAACAAGGCAGCAAGAGAAGATGCTTTGTGGTGTAGAGACAAATGGATTAAAGAAACTATGTCGAGATATTGTGTGAAAAGACAGACAAGAAACTAGACTTCCATCTTTTTGAGGAATTTTGGAGATGGAACTGTTGGCTCAGATCGGAAAGAAACGAGCAAATAGAAGGTGTATAGATGTGGTAAATAGTAACAAGAAGTTAAAGAATGGAAACCAAAAAAGAGAAAAAAGAAGTCTTCTAGAGCTTTGAACCTGGTTCTTATGGATGTACATGTACAGCATAGAAATAAAGATAAAGAAGGAAGTAAAACCCTAATTTAAGCTCACACAGGGGCAGCAGGTTTGGTCTTTGAGAAGCTGAATTTAAAGTATCTTTAGCACACACACTTATGAATCCTCAACAGTCTAGTTTATAGCATCTCTGCCTTGTCTGGTGCGGCGTCTTGCATTCGTCATAAATCAAAGCACTACTTAAAGTTTCCACTGGTTTCAAACACTCACCAGACATCTTCCGAGTCTTCGTCACACTCGGCTCCATATTTGCACGTGCTGCATTTGGTGAACTTTTTCCCCACATCCGAACCTGAACCTTCATCATCTGAAAACAAACCAACACAATTCTTCATCATTTCAGATTTCCTTGGGTCTGAATTCAGCAGGAAAATCTTTTTTGCTTCATTCGACAATCTCTTTTGTCAGGGTGAAATTGTGGATGAGTGTTGGATTTCCCTATAGAGCAGGAAGAAAATAAAAACCCTTGTAGGAGTTTATTACCAAAAGTATCAACAAAAGTGACATCAGAGGAGTGGCACATCCAGTTTGGTTCACTAAAAGTTTGCAGGATTCTGTCTGGGACAGAATCTGTCACGAACAGACATGCAGTCAAACCCCAAAAGACAAGAATCCTCTCAGAACCCCTTCACAAACACTTTGAATGGATGAGAAATAAAATGGTTTCACAGTGGATGATGGAAAATGCCCTACTTTACTGATAAGCCCCATTCAGAGATGTGCAGCTGAAAAAAGGCTTCTGTGAGGAAAGGAGAAGCAAAATCAGACTGAAGATTGACAGAATCCTTAAACTCTGACTGATTTAAGGTTAGTCCCATATTAAAGTGTTCTTGGCAACACATTTTCACATTATCTGTCCTCAAAAGTATACATGAGAACATTAAAAGTGCTTCTAGTGTGAGATTTAGTGTTTTTTAAATTTGGGGGTTTGTGAAATGAAAACTATCAGAATAAAGTCCAAAAAGATTAAAATGATGCCTTTCTTTAGAAAATGCTTGTGTGAACGGAAAGCAGGCATGAGACTTTAACAGTTAAAAAAAAATCTAAAAAAATGTTAAAATAAAATGAAATGAGGCATTCTGAGTAAGCTAAAAAGAAAAGCAATTCAAACCCTGAATGTTTTGCTTGCCAAAAAATAAAAAAAGCTAAAGGGTGCCAATAAAGGAGAGTAAAAAATAATTGCAATAGAGTTGAGTCAGCTTTTAACACGATTGCTGAGTCAGCATTCATATGTCTGTGCTGTGATGTCATTTTTCAAACACATTTTATTGATGGAAACCCGTTTTTTGAAGGTTTATTTTTAATGGACTTGCTTATATTGTACAGTTGCCATGGCAACATTGTTGAATCACTGGCCTGATTAGAAAAAATTCTTCCTTTTTGTTTCTTTGGTAAATACGTGATAGAAAAACAAAACATTTTTGTTGTTCATACAGCTGCACTAAATACTCCTTGGAAGGAGGTAAAACATAATTGCTGAGTACAAATTTGATTTTTCTTGGCACATTTAAACTGTAATCCTAAATTGGAACCTTCATGATAAATTGTTTGCTGGATAGCTCAGTTAGCTGTGTGGAGGAGTGGTGCATGAGAAACCGATTCCTATAGAGAGCTATAAACTTTATCCAGTGTGGGTCTTTGGGCAAGACCCTTTACGCAACTGCCTAACTATGTTGACCCCCTGTGCTGGACCCCAACCTGGATAGAATACAGGATTGTGCCAGGATGGGAATCTGGCATAGAAAATCTCTTCATCATCGATCTTAGTGAAAGGTGATTCGCTGTGGCGACGCCTAAAGGAATATGCAGAAAGGTGAACAACAATGATAGTTTGAAGCTACCGAGTGAGTCGTAATGCTCACATTAGGAGCATTACGAGGAAGGAGCCTCTGATTGGAAGATTGAAGTTCAGTTCCTGCCTGTCCATATGTCAAAGTGTCCTTGGGTAAGACACTGAACCCCGCATTGCTCCTGGTTGTAGGTTGGTGAAGGTCTTATGCAGCAGAGCTTCCATCAGCGTGTGTGTATGGGTGAATGGGACTGTAACTGTAAAGCACTTTGATCCTTCTAAGAAGGTGTTAAAGCGCCATTCTAAAAAAAAAAAAAAATCTGGTCAAATTTATAAAAAGTCCTTTAGAAGCAAATGTTGCTGCATTAAAGTTTCATCTAAAGCAACAAACTTTCAGATGATTGCAGTTTCTGCAAAGCCAAAGGGAGATTGAAGCTTCTTTTGCTGAGATGCGAGTCATGAAACTGCTTGTAGCTTCTGTTTCCTCCACCGTTGCACTCCTCCATCAACATAAAACAAGTAAAACATAAAAAAAACACCTTCCTAATTTACGTTGTGTGTCTGTTTCTGCTCCATCGGTTGCTGCACTTTTATCTTCAACCTTGAACGACACAATTATCTTTGAACATTATTGTTCCTGCAGCGCTTTCCACAACACTGACTTGATTTCATTTCCAAAACAACCTCCAGCTCGCTTTCTGCTGCGCTGCCACCGGTAACGCTGATGGCGCCCCCTCTGCCACTGACACGGCTCACACACTTTTCTATCAGACACAGCCGACTGTGTGAGGAGACTCTCGGAGCTTATCGGCCAAATGGAAACGGAGACGGCGCATTACGGTCTGCTGGTATTATCATCATCATTACAGGGACTGGGTTTGATAGCATGGCACTGGATGACGTCTGTCCTCCTGCAGAGCAGATGATCCACTAACAGCCACAACAACAAAAATCAAAAAGCCACAGGAATTATTCAAGGCTGCCTTTCATCAAAGCAGACATTTTATGAATCATCAGGAGCAGTTTTGCTAGGACGAGTTAATGACCATCCCTAAAAGCTCAGCCCAAAGCAATGAAAATCCATTTTTTAACCTTTTTTCAGTGTTTTGTTTTGAAAAAAAAATCATTAAAAATATGATGAAAGCGTGGGATTCACAGCAGCTAAATAAACTACAAACAACGGCAACTAAGACTGGGCGTTGAGTTTAATGCTGTTTTCCCATAAAATGGACCTTTTGACTCAAAAGAAAACTTGAGCTTTTTATTCTTTCTGAAAGTTAACTGTGAACACAAACCATGGTCTGAATGTCAACCCCTTAATTCTCATATTCCAATATGGTGTAGGACTTTTATCTTCCCAGGCCACTCTATTTCGATTCATTTGTTTTTTCACATTTTTCCCTGGAGGACCTCCGATGTCATAAAGTCAGTCAGTGAATTTATGACAGTCAGTGAACGGGTTTCCATGTTACAGGATGCTCCTGCATCCTGTAACATGGCAGGAGCATCCTGTAACACCGGAAGATTAGCTCCAGTATTTACATTCTTTCAAGTACCGTAACTCTTCAATCATTTATGCAGCAAACCCAATTCCAGCAAAGTCTGTTTTGGTGAAAGTGAGCTTTGCCCTCCCATGTAATACTCTAAGTTATAAATGTGTTGCAACGTGTTCCAAAAATTTCCAAAAAGACGGGCCTGGACATGTGTTGGTTTCAGCAGGGGCACCTTCTGTGCCAAGCGTAATTTTCAAACCATGATGTCTTAGTGTCTTACCAACAGTAACCATGGAAACGGTGGTCCCAGCTCTTTTCAGGGCATTGACCAGCTCCTCCTGTGTAGTCCTCACCTTTCTTAAGATCACTGGAACCCCATGAAGTGAGATCTTGCATGGAGCCCCAGTCCAAAAGAGATTGACCGTCATGTTTGGCTTCTTCCATTTTCTAATAATTGCTCCAACAGGGGATCGCTTTTCATCAAGCTGCTTGACCATTGCCCTGCAGCCCTTTCCAGCCTTTTGAAGGTCTACGATTTATTCTCTGGTGTTTTTGGTCTTTTATCTCTTTGGTCTTGGCCATGTTAGTAGTTGGAGTCTTATTGATTGTATGGGGTGGACATTTGTCTTTATGCAGCTAACCACCGCAAACAGCGGCATCAAATTTAGAACAGTAAGTGGAGTGGAGGTGGACTATTTAAAGGTGGACTAACAGATCTTTGAGGGTCAGAATTCCAGCTGATGGACAGGTGTTCAAATATTTATTTGCAGCATTAAGACACAAATAAATGATTTAAAAAATCATGCAATGTAATTTCCAGATTTGTTTTTTACATAATGTCTCTCACAGTGGACATGCACCTAAATGAAAATTGACCATGAGTTCTAAGTAAGAACTCACAAAATCACAGGCTGTTCAATTACTTATTTGTTCAACTGTATAGTCAATAGCCGTTCCTCACAAAAGCCAAGTGGATCACAGACAACATTGGATGACATCAGAACAAGGACAGCAGTCTGTGCAATCTTATCAGAGACAGCGGAATAGTAAAATCCTGACATGGTCGCTGCGATGAGCTGCTGTGTTGACAGAACCAGCAGAACAGAAAACTGACAAAACACTGTCTCTAACACAGAGGACGATTGTTGGAGCTTCTTTAAAGGCGCTCCTAAGAGAGAAATATAATCAGGTTTAATGAAACACGGGCTTCTTGAATAAAGCAAAAAATAATGTTTGTCAAAAAGTGTGCAAAAACTGGACCACATGGCTTAAAAAGAGCTAAATTGGCCAGTTCAAATGAATACTATACTTGTTAATTTTTGCTACTATAACTGACCACCATGCAAATACAACACACACTGCAGAAACACTAAAATTCTCTCTTTCATGTGTTCAACTGAAGACACAAAAAACAAAACAAATGTCAAAGGGCGTGGGTGTCCATAAGACGCCTGGATTTAAATGATGGTGTGATGTCAGATGTCTGGTTGTGTATCTGAGTTGTGTGTGTGTGTGTCTGTCTGCAGAGACCCTCCACAAACAAAGATGCCTCTCCGCTGCAGATCCTCATCCATCGATCGGCAGCCTCAGAGCCCCAACTGAGCTCTCCATGTTCAATACATCCGAGCACAGCGGGCCAATCTGTCAGCCAGCAGCCACACACACACATTCACACAAGCATGCACACAAACACACAATGCACACACTAAACCACCAAGCCATTCTTTTGTGTTTTTCATTGTAACCTCCCTCCCCCCCAAAAATAAAATCATGTTTCTTAGAGTGAATGTAAAATGAGTGATATCTCTACCATCTCATTCATAATGCAGCTTTGTCTGAAGAAGATCACATGACCACCTCCACAGGGAGACATCCATTTACCTCTGGTTTTCTATTAATGTTTTACTCTGAATTTCACTTTACATGTAAGAGGAGACTCACTAAAGGCGATGGACAAAGGAACTTTTTGCTTTCCATCTCCTCCAAAACTAATAAATCTCTTTCATGTGAACAGTTTCTCTGCATTTTGCAACATTTCCATGTGTCTGTGTGACTACGTAGTTTCAAATAAAACATAACGTTTGATGAAAATTTTAATTTTAACATGTACTTGTAGCATTTTTTTTATAATGGAGGATGAAAATTAAGCTTGAGTTAATTATAAATATTATAATAATATATATTATAAATATTAAACTTAAATTTGGGGAGGACACTTGGATTTGTGGGGGCTTTCAGGTTTTACAGGATTATTAAGAACTGCAAATCTCCCCACTATAAGAACATTGCCTATGTGTAAATATTGTACCTATATTTTTTGCACCAACTTGGTGATGGCTTTAATCTCATGAAGGGACAATAAAATGCCTTCTGATTACTAAACGTCAAATCATCACCATCAACAATGGCTGCTTCTTGTCGTAATGATGCCAGAGTTTGTGTTGTTGTTTCTCTGGCTGTGGTGAATACTGCTATACAAGCCTATGAAAAAAAAGCAAAAACATGCATAAAAAACAAGCAGAAACAAGAAAGAATTCTTCTAAAACCTGCTCCTGCCAGAAATTCTATTTATGCATAAATCAAAAACAGGAAGGCAGCTCTTCATCCTCATCATCATCACTTCCTAATGTCTTTCTTTTAGAAAAATAGAATCTAGAGATGGAAAGACTTCGGTGCAGAAAAACCTCAGAATGCTTCTTTTCACCAGCTTAGTCTTGATTTTATTTTTGAAAGTTGTTTTTCTTTTCCTTTTTGATTTTCCTCACAAAGTTTCCTGTTACAGAGGTGCCTCTTCCCATTATTTCCAGTTTTTCCAAATATCAATAAAGTAGTGTGTTTGACCTAATCTACTTCTTTTTTTTTAATATTTGGAAATAAATGGTTCTGGTGAGCTTCAGGACAGCCTGTGATTCGCTGTTGGATCTTTGTGTCTGTGGACGTTTCTTCACACTGTCTTTACTGAACCGAGTCAGTAATGTAAAAGTCAGCTGGTGTCCGTGAAAGAGTATTTTACACACTAGCCGTTATGTCCTCCTCCACCGCATCCATGAACCTCCTCTTTCTTCTTCATGTAAGCCCCTTTCCTGGTAGCTACAACCTCAGCATCCTTTAAAAACACACTCCAATGAACATTGTGTTTTTTGGTCATTTTCTTCATGATGGAAGCCATATGCAAAGAAAATTAAGTTTAACATTGCCTTTCTGAGTGTTTCATAATTCAAATCGTTTTGAATCAAAAACAGCTTGTATCAGTGATGTAAAAGCTACAATCAGTGTGCCATAAGCTCCTTGCTCCGCTCCATTCTGATGCATCCACTTGTAGACGACTAGTACTATGTACGTCTTTGTTTTCCTCGTCTGAGCTGTTTTTTGGCTCAGAACTGTATGGCTGGACAGCTCCAATATTTCTCACCATTTTCGTTGCACCGGTAATGTTAGGTTGGGGTTGTAAGCTAGTAGCAGAGCGTGTACACAAAGGGATGATGGGAAATGAGCACAGATTTACTCCACGCCAACAGTCCCCACCCACAATCTCAGAGGGGAATTTCTAATGAGCTACTGCCGCTCTGCAGAAACTCGGTCCTAGAAAATGACTCTTTTTAGGGTAAAAGCAGCAAAATCATAATTAAACATCTGGGAATGTTTTTGCAACAGATCCTCTTAGCATCTTCAAACCATCTCAATCTGCTTCCTTGAATTCATCTTTTAAACATCTACCTTGAGCTGACCCTTGTCTGATTCTATCCATCCTCATTACTCCCAAAGATAACCCCAACAGCTTCAGCTCTGCCTCCTGTCTCTTTTTCAGTCTCTAAAGCAACAACACAACTGCTCTTTCTACGGTTGCCACTTGAGTTCCTTTCATTTACACACAGATTCTCTGTCATCCTTTTTCTCATTTTTGGAGCAAACCTCCACTTCCCTAGATGCTCTGACTACAGATTACAATGTTATTTTCCTTTTTTCTGTTACTAAACATAGGATTTTTATTTTTGGATTTCACCAGTCACATCATCTTTTCATTTATTGTATGATTGTTCTGAGTGGTCTTTTAATCCTGATTATGCCGTTTAAGCCAAAGCAAAAATACCTGTGTTTTCTAGAACATAGTTTCTGCAGAACGGCTGTAGTTCATTAGAAATTTCCCTCTGAGTTGTTGGTGGGACTGTTGGAGGGCAGCCACCCCGTCCTCCCTTTCCCTTCCCATTGCTTAGAGATTGGAGATGACAGCTTGCGGCCTGCCCAGCGCATTTTTTACATCACAAATGCACTGGTTTTTCAACAGCATTTTTTTCTGCTCCTGATTCACAACTTTGAAGAAATACTCAGAAATGCAATGTTAATCTTGATTTTGTGTATGTAGGTACTCTATCATCAGAATAGCCACAAGAACATGTTAAAAATACCATAAACCCATTTTCATCTGAATGGGTCTTAAACTGTTCTTCTTTTTATAACTATCAAGTTAAAGCTCACACTCTCGTACTGAACAGATTAATTACAGTTTAGAAACATTTAGGTCTAATCACCGGGACCGGTAGTCATGACAACCACAGATGAACGTTTGCTGTCATCTGCATAAACTGCCCGTATTCTCCCTTAATTCCTTTCTCAACTGTTATCTTTGTTTAGGAGTTCAGTGATTCCACTTTGAGCTTTAAAAAGTACCTGTATTAATTAAATACTATAATAATGTAGAGTTTTCTGCATCTGGATAAAGAAGTGTGAGAAGAGTTTTTAGAGAAACCATCAGACATTAATTTTGTAAAACAATAGTCTGGTTCCATTTTTTTAAACAAGTTTGGTTGTTTCCAAATGCTGTGGTTCTTCTTTGCCCAACAACCAACACTTTTTCTGAATGATGGGGAAAAAAAGTCACATAAATCACAACAAATCCCTTAAGACACTTCCAGCTGTAGGTGAGTGTCTGAAAGAGTTCACTTACAATCTGTGGATTTTAGGAAACACCACTTACACTTCACAATCCACTTAGGATGGATTTTAGGATTATCAGAGTTTTTTTTGGGAGCAAAACCAGACCACAGAGGCAGCTTTCATTCTGCCGACGGGGGTTGTCATCACATCTGTGCCTCCTCAAATCCTCCAAGACAGAGAGGAGACACACACGTCCCGCTCCAGAGGCAGGAAAAGGCCAATTAGACCCACGTGAAAAGGTTAAAAAAACAAAAAAACAGAAAAGGAAGCTGAGAGGAGATCACAGACTCCAGAAGCCACATTTCTACAGTGACGACTCTGCAGAAAACTGCTTTAATTAAGGTGCTCAAATGTCATGCAATTAGAATGTTGATTATCTTTGTGCAGCTGTCATAAATGGGTTTGTTTTGATCTGAATGTCGGCCTCATTTTCATCTGAAAACAGTGTTCCACCTGCTGGAAACTGCTGCTAAAATCCCAATGTAAAATGGAGCAAACTTTTGGTTTGATTCAGCAACATGATAATTTTAACAAAGTAAAGTATTTATTTTTTGCACTCAGTCTTCATTTTAAAGTCAAACTCCAATCATGCTTTGATTTAATGTAAAAGTGTTCCTAGTGGTCTCTATGGGTTTCTGCAAAGCAGCAGTTCCTTATAACTTGCCTTTAAGCGCAGGGCATGACTGTCTGCGCAGAGGAACTCCGCCCCCCTTCCCCTTCCTATTGCTGAGGGCTCAGGGCAAGGACCCTCTTTTTCAATGACATTTTTTCTTCTGCCCCTGATTCACAACAATTTCAAAAAAGAAATACTCACAAATTAGGTTTATTTCTTTCATATATGTCCATTATCATCAGAAAAAAGCCACAAGAACATGTTAAAAACACAGAAAAAATTCAATTTTCATCTGACATGGTCTGTAAGCAATTTAAAAGGAATGAAAATATTTTACAGGTTGACTGATTATTAAAGCAATTCACTGAATATATTTATTTTTTTATAATCTCAGGTTAATTTAAAGTCCAGCCCTTTGAAAATGCAAGTCACTGTCAGAAAATCATTAGAATGACAGATCTGTTACGAATAGACGCTGGAAGGCTAGGCTAGAAAGTAATTGATTTCTGCAAACCTGATGAGTTCACTGAAAGTTTACCTATAATTTTAAAATTTTAAAACAAGTCAAAAAGTATACTGAAACCTAACTTTAGAATGAAATGTTAGAACACATCTAGATCACTAGACTGTAGTAAATTACTGTCTGTATGTTTTAAAATGTAACTTTCACTGCCTCTCTCTCAGGCCTTTGGTTATATTTCAGGTTAAATAAATATCAATGACTCATGTTGCGCTCTGTGGGGGTTTGTGTTTGATTTGATGATTTTTAACACTTCGCAGAGCTGATTTGGAGATGGTGGGTGTGGGTGTTGTTGGTGGGGGGGTGTGCTGTGAAAAACTCACCAGTGATGCTGACTTTCCATAAAACTCTTGATTATGAGTACATTTAAATATACTTGGACTTGTTTATCTTCCTACATCCGTCAGGTTTCAGGAAGGGATATTAAATCCCTGAATGAGTTTGAAAAATTGTTTGTTTTATTAAACATTTACCAATAGAGACTTTTCTCGACAAATGTCTCTGGTTGGTTTTTCCCTTTTGTATCTTTTGTGCTACTTTATGGTCAGGTTACCACACCTTTGGAAAGCATTTTGGTTTATCTGGTGAAAAGTTGTGGAAGTAAATGGAGCCTGATCAGTGCATAAGGTCACCACTGTCTGATCAGTGGTTAAATAACCAAGTATGTTTTTGCACCTTTAAAGTCCCACTTCAATCCAATCATCTTCTGATCTACTGTAAAAGCGTTCCCATTGGTCTTTTAATTATGATTATGCCATGTTTAGCCCAAATTAAAAAACCTGTAAGAAACCTAGTTTCTGCAGAGCAACAGGAGTTCATCAGAAATTTGCCTCTGAGTTGAGGGTGACACAGAGTAGGCCTTCCCTGACTTCCCATCATCCCTTTGTTTATACCCTCTCCAAATAGCCTATAGCCCCTCACAACCGAACTGACATTACTGTTGCAACAAAAATGATGAGCAATATTGGAGCCGTTCAGCCTTACAGTTATGAGCCAGATGCCAGATTAGACGAGGAAAATGAAGACGTACATGGATCTAGTAATCTACAAGTGGATTCATCAGAATGGAGCGAAGCAGGGAGCCTGTGGCTTTTTTAAACGACTATTTTCATCTGCTCCAGACTCTCGTTAAATAAAGAAATACTCACACGTGCAATTGTAAATGTAATTTGTCCTCCATTATCAGAACTATGCCACAAGAACCTTTAAAAAACACCAGAAACCCGCCTTTCATCTGTGTGGGTCTTTAACGCTTTAACGGCTGAGTTTGTGTTGACATTCTCTTGATGACGGTAACTCTTCAACTGTTGACAAAATTAACGTAATTCCAGTAAATTTTGAAGTGGAGGAAAGCAGCCTTGCGATGATATGCAACACAGTAGAGAAGTGCTTCTGCAATCAACGTAAATCAAGTGATTCTGTCACAAAGGTGCTCACTTATGCTGCACTTTTCATTAGTAATGTGTTCATAACAGTGCAAAGCTGATATGATAAGCTGCTTTTCTCCGCATCAGAATCAGCTTGATTGTGTGAATCAGCGGCCGAAGAGTTACAGTATGTCTAAGAGTGTGTTGTTTAGGTGTTAAAGGGTTCCTTCTTGTAAAAGAAATAAAAATGCATAAACTATATCGATGTATATGATAATATATTACCTTTGGCACAAAAAAGAATGAATTTTTCATTAAAATTTTTGTTTTTAACCCGGAAGTAAGACAACTCAATCTCTGAACCGCCTTTTCCTCCGTGTGGGTGCCGTTCATTTCACGACATCAACTTAGAGTTGACCTCGGCAGCGTGTCAGCATCTCGCCCAAGAAAACAACATATGAATGTTTGCAAAGATAGATGTGCAAATGAAAGTGTTTTTGCCAAACACTGCTAGCTAGATCAGTGGAGAAAGTGGATGTGTGTTTTAGTCTGTGGGCGCGGCTGGCAGCGCAGACTATTCCTGGAAGGGGCTGTTCTCACTGGTCTACGTCATAATGTGAAACCCACTCGTTTTAGTGGGTTGGGAGGGGTTGGTGCTCAGAGCGCAGGTTTTTAAAGGAATATTCAGAAATACTAAACAGATCAAAATACCACTTCGGGGTTTCTTTTCGTAAAGAATGTACATTATAATACTCTTAAAAGTTAAAAAAATGGATTTTGCCTAGTATAGGCCCTTTAACATTAGAGGTCATTGGGGGCTAGGCCTTTTGACTGACAGGTGACTGTTGACCTGTCATCTCTTAAAATAAATAATGGGGAGTGTTCTAACAATACCACTTCTGTCACAGTATCACTGCTGAGTTTAACTTTAATCTGTTTTGATTCTGAATTATTTTAAACAAACTAAATTGCACCATACACGATTCCTTTGCCCTCAGGGGGGTCCGGCAGGCCTGCCCACATGCAGATGGTAGGAAAATTGCCGCCGGCACCCAGCTCAGTAAAACCCCTCCAGGAGACAGATTAAACAGCAGACCCTGTGGTCCAGATTGCAGATGGTTGTAAAATGTCTCTATTGCCAAATCTGGTAGGAATGAGGCGGAGCTCCCACAGGACAGAGACGATCCGCCTGCTCCTCTGGGACGACTTTATGATGAAGAGCTCGTCGGTCCTTATTAGAGGATTTAATTAGCAGCAAGGGTCGTGTGGAGGAAAACTAAACCCTCAGGGATGGAAAGGCGTTCTGAGATCCAGACTTTTCAGGTTTTTGACCTCGTAGCTCCTTGAATGGTAGTAGACTGGTGTTTGTGGCAGACAGATGAGGAGTCGGCTGTAATTGATTTGTGTTTGACTTTCCCTCCTAGCGCAACACAGGAAATGAAACCCAGAAAAGGCCAAAGATAAATCAAACACTCACCCTCTCCATCTCCTGAACCAGAACCAGGATCTGTGAAGACAAACAGGCAACAACGACTGTCAGGTTTATCCTTGTTCAAGGTTTAAAAAACAAACAAGCAAACAGATGTCGCTATATTTTCACTGATGCTGCAGAAAGAAAGAAAAAAACATTTATGAGCAGAAAAAAAAGCTCAAACCTGCAGGTCAAACTGATTTATTAACCAGTGCTAATAAAAGTTATGAGAAAGGATCAACATGATGGAATACCTGCATGCAGGAACACTTTCATGTATTGAAGCAGGTACAAATAAGCAGAACAGCTTTCTAAAACCTGGAGCGAAAGTCTTGAATGAACTAATGGAAGCGGCTCCTGGAGTTTCTGGCACGCTGTTGCTGCATTAAGAAATGGACACCAGCTGCTTTGTCTTATTAAATCGAAAGCAGCCAAACTTCCTAAAATAAGTTGTCATGAGATACTTTTTTAATTTAGAAAAAAAAGAAGTGAGGGACGAGCATCTCGTCTGCAGGTCTTTCATTTGATGCTACATTTGCTTTTAAAATGTGTCATTAAATCAGAAATTACAGAATGAGATACAGCGGTTGGTGTGGCGGGACCAAGAAAAGGGTTTATGTAAAAAATGAAGAATACGACTCGTAGTAATACTAGGAAACATTAAAGTTTTATCTAACTTTATGAATCATAGAAGCTCTGTAGTTGTCTTTTTGCTGGCCATTGCTAGGTAAGATTTAGTTTTACCACAGGCTAAGGATGCTTTCACCCTCGGACTTGGCTCAAGTCTTCCACCTTAATTTGGTTTGCTTTCACATGCAGAGCGCTCAGCAGGAGGACTAAAAAATGAGGAATAACAGTGAAACAATAACACCAAAGAGTTATTTTTGCATTTGTTCTGTTCCCTTCCTCAGCTAAGCAAAATGCTGCTGGCATGAGATTCTTATAGTTGCTAAACTCTATCGTTGCTAAGGCTACTTTTCAGATTTTTATCCTATTGACCTTAAAGTAATTTTTTGGGAGGTTTAATGATCTCTAAACGAAACGTTCTTAATTTCTGCAAATATATAAAAGAGTTATAATTCCTTCATCTTTTGAACAAATGAGGTTGTGACTTCTGTAATCATTGTAACCAGTCTTTCTATGATACCTTTATTAATACAAATTTGCTAATCCGAATTTTTTTAATGATATTCTTTTTGTAGTGCAAGTTATTCAAGTTACAAACTGGCCAATCAGATGCCTCAATGGTCTGGGTGTGGCGTTCTATCAAGCTCACTCCTGATTGGCGGGAGTGGATGCAATAATAATGTTCACGCAGACCGACTTGGACCAATCACTGCTTACTGACGTCGTCTGGCTCCAACATGGCGGCGTCCGGCGGCTGAATTGACTTCAGTTGGTTGGAGTTGGAAGCAAGTCATTTTCTATGGTTGATGTCACACTCACTCTGTCGTGTTCTCAAAAACAGTCAGTTATAAAAAAGCAACCTCTGACAATGTCTGCTAATGGAACTGATGGACAAAAGACACACCAGGACAACACAAAATCTATTGAGCAATAATGCGTACTACTTTTTTCTGCACGTTTTTCGTCGACAACTCCTGATACAAAGTCACTGCAATACAATGTATTGGTTCAATCTGTGATTATAAAGTGCTTATTCTCTCTGGTTTTTAAGTTTCAAGTGATAAAAAGTTTGAATGGAAAAAAAGAAAAAATGTTCAAACCTTTGACAAGGTAAATAGAAAAACAGAAAAAAGACCATTTTCAACAGCATAATATACATGGTTTGCAGCAGGTGTGTTCATTATTTTGTGACTTTATAATGATTTAGTGCAAAAAATGTCCAAATGTTTCTCATTTAAGAGACCCTGAAGACTCTACTGTGTGTCCACCAACATTCACACGTTCTGAAAGAAACTTTTTAAAAGAATCCTAACATGAAGCAAACAGCAACTGTTAAGAAAGTGCAGCTTTTTCCTGATGAGCTTTAATCTTGTGAGTTGAGGATAAAAAGAGACGGTAACCCAAGTTGACCTCAGATCTCTCCAAACTATTTCTGATCAATAAAGTTCAAAGACATGAGAAAAACGATTAAAAAAAACAAAATAAAAAAGAGAAAATGTGATGAAAATCAACACCTGCATCCGTCTGCTCTTTTGCTCATCGAGCAGGTACAGATGGAGGGAAACTACGGTGATGAGACCAAACTGTTCATTAGGCGGGCGCTCACATTAACTCCGGCTTTGTCACCACAGAGTGGATGAAACCTGCTGAGAAAATGAAACATGCTTAATGAAGCGTGCAGAGGGTTTTATTGCTGCTTCCTGCGCTGCAGTCCACATGTGGAAATGACTTAACTCTGCACGTCCCGAAGCAACACAAGCAGCCGCTCCTGACCGAACGCAGACCTGAATGAGTCAGTTTTCAGCCTCTCTGGGGTGATGGGTGCAAGAAAAGCTGACAAATGTGCAGAAAAACCATATTATCTGTGAAAAAATTTGAGTGAGCCAGGAAATTAAGCATGCAGGGGAAAAAAAAGAAGCAAATGGCAAGAAGAGCTGTGTGCTATAAAAGGGAAATGTGCCAGCGAGTGCGTTCAGATCAAACAAATCTCATTCAGGTCTGTGTAAGTGCTCCCGTTTGAACAAACACACACTGCAGTTATGCCGCAGTTCATTCTCCACCAAAATGGCTTTTTAATTCTGTTTCTGACAGAAGAGCAGCATGCAGAGAAGAGCGCTTGCTTTTATCTGAAGACACGCGGTTTACTCTGGCACAGAATGAAAAAAACAACCAGACGCGCCTCACAGGTCTGCGTGTTTATGAATATCAAACAACACGTGATTGACGTACAAAGATCTTGAAAAGATGCACTTCCTTCAAAAATGCATAGCTGAGTGCTAGCCAATGAGGGTGCAAAACTATGATTAAGAACCAAAGGAATTTTTAAAAAACTAAAATAATTCAGAAGGCATTTTTGAATGGAGGAGTTTAACAATACAAATGAAGAACAGTTGACTGAAAAAGCGGCAGATAAAGCCAAAGGCCCTGCAGCCTTCAAGACTAATAAACAGTTTTCTAAAACAGGCAAGCTTAAGTGCTAATACTTATAAAGGCTATAAAAAGTCAAGTTTCTGGGCAGAATATTTAATCATGTTCTGATTGTCATCAGCTGAAAGAGAAGAAATAATAGAAGAGCTAAAGAATGGGATTAATGTTTCTCAAGTGAAGCTCTTTGTTGTTGTTCACCTTTCAGCGAGTCCCTTCAGGGGCTGCCACAGCGAATCAGCTTTTACTGATTCACACAGGCGGTTTGGTGCAGTTTTGTTTTACCCCAAATGTCCTTCCTGACACAAACCTGTATTTTGTCTTGGCAGGGGGGACCCAGACTTAGGCTATATAGTTAGGCAGTAGCGTGAAGGGTCTTGCCCTCGGCCCCCCACTGGACGAATCTCATGCCCTCTGAGATGTGCCAGTCTTCCACATAACAAACTGAGCCAACCAACTGCTTTCAAGTGACACTCCTTTCTTTTGTTTAAATCAAGGCTTCATATCTCAGTTAAATCTTTTTTACAATGACAACAAAAAGCAGCTTCTACAAACATCTACAGTTCAGTTCTCCCCAAATGAGCTCCGCACGTACTTATAAAGCCATTAAAGCAAGAACATACTTTAAGAGGATTCATCATAGTAGTAGGTTTAAAGGTTGTCATCTGGGGCCTCATTTATAAAACTATGCGTAGGATTTGCGTCAGAAGTGGCGTACGGATGAAACATAGGACGTGCGTACGCACAGAAATATTCAGATTTATAAAACCGTGCGCACACACATCCTACGCATCTTTCCCTTAATAAATCACAACCAATTCTAAATGCAGCACAGCTTTTGCGGCTTCATGACACGCCCATAGTTGCCCATAAATAGTCCGTGAAACGCCCACAAATTAATATTCATTGCTTGCGAAACCATGGCAAACACAGAGAGGAAATCAAATAAACGTAACTTCACTCAATGTGAAGTAGAAGTTATCGTTGGCGAGGTGGAAAAGAGGAGAAAAATGTTGTTTGGAGGGCACAGTGTGGGCATTACTAATGCCATAAAGGCACGTGAGTGGCAAACGGTGGCAGACGCCGTAAATGCTGCCCTCCATCGGGGGGGGGCACACCGGAGCGCCAGATGCACCGGGTGACACGCGTGTTTCCTCCGAGTGCTCCTCTGTAACGCCGCGTGGTTCCTCGGAGTGCTCCTCTGTAACGCCGGGCACAAAAGCCCACAGAGGTCCAAAAGGACGGCTCGAAGATGTCGGAACCGGCTCATAAGCCACTCGTCCTCGTTTGCCAGCAAGTCTTCTTGCTGTCTAAAGATGCGTTCCCTCCGAATTCTTCCATTTGCCACATCTTCTAAGAGCGCAAGATCAGCCATTGTGCGTCATTACGCATTGTGATGGGGCATTTTATTTCCATCCATTTATTGCATCTGACAAGCTACAGATGTCGGTAATAATTGACGTGGAAATGGGAAATTGTTCCGCGCAAATGTAATTTCTTGTTGCTTTCTGAATGGTTGAGACATACGTCATACATGGTTTTATCACAAATAAAACAAACTAAAGGCATATGCATGAATACCATAATTCCATAGCTTATGAAGAAATGTTTTACTATGAAAACAACTTTCCCCAGCGGACAATTAGTACATCTGTCCGTCCGTCCGCACGCCCGCACTGATATCTGCTCCGCCAGACGGACACACTGACGAGAATATCAGTTTTGGACATTATTTCGTTCTGTTAACTATATTATTTATGAGGATGAATTGCACAACATGCCAATATAGTAGAACATATTTCACTTTTCTTTTTCCAAATATGTGTTCATTTGAATTTCTGTTGTAATTTTCGTTTGATTTTTTTTTTGTTTGTCTCACTGCTGATTGATCAAACGGGTGTTCGTGTAGGCTGTTAATTGTAAGACTTGCTTTGTGAAGTCTTCATGTTATTTATGAGAGGCAGTATTGTCACTTTCACTTACACGTGTTTCTTCCATCTGCCGACGTTGTCGCCGTTTCTCATTTCACCCGTTTTTGTGCGTACGCCTGGGTCAGAGCTTGCATGAAGGACCGCACATTTTCCCGTCAAGTTTGCTTTTTATAAATCTCAATTATTGCGTAGAGAGTGGCGTACGCCTTCTTTTGTGCGTACGCAACGTTTATAAATGAGGCCCCTGGACTTGGTTTTTAAAGTTCATAGACATATTTAAGAGGTTTGTTGAACTTACAGAACCAGCTTCATTATCATCAGCTTTGGTTTCTCAGAAGCTTCTGAACCAACAGATGAGTTTAAAAAAACGTCACTTTTTTCTGATTCAGAAGGACTAGGGACTGCTGGGGTCCTTTGGTGTAAAGTCTGCAGGTTTTTCCTGCCACAATGGAAATAAAAATCCAGACATAAGTGAAAATTGACATCTCAGAAGCTCATCCATCCGTCCGTCCGTCCGTCCGTCCGTCCGTCCATCCATCCATCCATCATCCGGGACCGGGTCGCGGAGGCAGCAGTCTAAGCAGAGATGCCCAGAGTTCCCTCGCCCCAGCCACTCCCTCCAGCTCCTCTGGGGGAAGACCCTGAGGTGTTCCCAGGCCAGCCGAGAGACATAGTCTCTCCAGCGTGTCCTGGGTCTTTCCCGGGGCCTCCACCCAGTGGGACATGCCCGGATCACCTCTCTCAGAAGGACTTCTTGGACTAAATGGATGACGACAGTGGTTAAAAACACCAACAGCTTAGCATTGGTCGGGGGGGTTCTTAACACGGGTGTAAAGCTGGAGATGTTAGAGAGCTCAACTGTGCTTCGTGTTGTTCAGAGCTGAAAATGAAGTCCAACACCAACTCTCTTCAGGCCCCTTTGATCTTCCATCAGGACATCCTCAAAACTGGGATGGGAACCTGATGCTGTGAAGCACACCAAGCATGTCAACTTCTCCCAAGTTTATGAGATAAAGGTAAGTTTAAAAAAGGCTTGATCAGTCATAATTTACACCAAACTTCACTGTTTGAGCCAGTTATTCTGACTAGTGACGTCAACCAGAGGATTGCTTACTTCCTGCTCCAAGAGAATGAAGTCAATTCATCACCATGTTGGAGTCAGTAAGTAGTGATTGGTCTGAGTCGGTCTGATACAACATTTCTATGGCAACCACTGTGAGCTTGTTGGAAGTCCACACCCCATACCACTTAAAAGTGGACTTGGGAGAATCCCTCAATCAAATGTTTCAGATATTTAATGTGAGACTACATACTTTTACTGAGGCATCTGATGGTCGGTTTATACCTTGATAACTTGCGCTACAGAAAAAAACGTTAAAACATTTTGGGTTATAGAAAACATGTTAAAACGGTACCAAACGGTAAATTGTGCATACTTGTATTGTGCTTTGCTACTTTCCTCGAAGGTCCAAAGCGCCTTACAGTCACCATCCCATTCACCCATCCACACACAAATAGTGGCTCTGCTGCTGAACACTGGTACCAACCTACCACCAGAGGCAAGGTGGGGTTCAGTGTCTTGCCCAAGGACACTTCGACTGTCAGATGATCTGAGATCAGCCTACAGGAGTTCCTATGTTTAAATATGATTTAAAGAACTTCCTAATAGTTTAAGTCTGAAATGTATTTAAAAAACAAAACAGCATTGATTAAACATCACTTTTGTATAAACTCTTTCTTTAGTGGTGTGAGTCAGAGAGATTAGAGCTGGAAAATCATTGAGTGTAAAAAGTTCAGGTAGCGAGAGACACTAAAGGTCAGATCATCTCTTCATCCGGTGTGAGGTCTGCCCTGTGCTTCAGCCCGACAGGAGCACATTCACAGAGGAGCGACTGTGCAGGCCTGAGGTCACACCCTCACATGACCCATCATCCTGAAAGAGGAGCCAAAGCTCCAGCTCTGGGAAATAAACTCTGCAGAGTCTCAGTTTGGCTCGGAGCCTCAGAAGCTCCAATTATCAGAAGCATAAATCTCCAGTAAAGAAATTGCAGGAGGACAGCAGGGAGGAGAAGGAAGAGGAGGAGAGGGAGGTAGAGGGTGTGCTGTGCCGCAAGATCCTCCTCTAACAGGTAATAAGGGCTGAGCGCCGGGTGGGACTCCTGGGAAATCAAGCCACTGCCCCCGCAGATGGAGTTGACCGCTGCAGCCAGCAGCAACGCCGCACAGTGTTACTCAAAGTTTCCTCAAGTAATTTCTCAGAAGTCGGATGGAACATGAACCCTGACTGTCCTAAAGGGCCGTCAGCCTCAGGGGGTGGCACTGTGACAGAGACAGAGACACCGTTTCTGAGGAAGCTGCTAACCTGTGACAGTGACAGTGATGGACCCTTATCATGCTGCTGCTTCAATGGAAGACTTAGAAAAACATGGAGGGAACACAGTAATACCAACTAAATCTCCTCATAATGCAGAAGCAACAGTACTACTACTACTAAAGTAAATGGTAAAATACTTATATAGCGCCTTTCTTCCTACAAGGACAAAGCACTTTTACAGCCACAGACCCATTCACCCAGTCACACACACATTCACTCACACATTCACACAGAGGTGGCAGGAAAAACCTGCAGGCGCCCGCCCACACCAGAGGCAAGGTGGGGTTCAGTGTCTTGCCCAAGGAAACTTCGACTCATGGTGGTCAAAGGACACTTACGATCATGGGTCGATCGCCCTACCACTGCACCACGGCCGCCCATAAAAAGTATCTCCATGAGGTGATTCAAAATGTAAAAAAAAGATAAAATTCCTCTTTATTAACATTTTAGCCATGAGAACCTTGAACACATCGTCACCTCTAAAATCTACTGGCTAAATGGAAGAGGTTGCAACAACAAACTTATTGAAGTGAACTATAAGCATGATAAAAATTACATTTTAAAAAGAGAGGGTGTTTGTCAGGGCCAGGTCAGGCCTCCCCGGGACAGGTTGCTACTGCTACTGAATGTCCATGGTTGGAACTTTATATAAAATGTATTTGAATCAATTAAATGTTTCCACTTCTGAGGCAGCACTCGGTTTTGTTTTACCCTAAAATTTCCAAAACATAGACATTGGGACTTGGCTTAAAAAGGAAGACCGCAGGATGCAGAAGCAGTACTGAAACTGCTTCAGAATCAGCAAGGGAAGTGCAGCCGAGCGCTGTTGCGATGACCATTTCTGCTCCCCAGTCTGCTGTTTTAGATTGTCCACTGCAGCTAAACCCAATCGAGTGTGCCCTTAAAAATTATTCTGTCAACTATTCATAATTTTCTGGTAAGAACTACAGTTTCTCTATATCATGATACCAAAACAGACCCTGGTGAGAATATTCCGTAAAAAGTGATGCTGCACTGCAGTTTGCATCTGACTTCTCTTTTTTTTATTTTGTTATTTAGATCTAAAGTTTGAGTTTCTATTATGAGAGGTTAAATGGCCTGTATTTATACTTGTTTATAACTTTAAATTTGGGTTACATCTTTAAAAAAGGAAAGCAAAATGCTCATATGATAAGATAATAATATAAGATAATAAGAAAACCGATGTGGCCAAAAAGGATTAAGAAAAAACAGATATCTTCAAAAATCCAGCAATATGCATCCAAGCTGTAGATTAGTGTTCAGCAGCAATTTTAGAGTTATAGAAAAACTTTGACCTGTCGTTCTTCATAAAGTTTTTTCTGTTGGCTAAAGTTTGCGACTTGGATTGGTTCATTTTCGTTGATTTTTTGTAAAAGAATTGCTATTTATTTATTGTAATTATTATTTGTTGTGATCTTGTGTGGATGTAGCCTACTGATGTAAAAGAACCAGATATACTGTATTTTCCACACTATAAACACTTAAAAGTGTTAATTCTTTTCAAAAAATGACTGTGCACCTTATAAAGTGGAAAATACACTATATCTGTGAGCAACATCCACACAAGATGAAAACTGGATTAATTCTGCTGCAAACAAGGTTGGGTGTTATTGTGAGTATGCAAACACGGTTAACGTGAAGTGGTATCTCAGTTTTTTTTTGACGTGTTACTAACAAGATTGGGAGCTAGCATAGTTACGGTTCGTTTTAGGGGTGTTTTGTTACATGTTTCAAACAAGGTTAAGAATTACACGAGGCTAACACTGCTAACGTTTTTAACTTGGCTAGCGTGTAGTGTGTTACGAACAAGCTGTAGACTTACTGCAAATGCAGTTAATAAAGTCTGACTGACTTTTCTGAAATAGCCTTATAATAGGTATACATGACATAAGTTTAAAGATATACCATTCATTGATGGTGCGCCTTATAATCTGGTGTGCCCTAAAGTGCAGTAATAGTTGCAAATCTTGGCTGGAGCACAGAGTCCGGACAGGTGAGGTTGGACTCCTGCAGTGACCCCAGCATCTGGAGGAAACACTGCGCGATCTTTGCATCCCAGAGCAGGAGCAAGCTGAAGCTAGGATGTTCACTGTTAGCCATAGACCTTCTGGATGCCATCTGCTTCCAATTTGAAGCAAAGAAAGCTGACCGAAGCATCCTGATGGATCCTAATGCCGCTTTAATGTAGTATTAACTGTTCTAATACAGCGAACTCCATCTGTTTGGCATCTTAAGGAGCTTAAACCCACTTTAAACTTTAGTAATCACGTTATTGTTGGATTTGGGCAGTAATCAGATTTCTTAAAAATCATCAGTTGTGGTTTAGGCCTTAATGGTTGAAAACGGATCTGAGGATCATGATGAAAAGGCCTGTGGTGGGGGTACATTCTACTATGCCCCAAATGTGAGACGCAGAAGAAAAGTTTGTTTTATTGTGTTTACAGCCACTCATAAATGAGCATACCTGGGCCAACGCGACGTTCACATTCTTAACCCAAGCACACTTAAAGATTTGCAGAGTTTGGTTAATCCTCAAAGTCCCGCTGGAAAACCCCAAACCATGTTTTTTAGTATCATTTGGCTTTAGGAGGAATTTAACGACTCCCATCCACAGCTCCTAATTAAAATTGATCTGGAGTTGATTAACTGGCTCTTTCTCCAAAATCAATCCGACTGATGATGTGCCGCAGAGTTCAGAGGAAAAAAAAAATCGAGGACGCACTCCCAGCGTTTGATGCGCAGTCAATTAGAAACATAATGACAGAACTCGAAAGGCTGAGAAAATGCCGCTGAACAGCGTAATTAAAATTTGCAAAAAAGAAGTTCCATCTGGATCATCAAAGCTTTTCCACAAGTTTAAGACGTTTAAAGTCTTCACTCAGGTAAGAAAAGTTTTAAACACAGGACGAAAACCCCCAAACTTTTTCCAAGATCATTTCTGTACAAGTGATCTCAACCTTTATGGATAAGTTTTGAGTCTGAACTCTGAACTAAAACAATGTCTTCCTCACATTGGCTGTATAAGAGAACTGGACCGATTGAGTGAGACGTCACCCCCTATATGACTTTCTTCTGGCTCCAACCCAAGGAAGTCAATCCAGTCGCCATATTTCCATAATATGGACAGTACCATGTTGGAACTACAAGACGACAGTAAGCAGTGATTAGTCAGAGGTAATCTGAGTCAACATTTCTATGGAAACCAATCTCACCAATCAGAAGTGAGCTTGTTTTTTTTTTTTTTTATAAAAAATTGCTATTAGCAAAAAACAAAAAAAAAATCCTATTATTGTCTCCTCAGTCAAAACCTGTGTGTGTGTGTGTGTGTGTGTGTGTGTGTCTGTTTGCATAGAAGTCCCCCAACCCCCAATCAGACTCCAAAAGTGCTTTATAATGTTGAAAATCCACAAATCAATGCTGATTTGCATCTGTGAGGATCTGCTCTGAAACATGACCTCCATGTTGTTGCCGTGGAAACTCTTGACATTTGGAGCATACAGCGGCTTTCAGAGTGTCTTTTAATAACTGCAGGAGGAGGAGGAGTGCGGGAGGTGAAGAATCAAACAAAAGCCCAAAAAGAAGAGCCAGCCTGTGAATGTGCAGAAGACAATAAGAGGATCTACAGTTTTCCCAAGCGCAGAAATGAAGCGGCAGTTCCGTCATGAAAGAATTCAAGTATTAAAAGCATTTCTGACTCTGTTCCAGAACATTATTTAAAAGGGAGGAAGAAAAACCTGGCTGGAAACCAGAGGTGGCAGAATCACAGTGTTTGCTTTAGTAAATGAAGTTTTTTTAGATGACTCAGTAAGAATAAAGACACACAGTTTTTAGTCAGAAACTGTTCAAACATGGGGATCTTCAAGAAGAGAGGCT
This sequence comes from Oryzias sinensis, assembly GCA_037389245.1. Lineage (NCBI taxonomy): Eukaryota > Metazoa > Chordata > Actinopteri > Beloniformes > Adrianichthyidae > Oryzias > Oryzias sinensis. Next base: position 11,410,190 of record CM074494.1, on the reverse strand, counting down.
GGCGTCCTCTTACCGACCAACAAAGAACAAACTGTTCTTTCTCAGACGTGAAAACTCTGTTGAGAATATTCTTCACACAAAAAAAGAACAAACTTTCCTAGGATAAGTCAATCACTCTGTTTTATCTTTCAGTCTGGAGGTCTGTACTTTTACAAAGATTTTTCTCTGCAGCTTTATGGCAACTCATTTTTTTATTCTGCAGTAACATACAACTAATGTTACCTTTTAATGTAATTAAAATAAAAAGATCAAAGCAAACAGCTGATTTTGTCTACAGGCTTTTTGCACAATTGTAGTGTTCGTCTCTTTGCAGATGACACTATTGTGTAAAAACATCTTCAGAGGAACCTCTCCATTACAGTTCTTCCCGTCAGTCCCTTCAACTTTAACCATCTTCAAATGCAAAACTACACTGAAAAATATCTGCAAAACAGGAAGACCGCGAAATGTGAACCATGATGTAAATAGGGAACACTGTACAACCTATGCAAGACCAGACCTTTTAATGTGCTTTACGCCAATCAGTTTCTTGTGTCGCCAGTTTTCCTCTCTTTCCATCATTACTGCAATGCATTTCTTATAGGACTACCAGCTTGCACACTCAAACCTCTGCAGATCATCCAAAAGGCAGCTGCATGTCTTATTTTTAACCAGCCTAAAAGGACTCATGTCAGTCCTCTCTTAAAGCCTTTTGACTGGCTTCCTGCATCAGATCCAAAATCCTGACACTTGCCTATAGAGTGGTGAACTCCATAGCTCCTCTGTACCTGATTTCTCTGGTCCAAGTCTATACCCCTGCAAATTAGTTATGTCTGCTGGTTCCTGCACAATATTGTAAACCCACCTCCAATTAATACATAATGTTTCAATTTCTTTGGACAGAAGTGATTGCTAAACACTAAAGATCTGGTCAAACAAAACCTCTATTATACAGATTGTTTATGAACAGCAGCAAAAAAAAAAATACAGATCAGATGTCCCATATTTATTTTATATCATTTCATTCTGAAGAAACTATCTGAACATTTCCAGCTTTACTCAAAGAATGTGTCACTTCTCATCATTTTTCCTCTACCATTTAGGAAAGAAATAAACATTCATCTAATCAAGTGAGATGAAGACAAGCTGTCTCTCCCGATGAAGCAGCAGTTCCATTTTTCCCCTCAGACGACACTTTTTAGACACTAACTGATGGCTTCAGGAGAGATGCTCATATGAGCTTCAGTCTCTCAGTGTATCCCTTGAATCCAGCATCAGGTGGTGTTTTTGGCGGCGCAGACTCACCGACAGAGCAAGGCCCGTCCGACACTCTGGAGATGAGCCTCTGCTGTTTGCAGGACGCCTGCCGTCTGTAGCATTCATTCTGATAGGTGTCTCCGTTGGAGCCGCACACTGGCTCGTAGTTTTTGTGGCACTGTGGAGCAAACACAATGATCAGCACCAAACGTAGCCTTTTCTTTCTAAAGCCTAGTATTGTGACTCAGAAAAACATGATTGCTTCAAAGATGACAAATAAGACTTTTTTTCTGTTTTTGAAATATAAAAATACTATTGTAAAGTGAGTATAGCTGTGTGCAAATTCAGGTGTCAATAATTTATAGCAAAAGCAAATAAAATAAGGGCAAATTCTGACTATATTTTGACATGAGTTGGACCAAATATTGATTAGTCATCATCCACCCGTTTCACTTTTCAAAAGCAAGTTTGGGTGATCTTGCATGAAGGTTAGGTTGACTCTCAGATACAGATTGCAGCTGCACGGACGATCCATACTCCATCACGTTGCAGCCATCAGTCACTCAGCAGGAAGGCCCACGGCTCTGACCTTCAGCTCACAAACTGCTCAGGTGCCCCTCTCACAGGAGAAAACGTCTCCAGCTTTGAGGAAACTCTTTGAAGGCAAAAGTTGTGAGCAGCGATCAGATGCAGGTGCTCAGAGGGAGCACTGCCTTTGAGTGCAGGCACAACATGAAGGTAATAAAGGTGGTTGTTGGGTCAGTTGATCTCCTTCACATCAGGCCTCCAGCTGAGGGAGAACAGAGTCTTTCTTCTGCTTTGTTCGTTGTTAGTTTTCTGGGACTTTTTTATATGTTGAACAAGTAACGTTGCCTTTCTTTCCATTAAACCTTCTGCTGGAGCTTGTTATCAGCACTTTTAAAGACAAACGCTGGAGTTTCTGTTTATTCATGATGACCAAACCTCTAATTCTGCTTTCAGAGGCAAAACAGCAGCGGTTTCTACGATTAGGAGACATATGGATGCCCACAGGCCTCTGCAGAGGAGCTGTTTAAATGAGGAGCAGCGGAGCAGGCGGGATGAGTTTCAGCTGAGAGGAGATGTTTGATGTTGTGGATGGGTGGCCCTCCCTGCAGGGGGGTATTCCAGGAAGCATGTTTAAACTAGCCTGACTTTGAGCCTGAACTCTGGCTGAAATCCGCCTGAACTTGCTTACACTGGGTATGTCGGTTCCAAAAGACCGGATAAGAGTTGGCGTAATTACGCTCGACTTGGTAACCCTGGGTTAATGGGCGTGCACATCAGGTACATAAAGACATTCTCAATAGATCGCCGATTTCTGGAGTCACCATGGAAACGCGTGGTGAAAAAAAAAAGAAAACGCTGTACTTCAGTGAGACGGAGTCTGAGGTTTTAATGACCGCGTATGAAGATTACACGTCCATCAAAAAAGTAACACGGCTGCATCATCAAAAGAAAGAGTTTCTGCGTGTAGAAAAAGAGCAGACAAGTAAACGTCTATAAAACTCAATTAATGTTCATACAACTCAAATTTACATATTTATTTAACTAAATGTCACATTACTCCAATTCAAATAATCTTTTTTCCATCTTAATTAATAATATTTCTTGAACTCTCAAAGGTCTAAGTTTGAGCCGGGGGGAGAAATGCACGGAGTGCAAAATCTCTACCAGGAATTTACCGTCACTGTCATTACAGCTGATGCCAGTAGGGGTGCAATATAAACTCATCATCCTCTCCTTCACTCTTCTTCATGGTGCAAAGATGTAAGCTCAGTATGGCAAACTAACTCGGCGAAACATGGCAAAACACAGTAAAACAGCTAAATAACTAAACACATTTGGTCAAAAACCCACATTTAAACCCAAATCCGTCCAGACAGGCAAAGCGAATGATATCCCACAATCCTTTGCGGTGCCGATCTAACGGCAGCACCAAAGTTACACCTACTTAATTGAATTAATTTGAATGAAAGTAAAATAACTGTCTGAAAACTACGTGTAATTTTTAAACTGACTTAAAAAAAAAGATTTATCTTAACTGAAACAAATAATTAAGTTAGATCAAAGTAAAAAGAAATATTTTTCCAACATCCATATGTGGTCTTATCACCATCTCACTGTGGAAGAAGTATTATCTGAGCTTCTTCATCCACTAAATCATCTTCAAATGGACACTCCATGCTGCTTCACCTCTCTGTAAACAAACTAAGCTTCAACTAAACCTGCTCCGGACCAGGTTATGTTCAGAGCATGAGTTGCTATGGCAACTTGACCTACCCTGAAACATACCTCCATTTCTGGAACCGAAAGCTGAGGTTATCAACTTCCTTAGCCTCAAATTTATCGTGAGAGCTAGCATAACCTGCTTTCTGGAATACCCCCCAGGTGGGCGGGTGGAGCAGGCGGAGAAACCAAAACACGTCTAATGAGACTTTGTCATCACCTCCAAACCTCCAACACCAGCAGGAAATAACAACAACTATGAATAAAATATGTGCAAATGTACACAAACTTAAGATTACTAAACATTAGGCAAAGAACCAACCAAACCTCCAAGAAGTTCTGACTCGCACTTCAAAGACTAATTTATCCATCTGCGTCAGAAAGTTACAGCACAAATCTTTACTGCCGTCTGCTCTGAGCTGAGTTTCAGAGAGAAATGTAAAAACTTTTAAACAAACTCTGAAAAGAACTACGGATTAAAAATAAATTATTGTAAATTCTCTGAAAATTAAACATTCATCATAAAAATGATCCAAAATGAGTCAATACTTTGATTTTTCTGTATATTTTTTTTGTAAAATAAGTTATTTTTGTTTTTAGTCATTTAAATGCATTAAAAGCTAATAAATGGTAAATGGCAAATACTTTTATAGTGCTTTACTACCTGCCTTGAAGGCCCAAAGCGCTTTACAGTCACAAACCTTGCACTCAAGCACACACACGTTCACACACTGATGGCGGCTCTGCTGCCAAACACCGGCGCCAGTGACATAAAGTGTGTGCATTTGAAATAACAAGCAGTTTAGCAGTGACTTGGCCAGCTTTTTTCTTTAAAAAAAGAACACAAGATGTGTTTGGTTGTTGAGATTTGACAGGAAGCGGTTTATAGAAAAAAAACAACAAAAGAAAATTACTTTAAAAACTTTCAAAAATCTTCCAGAAAACAGGAAACACAGAGACTCAGCTTACATTCAGAAGGATAACAACAAAAAAGAGCCACAATTCTCATGTAAATAAAGGGGGAGAAAGTAGGAAAGAGACCTTAGGTGCAGAATTTTTAAAATAAAATAGGAAGTTGACCATCTAACCTGACTGACTGAAAGGTCAAAAAGGTCAAGCCTGAAAACAGGCCTTAAACACAAAACCAAAAAATTGCAGAAAGCTAGGACCGTAACAGAATCAGACTCACTGCTGGGTCTGAATCTTCAGGGTGACACATTCACCCATGCGGTTAATGGAAGCAGGATTACAGCAAACACAAGCAGAAAGGTAGTCTGCTGAATTTTTCTAATTTATTTGCAAGTTACACGTGAAAAAAGATCATATTCAATGTGAATTCTTAAAAACCTCAGATTCTACCTTATTGAAACATTTCCTAATAAGTCATTGTGTCTCTTAAGAAGCGTTACATGTTCATTTGAATAGAAAACAAAATGGTCAATTACTTGATTACCAGTCAGAATGCTTTTTAATGCTGTTCTCTTTTAATTCTTCATTCTGAGAGCTGGGGATTAGGGGACAGGTGCTGCTTTAAAGACCCACTCCAATCATCTTTGGATCTATTTTAAAATTCTTCACAGAGGGCTTTATGATGATGCTGTTTGTAGCCCAAATAAAAGAGCCCGTGTCGTTTTTTAGGACATAGTTTCGGCAGAGCAGCAGCAGTTCATTAGAAATTCACCTTAGAATTGAGGGCGGGACTGTTGGTGTAGAGAGTCCGTCCCCCCTTCCCCTCCCCATTGCAGAGAGCTCAGAGCCCAGCAAATATGCTCTTTTTTCAAACAGTATTTTTTCATCTGCTCCTGCTTCACGATGATTTCAATAAAGAAATACTTAGAAATACAGTTTTGAGCTTAATTTTTTATTCGTGTCCTCCAATCTCCATCTCCATCTGAAAAATGCCACAGCCAAATATCACTCATTGGTTTTCAGAGGCTCGCTTTCTTATGCCACACTTTATTTCCACGTTTGTTCCTTTCATGAAAAGTAGTTTCTGCATATGCAGCACCAACTACGGCCCCCCTTCCCTGACATGGCTTTATATATTTTCTATGTAAATGCAGAATGATATATTGAAATAAAGCTTGTGAGAGCATTCTGTTGCACAGGACTGAGGCTCTGGGCGTCACACTGTTCAGTTTTGATGTCCTCCTAAACCTGCAGGCATCAGGATGCTCCTGCTATCACTGGAGCATAAAACTCTCCTCGTGCTGCTTCTTTGTGCGGCTGAAGGCTCTTCTGCTCTTCTGCTGCCGCCCCACTATTTTCAGGGCAGTTTTCAAAAGCATGTTCTGTCTTTGTTCCGAGACGAAGGACTGTGTTTCTTTCTTTTTCAGCCTCTGTCGTTACAGGAATGCTGCGGCTCGGAGGTAAATTTGTCTTCTAGATCCTGCCCTTCACGCTGCTGCTTTTATCGTGTCATGTTGTTTTGGAAAAATATGCTGGAAGAGAAAAAAGGCTGTCTGAAGAGTAATTGCATTTTGTTACAAAGCGTGTCGCAGGTCGAACTCGACACAGGTCATGTTGCCCACGTGTCACAAATTTCCCCGTTTTTGATTCTTGTAACTGACAGGAACAAAGTGAGAACAGACTCATTTTTTATCCTGCTGCATTTGTGACGCTGTATCATCATTGATAACATTTAGTCTTGTCACCTCTGTGTGTTTTTAGAAATTTGTAATCCTCAGGGCTTTTCTGCACCAATTGGTTTTATATTATGTCCCTATTAGAAGCTGTGTCTCCGCTTTCACACAGCGGCTGGGTAGCTCGGTTGGTAAGGTGGGAAGCTACCATGCAGGAATCCAGGGTTCGATTCCCGGAGGGGAATGAGCAATGGTACTGGGGGCAATTACCATATCAATGGCGAGCAGTCAACATCACCCAGTGAGGGTCCTTAGGCAAGACCCTTAACGCTACTGCCTCCCGAGCGCGGTTTCGGCTGCAGCTCACCGCTCCCCAAGGGGATGGGTCAAATGCGGAGAAAGAATTTCCCTTCGTGGGATAAAATACAGTGTATAAAAAAAAAAAAAAAAAAAAAAAAAATTTCCTATTTACCGGTAAGCTGTGAGTATGTCTTCTACTCATCTTCAAAATGTTACATTTAAACTCAAATTGTCAGAAATTATGATTCATATTCTGATTCAACCATTCAATCCGATTTCAAGTTAATATTGGCAGAGAAACTAAATGCCGTTTTTGAAGCTCTTCTGCATCTTTCAGTCACAACACAATTAACTTTAAGGAATTCTTAAAGATGAACTGCTGATGCTGTATAGCAGCGGTGGCGAACACACAGCTCTCGAGCTGCATGCGACTCTCGGCCAATAAGCATGCTGCCCTTTCCGTCCTATCACATTGTAACAACCCGGCAGGTATGTCACTATAGCTGAGCTGCTAATAAAGCGGCTTCATTGGAGAGCTGTCTGTGCCCCATGCACCACACAACCCCAGACAGCCTTAGGGAGGGAGAAATGGGCAGTGAAGCTAAGTCTCCTTTTCAGTTTTAACCCCATTTATTCATAACACAAGAAAAAGCCAAATAGCATGGAGATCACTTCTGCTTCCAGCCCTCTCACTCATGGTTTTCCCCTTGATCCCCACTTCCCATGAGTCTTAGTGGCTGAAGGCAGGGCCAAACCCCAGGTCATTTAATATTTTCTATATACTGTGACTCTTTTTATATTTTTTCCTCTTAAACCACACTCAAATCCATCAGAGGGTATTAAAAAAAAAGTAATTTGGCAGTGTGTGTTTTGATGCTACTCCCGAAAGATACGTGACCGCCAATCATTTGCGCGGGTTACGCCTGATGCCAGAAAACATAAATAAATATTTCATGTGCGTGCAGACTGTTACCCAATGAGTTATATCGCTAGAGGAGACATCACGTGATTCCTCATGGGAAGAGAGCACCGCCATCTTGGTGAGGTAGAGTCACTGCTGCAGTGAATGCATGTGAACACATTTTTTGCAAAATGCCAGTTCATTGTGCGGGTTTCAAGTGCCAAAATCGGAGAAATGAGTCAGAGAAGGAGGAAGGCATAACATTTGACAGGTAAGTACTATAATCTTTTTCTTTTGATGCTGCAGGAGTTTCATTAAAAGAACACGTCATGTATATGCATATGCATATATGCATATATATAATGCTGCAGGGCTATTATCAATATGCAGCATGTCATGATGTACGTATAATTTGCTGTCGACATGAATGTATATTTTATTTTGTTAAACTTATATACAGTATACTAGGACTAGGCTATTATATTAATTTCGATTTATAAATTTCTGACTCAGTGAGTGAACTTTTCTTGCAGATTTCCAATGGATTCAGACTTAAGGAAAAAGTGGATCTTAGCAATAAATAGAGCTAACCCAGATGGATCACTGTGGTACCAACTAGAAATACAGTCTGGCTATGTTCAAAACATTTTGTGGAAACATATTTTGATAAGAGGCCAGACTGTTCGCTTGAAACCCGTCACCATCCTATCTGTGTTACACAAATTGATTACTCACATGAATCAGTGGGGTAAATCTATAGTTTTTTCTTTTCTTTTCTTTTTTAGGATGAATCTATTGTTTTTCTTTTCTTTTTCTTTTTTTTTGGGTAAATCTATTGTTAACTTTTGGACTTATTGTTGACTTATTATTATTTATTATTATTATTATTGATTGACTTATTAGTTATTTATTATTTTTGACTAACTATTGATTTATTATTATTATTATTTATCATTATTGACTTGTTGTTGGGCTTTTCTAAATAATTTCAATTACAAGTTAAATAGATCTAAAACTTCTGAATGTTTAGAAATTATTTAAAAAAAAATTTGTTATAATTTTTTTATATGTAAGAAGTCCTGCAACTATGCATTATTCATTAAAGTTTGAGCTTTTGAGGCAGACTGTTTCTCTTATTTAACAACAACAAATGATGTATTTATATATATTATTTATAAAATATCAAATATATTTATATATATGTATAAATATATACATATATATATATATACTATATAAAAGCTAGTTAGATGGCACTAAAGGCAATAGAAAGCATTGTCATATGGGCGCCGACGACCTCACCAAGATGGCGTTGCACTCCGCCACCGGTGGCCAGGCTTCTCAAGCGGGCGTGTGTCCTCTAGCGATATAACTCATCGCTGTTACCCTCATGGTCAAAATGGCGTAATTCAGAGTTTAAAGATGAACACAGGACGTTTCTGGAAGAACGGGAAGATTCTTACTTTTTCACTGATCGGAATGGCGTCAGTGTGTTTATTATTATGAGCTTTGGAAGCAGTAAAATTGTTCATGGCAGAAAAGAACAAAACGTATCCCCAGGGAAAATTAAAAACTCTTCCTGATCTGACACTAATTGTCTCCTTTATTAACAAATTGAAGCTTTTAAAAGTGCACATTCAAAACAGCCATCATCCCACTTTCCTTCTTTGTGGAGTTCACAGCAGAAGGCTGTAATCCACATGAATACAGCGCAGAACGTGATGCTGCTTGCTGGACGGAAACTTTACTTTGTGGTTTGAAGACCTGCAGCAGAAACGACTGCAGATCACTTTCTCAAGGGTCCTTTAATGCAGAGACTGACTGCCTGAGATCCCCGCTTGTCACTGATGAGGCAGCGAGCGAACCGGAGATGATTGAGCGGAAATCTCTTCGAAAGAAGGCCCTGTTACGTTTTGGAGAACTGTACTAACGGAGAAATACCCGTGTGTAAAAGAGCTGCTCTCAAGCTGCTGTTAATGTTCTCCTCAATATATGTCTGCCAGTCCCTGTTTACCGTGAAACACGTGAAATCAAGGCATCGGCCCGTTCTGACTGATACTCACATAAAGGAAGTGATCAGAGAGGCTACGACTAAGTATAAATCTGATCTGCAGAGGATTACTAGAAACAAGAGAAATCCCACTGACATCATCATCCATCACTCCAGCAAGGTAAGAAATTCTGAGATGTAGTTTGGAAAACACACCTGACTGAGCATGCTTGTGTGAATATTTTAATATTCCATCAATTATTAGTTTTTCAAGCAAAAAGTCAATCATTAGTTTTTAATTTTTTTTACTGAAGATTAAAATAAAACTTATGCTACATACATCTGAAATGTAATGTATTTAATGTGTTTATTGTGAATATGAATTACTTAGGCACCAGAAGGATGCTCTGTCCAGATGTTTGAGTATTTGTTAGTGTGAGTGTCATTGAAAGAGCAATGTTGAGACACAAAGAATTACCAGTTAAAAGCTGACGGATGAACGGTGAAATATTCCGTTTTAATCATCGTAAATCTGACTTCAGAGGAGTCAGTGCCTCACCAGCTATCAACCTCACTGCACGTCACTGAGTAGTTGTGTGTGTCAGAGAGAGGCAGAGAAGAGAGTGTGTGTGTGTATGAGATGAGAGAGAGGTGGCTGTGTGTGTGGAGAAGGGTATCTGAGCTCCAGGGTATTCCCTTTGTTAACTCAGGCTAAGCTGCATTTGATGTGTGTACTGAGGGTGGACACTTTCCTTGAAACAAACACAAGTGCAATACTTGCTGTTGTATTGTAGGTAGAGGAGTGTTTTATGGAAAATAATACGGCTTTACTTGCGTGTTTGTGTGTGTACATCTTGGCAGGTCAGTGTGTGGTGTGGCTCCTTGACTCTTGGTGTCAAACTTGTTCGCCAGCCCTTCTGTATCGCGTGCTTTAAAACTCTGATTATTTCCAAAAGAAGAACACACACTGGCCTCAACATACTGAAGTGCATGATTGTAAACTGCAATGTCCTATTTTGGATGAGAAGTGAGAATTTTTTTTTTTTAATTTATCCTACACGTTTACAGGAAAGTTTCACACTCAACGATGTTGATGCTACATTCAACAAGCTTTCAGACGCAACACCTTTTTAAAGATTTATTGGTAAAAACATTTTACGGGCACATGAGGAGTTTTTCTTCTTTTCCCACAATTCATTGATACTGCAGTTGGTGACTCAGCCCCTCCCACAGACACCTCAAACACTGCAGCCAAGCTGAAAAGGTTTTTTCTCTTCTTATTCTCACAAATATGTTTATACTTTTTCAATGTCGATTTTTGTAACAAGTAATTTTTGCAAAATGTTAAACAAAGCCTCCTAACTTAGCATTTTAAAAGGTTCAGTTCTAAGTTGATGGTATGCTGTTTTCTGACTAATGCTGAGGGTTTTTAGAAGACTCTCATTTTGTCATGTTTGCTGCTCTATCATATTAGACTGAAACAACAATTGTTTAGAAATTGCTGTTATTAATTTGTCTGTCGCCTCTCTGTTGACACGCGTCAAATTTACTGCTTGAAGCCATGCCCTTGATCGGAATGGCGTCAGTGTGTTTATTATTGCGAATAACATGGAGCAACCGTCAATGTTTTTCTGGACTTCATTCATTGCTGCATCATGGAAAACAAGGGTGATGTTGAGCGAGTAGCTTGGGTTTATAGCTTTTTGAGAGCTTCCCAGTGGCGCCAGCAAGCACGTCGCCGTGTCTGGGTTCACCGGATCATTCAGAGTCTCTCCCGGAGCACTTGAGTCCTGCAGCAGGAGCTGCGCCTGGGTTTCAGCCATTTTAAATGTTACTTCCGTCCTGTCTGATCCGGTTTGAGCATTAACCCGAGAGGGGGAAAAAAATAAAATAAGACTGGAGTATCGTTTTATTACTGTCTTGATGAAAATAAGAAAAACATCATGAGCCCATGGCTATTTGAAAAATTCTATACATATGTTCATATAACAGGATCAACTCTTCTGAGACTTTAAAATCATAAACTTCGTTTGTCCTTGGCTGGTGCCGGCCTACTGACCTCCCACTTGCCTCCACTAAGCTCCAGCCACTTTCTGCTCGAATGAATTGGTGTGATTTTGTAAGCTCACAGAGTTCTGCTCCGCTTCCCGACTGCAGCGTCACAAAAAACATTGCAGTTGTTTTGTTCCACAAAAGTTGGGCAAGTAACAGCAGTTTAGCATTAATATGTGCAAGAAAACAACTCTTTATTCCTCCGAAAAATACTGTTTAGTTATGCTTTTGTATCTATTGAGTTATTTACAGTACAGACCAAAAGTTTGTAGACACCCAATTCAAATGAATGGGAAGGTGTGTCAAAACTGTTGGTCTGTACTGTATTTATAAAATGTGGCATTCAAATATTTACAATAATTGAACTATTACAGTATTTTATTATTCTGTATGAAACAAATTTAAAGGGTCTATTTCATGCTTTTCTTAAGCCTTTTACAGTAATCTATATTCATATTTATGAAATGAATTACCTTTGGCACAGTAAAGAACATTTTTTTAAATTAAATATGAGTTATTTTTACAAGCTCAGTCCTACCCGGAAGTAAAACGACTTGACCTCTGAGGCACCGGCTTTCGCTCCGTTTGGGTGCCGCCCATTTCATGACGTCAGCCTAGAGTCGTCTGTAGCAGCACGTCTGTGTTTTACCCAGGGAAAAAAATATGAACTTTTGCAAAGATGTTCATATCGTGCATATAAAATAAAAGTGTTTTTGAAAGCGATCACTGCTAGCTCCACTGAGAAAGTGGGTTTGTCTGTCAGCCTGGGGGCGGAGCTGGCAGCACAGACTCTTCCTGGAAGGGGCTGTTCTCACTGGTCTGCGTCACAATATGAGAAGCCGCTTGTTTTTGTGGATTGGAAAGGGCTGGTGCTCAAAGTGCAGGTTTTTAGAGGAACACTCAGAAATCCATAAATGGATCAAAATACTGCTTTGAAGGTTGTTTTCAGGGAGGAATTAATATTTTAATACATTTAAAAGCTTGAGTTTACATGATATAATAATTGTTTTTATTTATAATTCTTTAGACTGCAGTACATATAAGTTTCTTTCTAAATAAAATACACCCTGTGTCATGTAGGATCCTCCTGCTGCAGCATATTAACTTCAATTAAAAATACAGGAAAATTATGTTAAATGTGTGACGTTGGTGCACTGTCATCCATTTTCTTCTTTTGGTGTAAAATTAAATTGAAAACAAACAAACAAAACTCTTGATTTTAGTATAACTTCAGCAGTGGTACAAAAAAAACAAAGTTATTAATAAAAATACTAATAAAAAAAGATCAGTTTGAAAATCTAAACATAAATCAGAATACTTAAATAATTTAAAATTAAATCAAAACATAACCATTTTCAGTAAAGCCTTAGATCCACCATAGAGGGATAAAAGAGCCACATGTGGCCCCAGAGCCTCATGTTGCAGTCCCCTGGCTTTGCCAGTTTCTGATCTCAGTAATGAAAATCACATAACTCAGATTCAATTCACTTCCAGTAGTACTTTAGTTATAGTTACAAACACAAGCATTGGGAAGAAAACCAGTCAAACAAACGGCCCAGATGAAGATCATTTGAGTACCAACCAGCCAACTAGCATACATGTGATCTGGTGAGCTGAACTTCATGGATCTTCAAATGTTTTTTAATCCACATAATGATAAAAAGAAGAAGAAGAAAAAAAGATTTTTAAAGTTGAACATCCACATCCAGAAGTTTCATCAATGATTTAACCCTTTAACACCAGAGGTGTCACCGGCGACACCTAAATAACAAATGATGGCTGACAGACTTTTACTCCTCAACCGTTTTCCCGATCAACATGGATCAGCATATCGGTCTGCACTGATACGCAGCACTTTAGGTTGTTAGCAGCACAATACTAACATAAAGGGCTGCGTAACGTCGCAATCCGCTTTTCTTTGCGTCAGAATAAAAAAAAAGCACTTCATTACTGTAAAATGTTGCATGTCAGCAAAAACCTGCTTTCCTCCGTTTCAGCATCCGCTGGAGTTTCGTAAATTTCCTAAACAGTTAAAGAGTTACAGTAGTATAAAGAATGTAAACACTGGAGCTAAAGCGCCAATGTTAAAGGGTTAAAGGAATCTACAGATCGTCTGGATCCACAGTTGTATCTGTTAAAAATGTCTCTAATTCAAAACACAAACTTGTGATTTGGTCATTTTAAACCCAGCTGGAGCCGTTCGATTTTTCCATTTGCATGTTAATTTCAAGAAAAAGGTCAATAGCTCGCTGACCTCGACAGTTACAGCGCCCTCTGCTGGGCCTGTGTTACATCCTCCTAGAGGGTCGGTAAGGATTTCTACTTTGTGCATCAGACACTTGTTATTTAGGAGTTTTAGATGAACAAAAAGAGAAGGAAAGGGCAAAAAAGTAGGCAGATAACTTCTTAAATTTAAACCATAACCAAAAATCCAATACAACTCTTTAGAGGCTCAATAGCTTACCTGGAACTGGCAGACACATTTGAGCTGCGCTCCGTCGTCTCTGCAGACGCCACCGTATCTGCAGGTGGAATCATCGCAGACCCTCAGGTCGCTCTTCTTCTCTGACAAATCTACAACACAAAATCAGACAAAAGGACAGAGGTGAACAGGAGGACGATGAGGTGAATCAGATCTGCAGCTCCCCCTGTTGGGCCGGAGGTGAATCCCAGCGAGTAAAACCCAGACAATTATCAGAGTTTAGCATCAACACAGCTGACTGGAAGAACACTGCAGAGGAAAATGTAGACTGTAGAACAGAGGTTTATCAAACTACCATACGCAGCGGTAGGACATTAACAGGTGGATTCAAACCAGAGATCTGAAGTCCGAGATCTGAAGTCCGAGATCTGAAGTCCTCAGGCAGACAGCTGCAGTATCACTAATGAGCAGGAGTCTTTTGTTCAGCGTCACAACTTGGTTCTGAGATTCTGTTTGGTTCTGTACCTGACAGCCAGCAGTTTGAAGCTAAAAATATAATTTTATTTTAGTTTCTTTTAAGTTAAGAGAGCATAAGAGGCAAACAAGCAGCTAAATCAAACAGATCAAATCAGAAAAATGCCCTTTTTTTTGTAAATGCTGTTCGAAAGCTGACAGCTGTAGGAAGTTTAAACCTAAAAAACCTTTCTAGTCACCTGCTTAATATTTCATTATCTGAAAAGGTTGCAGAAGTCTACTTGCAAAAACCTAGTATTTACTGCTACTGCTACACACCAGAGGCTATATTAGCTAAAGAAGGTTTCTAACTGCTGAAATAAAAAATGGAATAGTGGTAAACTGTGCTACAAATGCCAGAAAAAGCTGTAAAAATCCTTGAATAAATGGTAAAACCAATGTGAGATGATGCAAAGTCATTAAAGTGATATCCATCAGGACGACACAAATGTCACAGCGCTCCTCTCGGGTCCCAGCTGCAGCTGCTTCCTAACTTGGAGAAATTCTCCTCCAACTTGTTGCTTATCCTGAATCAGTTTTGCCCTTTAGATCTTTACGACTAATGAGTTCATGAAATGTCATGATGCGACTTCTTGATGGTCATTTTCTTATCTGGTGGAGCAGATTTATTCAAATGAAATGCTGGAGCTGGTTCTGTCTGATAATACCAGACCATCGACACAAACTGACGTCGGCCACATTTTTCCCGGAGCTGAAAGCTGCAGATGTGTCCATGTGAGCGCAGCAGGACAGCCTCAGAATTAATGCCTGACTCCTAAAAATCCCAGCTGAAGCGGGAAATCTGTCCTTACATGAAGCCATGTTTGTGCCTCAAAACTGAGAACTAAAGTTACAGCTTTGAAAATCCAACTTTTTTAATCAGTGCATGGAAAATTAAATCAATTGCCAACAAAATCTAAATTTATTTTGGCAAGAGAAAGAAAGTGTGATTTCACAAGTTTGTTGAAGTGTCCAAAAGTAAAAATGGATTTTTGTTGGCAAATTTTCCTTTTTTGTTGTTTGCAGTCAAGAAAGTTTGAAATTAGGGGCCTAAGAAGACAAGTTTTTAAAGACATGCCATTTAAAACTGCGATATGAGACTAAAAATACAAAAGATGCAGCTTATTTTAACCCGTCAAACATCTTCACTTCAATAGGCGTGTGAGACTGAGACAGATTTTTGTAGCACAAAAGGAAATACTGTTTCTTATGACATGAGGTAACAAAGCTGGAAATGTCAAAAAAATGTCATTTATTTTAGGAACGTAATGCTGAAAAATAAACATTTATAATGAAAAAAAAGCATCATTTTTTTTAAATCTTATTTTTCTGACTTAAGTGTTTGAAATATCTCCTAAAAAATTGGGGTTTGTATTGATAGATGATCCAAAGCATGTCTGTCGCCCAACTAAAATTGGATAAAATGTCAGAAATGTAGGAAAGATAAATGTTTTTGGTTCTCATATCCTGGAAACATGAGAGGTTTCCTGAATGTGTTATGGTGGACTTCAAGCATCCTGATCAAAAATGTGTCAATGTTATCCTTCTGTTTGTGAAGATTCTGTACAAAGTCTGTTACAAAACTATTGTCAAATGAATAATCCAACTGAACTTTAATTCATTGTTTTAATCCTTATGTTGACTTTGCTGTAAATTGGAGATATACTGACAATAATAATGAGACTGAAAATACGCTAAAAGCAGAAGCTAAATATAAACTTTAAACACTTGAGGTCTCACTGCAGTGAAGAGAAAACACATTTCTGCTCATTCCAACTGATTCCACAAGAAGGTTCTGGAGTAACAAGAACCCAAGAAAAGATTTCTGCCTTCCTTTCTAAGAGGTCACTGAATGTGTGTCTCCTGTGATTTTGAACTCATCATGTCTCTTCTTCTCTATCCAGACTCGGTCAAAGGCGACCTGGTACTGAACGTTTACACTGATGAAGAAGCGTCAGCTCTGGTTACAGTCTCTTTTGCTTCATCTGAGGCTCTGGGCTTTTCTTCTTTTCTTAGGAAACATTGCATTTTTTATGTGTTTCAAAATGAAATTCCTTGTAACCTGCCTGCAGATTAACACATTATTTTCTGTTTCACAGCAAAAGCTAAAATTCTACCAATAATAAGGGACTAATTTTGGGCCAAAACCTTTTCTTTATGTCATTTCGGACACTGTAACAGGTGACACCAGATAACACTGCCTGGGACAGAATGATGGGTTTTGAAATGACCTAAAATACGGAGATTTCTCACTATTAAAACTAACCTGTAGTGCGCAACTAAATCTGCTGAAATTGGTAGAAAAAGTCAACATTTGATAGATTTACAATGTGTTTTTCTAAAAATATCTAAGTTTTTTTCTGATTTAAAAAAAGTTAAATGTAGAGTTTTTCAGTAGTTGTTTTGTGAGGCTGGGAGTAAAACAGAAATCATTCATTTTGACTCAACCTATAAATAGAAAATCAATATGAAGGCTTCAAATCCATTTCTTTTTAATCGGTAATTCTTGTGCTTTTTAGACAAAACTCTACTTTCAGTTTTTATTTAAAATTATATTTTATTAATAATGTCTCTTCTACATCATTATTGATGTAAAAAGTGGGTTTCACAACTAAAAAATGTTAATTGAACAAAAATCAGAAAAATAAATGAATATTTCATCACATGGATCATGGAGTTGTGCTTGAAATCAAAGGACTTCATTATCTTGTCAGTGATAAATGGCTCTAGATTTCATAGATGGAACCAGAAAATATGAACCCTCTCTCTTTTTGAAACAAAAATATATTAGTGGATAGTTTGGGGTTACATCTATTTTAGTGTAAACAAAAAACAACAACTGCATAACTTTTGCATCCCTGTCCCACGTCTGAATAGGATTGTGGCAGGACGGGTATTTGACGACAAACATGAGCCAAATAAAATATTCTAATTACTAACTGCATTTTTATTCGGGATCGGTCGTGGCCCACATTAACAACGACCACCACCAGTGCTGTTGATCTACAGGTGTCGGTGGAATTCAGAAAACTGTTGGTCAAAGATGGAGAAGAAGAGGGTTTTTAGACAAAGGAAAGGAAAATGCAGAACTTAGAGAAGCAACATTGAATGTAGGGACTTTGACAGGGACAAAATTGAGTTATTTTCTCTTTACACACACAGACCATCATGACTTGTTTCATCTCACTTTCATTTTGAGGTCAATTTTTTCCTTTTGACTCTTCTGGTCAGGACAATCTTTTTTCAGGTCATGTCATACAAACGTTTTTTCTTCAAATGTACCACATTAAATATTTCCACCTTTACTTGCACAAACCTCACATTCAGATGAATGAAACGAGCCCTTGTTGAAAATGAGAACCTCCATGTCATGATGTGGAAGTGCTCAGCAGTAAAACAGCTGTGATGTCTTTCTGGACGTCTGCAGGCCTCACAGCTCCCTCAGAGGCTTGTGCATTTACACATAAAGCAGGGAGTCCTGAAACCACCACAGAACCAGGACCAGAGGCCTAATTAAGTTCAGGCAGCAGCCACATCCATCAGCAGCCAGCAGGTCCTCAAACACGGCTGACCTCGCTGAGCGTGAGGACAAGCGGCTTCCTGTTTGCAGGTTTTCAAACCAGTATGCTTTGGGATCATGCAGAAGGAGCCCTGAAGGGGACAAACATGCAAAAAGGGTTTCTTTTTCCATCCCAAAAAGTGGGATTTAATGCTGCAGACGTGTTTGTGTGTCTTGATGTTCTGTGACCTTGTGGGGCTCAGGTTGTTCCTCGTGCATTTTAACGCAGATTTGAAATGCACACAAGCCCCCTCCTTCAGATAGAAGCTGATGGAGCGTGGCGGCAGCCCCCGCCCGCAGGCTCATCCACCTCTAAATCCCTCGAGTCGGGCCCGGTCTTCACGGCCTCAAAGCCACCAACTTGTTATCTTACCCCCCACCCCCACCACCCCTGGACTCAAGTAGACAGACATCAAAAGCTCATCTTGTGTCTGCTGAAACCTCCAGAGCCAGGAGACGCTGCAGACAGTTCATGGCGCTCATTTGGAGCTCAAACGCCCTGCAAACATATGATATGTTAGTGTTAGGCTGTCTGTGAAAGCTTTATCACGGGTCCAAACACCCCCCATTAATCCTTTTCAAGTGAAACCCGAGCGCAGGAATCCAGCTGTTAAATTAATCTGCCTGCACTTTTGTCAAACTTTAAAGTTTGTCTTGGTGGAAACTGTGGAGACTCAGTGCTGCCGCCTGTAAATATCCAGTGAAGAGGAACATCCACACAGCAAACAAGCAAACTGTTGACCTGATCAGTTTACTCTGATGAACCTCAGAGCAACCAGACCTTCTCCTGTCCAGTCCTACTGATATTTTTGAATAAAAATATATATATCATAGTTTGGGGAGAAATACTGAAGTCCTTTCCATGTGAAATGTAACACAACCAAAGATAGACCTTGTTTGCCAGGCTGTGTCTTTAAGGATAAAGATACGAAAACGTGACATCAAACACCCATAGAGTTATTACATTAATAGCATGAATGTGTTAAGGAACCAAAGACAGTAAACAGTTCCCCTCTGGTCATTTAAAAAATTACAAAACTACAGCAGGAGAGGATTTACTGCTGCTTGTTGAAATGTATTCTTTGTCTTAAGCCTCAGTGGTGTGCAATTGTTCGGGGAATTGACACGGGAGGGTACTGCAGGTTTTGGGGTTTTATGGGCCTGTGGAGGGTTGCAGACCGGAGGGGGTCGGCAGATGTGTCTTACAGTTCCCTTGAGGCTTGTGTGGCCACCTCAATGGGCATCCTGAAAGAAGAACCTATGATCGTCGTGCATGTGGTAAGTGAATCATGAAGTATTCGTTAGGCTAATATAGGTTACACACACTTGTGACCTACAGGTATTATATGTTGTTCTTACACCACATTCATTATTAAGGTGCGCACACTGGCCTTTGCTGACCGCATGCGAATGCAAAAAGGGGGTGTGCACGTGATACTTTAAGGTCTGTAGGACGCCGACCCAACTATGCTCTGATTATCTAACTTCCTTTTTTTCTTCCCTTTTTTCTTTCTAACAGTCAAGCTGCACGCTCTTGAACAGCATTAACGGGCACCTTGTGCAATGTTTAAGGGTGTTTAGGTGTCTCACCCTTACTTATCCTTACATTTTTTATGAGTGTTTGCTGCAACCGTCACTAGCAGCATGTCCATAGAGAAAACATTTTCTGTCTGTGGGCTTACTGAGTGGTCTGCGACCACATGAGTGGTCTGACTACCACCTTGATATTTAGTGTGGGCTACCTCCGTGTCCCATACTGGCTTTCCCATTTTCCCCTGCAGACAGCCTGCATCTACCTATCAGGGCAGTTGGGTTTAAGAAATTGCTTTTTGTTCTCTTTCCCAACATGTGGCGACAGCTCAGAACTTCACTTCTCAGTTCTCGTAATGAAAGAAAAGCTAAACCAAATGATGCCTTCCATTTATCTTTAAAAGATTCTGTTAAAACACCTTTGTTGTCCTATAAAGAATCAAACCTCAGACAGCTTAATCCTCATAAGTAAAAGATGCAATTATCACATGATAGTAGATCTAAAGATTGTTCTCTGATCAGAGTAGCTTCCCCAGTTCTAACCATTGACAGTATATCAGAACTGGACAAGTGAACGTGACATCACCCAGGGAAAATAAAGTCAACTCAGGTGCCATTCTCTCGTGATTTGAATGCCACCATGTTGAAGCCAGTCAACAGTGATTGGTCCAAGTCAGTCTCAGTCAACATTTCTATGGTAACCACTCGCCAATCAGGAGTGAGCTTGTTGGAGGTCAACACCTCTATACCAGTTGAAAGTGAGAGAATCTGTTAATTGAGACCACATACTTTTATAGAAGCATCTGATTGGCCAGTTTATATCTTGAATAACTTGTGAGCATATTACCAGAATAGTCAGCCAACGTCCTGGTTCTAATAGAAAACAATAATAGTAAATAATAGAATTGACATGAAGAAGTTGCAGCTTCTTCTTCTCTTCCATTCCCAACAAAGATATATTTACCAAAGCAGAGTTTTAGATTCACCAGAAACTAAAGATACTTTTCTTTATTTTTTTTATCTTTTAACCCTGAAAATGAGTAATTCTGTCATGTTTTAATATTTAAATCCCAATAAGTATGGATACACAGGTTTGAGATAATAATAATAATAATTCATTTTATTTTAAGCGCCTTTCATGAAACCAGAGGACACTTTACAAAATAAAGGTTAAAAATAGACATTAAAAGCACAATAAATATAAAGGACAAAATCAAAAGTGAATCAGGATGGGAAGGCAGAAATAAACAGATGAGTTTTGAGTTTAGATCTGAAAGTTGGTAGAGACTCTATGTTATGGAGATCAGGAGGGAGGGAATTCCAGAGTTTGAAGGCTCGGCTTCCCGTAGTGACGAGGCGGGCCGGAGGAACAGAGAGCTGAACAGAGGAGGAGGACCGAAGAGAAAGAGAGGAGGTTTGATATGGATGAGGTTGGAGCGATAAGGAGGGGCCAGGTTATGGAGGGACTTAAAGGTGAACAGGAGGAGTGTGAATTGGATTCTGGAGGGCAGCCAGTGCCAGTGGTGGAGAACCGGGGTGGTATGATTGAAGGAAGGGGTTCTGGAGACGACATCCTTAATGGGTTTGTTTTTATCCTTTCCCTTAAGCTCCATCATCTTTTCATCTGAACTGTTTTTTTTTAGAGCTTCTTTGATGTGAAGTCAACTTCAGTGTTGCTCCTGAAAATGTTCAGAGAACCAAGGACTCAAATGGGATTTAGAGTCATTGGATTGACACAACGAGAACCAAAATGACAGGACCTAAACATGAAACCATGGACTGTATAAGAGAACCAGACAGGGTGATCCCTCCCCCTCATGTTCTAAACAGGAAGTACCCGCTGGCTCCAAGAAAGACCAGTGTGCATTGATGCTCACTAATTTGCTAAATATGCATTCGGACAGTTTTTTCATTTATTTTTTTCAAACCCTCCAAGTTTTCATAATCAGAACACAGTGGATTCATAGTCTTCGTAAAGTGTTCATATAAATTGCATCTACTGGATCACCTGGAAACAGCTCAGAAATGAAACCCTTCAGCAGACAAAGATAAAGAAGAGGTGGTAAAGCGCAGCTTCAGGGTTCCCCTTCAAATCTTTCCACAGACTTTAAGTGGCTTGATTGGCTTTAAAGTGCGTTTTTAAGATGGTCAGGTGACTCAGCTTAGAGGCAGTTGACTCAGTGATTCTGTCATAATCTTTTCCTTAGGAGCTCTTAAAGCTCGGACAGAGATACGATTATAATTAATCATTCAGATTTCAATAAAACTGACTTTTAAATGAGAACAGAGCCAGCAACAACTGAGTTAGAATCAACTGGTCAAGCCTGAGATAAATCTTTTGAAATTATCCAACTGCAAATAATGCGAGCGACAGAGGAAACAGATTTTTGTTTTGGTTTAAAATAAATGAAGCTGCAAGAGAATTCAGTTATTATCATGTTCTTATATGTTGGGAGAGATGTTGGCGTGTTGCAGTTCTTCGAAAGTTGCACTTCTGAGTATTTCTTTATGCAAATCATTGTGAATCAGGAGCAGAGGAAAAAATACAGTTTGAAAAAATATTGCATTTGTCACGTAAAACATACACTGGGCGCGCAACGACACCCTGCACCATTCTGATGCATCCTCTTGTAGACGACTAAATCCGTGTTTGTTTTCCTCGTCCAAGTTAGCATCTGACTCAAAACTGTACGGCCGAATAGCTCTGTTCTTTCTTGCCATTTTTGCTGCACTGATAATGTTAGGTTTGGGGGGTGGGAGCATATTAATAATAATAATGGATGGGATTGTTCTGCTCTTTTCCAGATGCTCAAAGGGCTCCTCATTCACTCCTCATTCATACTTCTTACTTGGTGATGTAGCCACGGCTGCCCTGGGGCGACTGACAGAGGTGTGGCTGCCAGTGTGCCCTTACCAGGACATTCACATGCATTTACACACCAGTGGACCCACACTGGAGGGTTAAGTGTCTTGCCCAAGGACACAACAACAGTTGACTGGGGGGGGCGGGGGCCAAACCACCGACTAAGCTAGTAGGTGTAAGGATTCAGTGGTTTGGTTTTCTTTGTCATGTTTTTGGTTTCCTTGTCAGTCACACCTTCAGGTTCATGATCCACAGCTGTCTTCAGTTCAGTTAATGACCCTCAGCCTATTTAAGTGTCTTGGTTTCTGTTCATCCTTGTCAGGTCATCTGCTCTGTTTTGTCACAGTTTTGTTTCTCCTCATAGTTTTGTCATGTTTCAGTTTGCTAATTAAATGTTTTAGTTCCTGTCACCAAGCTTGGTCTCCTGCATTTGGGTCCTCCACCACCAGTTCGTGACAGAATGACCTGACCAGCTTGGACCCAGCAGGGGAGTTTTCCGTCATGCCCATTCCATGCCACGCCAGATGAGTTCCTGCAGCATTGTTCATGCTATGCCCTTCCACATCAAGCCTATCTGTTCCTGAGGGGGATTGCCGGGACCATCCTTCAAGCATCAAGTTTCCTGTGGAGGGTCACCGGGGCCGCTCCTTTTCATGACTGTTCCTGAGGAGGGTTGCCGGGCCCACACTTCATGTCCCCTGTCCCGGAGGATGGTCACCATTCCCCCTTGGCTGTGTCACCTGGTCCAGAAGAGGGTCACCAGTGTTGCTCCCCTTCATGGTTCCTGTCCCTGGGGAGAGTAATTGGGACTTCTACTCTTCATGCCTGTTCACAGAAGGGGTTCTGATGCCCCTCACTTCCGTCTGGCTGCAGGAACCCAAACTGTGCTGGACTTGTTTTTTTCATTTTCTGTTCCAGGTCCCCTCCTCCTGGGGTTTTTTGGGCATCTGGGATCTGCCCTTTTCGGGAGGGGTACTGTAAGGATTCAGTGGTTTGGTTTTCTTTGTCATGTTTTTGGTTTCCTTGTCAGTCACACCTTCAGGTTCATGATCCACAGCTGTCTTCAGTTCAGTTAATGACCCTCAGCCTATTTAAGTGTCTTGGTTTCTGTTCATCCTTGTCAGGTCATCTGCTCTGTTTTGTCACAGTTTTGTTTCTCCTCATAGTTTTGTCATGTTTCAGTTTGCTAATTAAATGTTTTAGTTCCTGTCACCAAGCTTGGTCTCCTGCATTTGGGTCCTCCACCACCAGTTCGTGACAGTAGGAGAGCGTTAAAAAGAGAGCCCTCAATAATGGGTGACAGGAAGGGGAGGTGGAGTTGCTCCTTGCCAACGCTTCCTCCCACAAAGCTGAATTTCTAATGAACTAATGTCGTTATGTCCTCGAAAACGACACCAGTTTTTAGATTTTGGCAAACAAAAAGAACAAAATCATAATTAAGACCACAGGGAATTTTTTTTTAGAGTAGATCAAAAGATAATTGGAGTGGGACTTAAACAGATTCAGCCAAAATAGAAGCAGATATAGAAAGAAAACCTGCTCCACTGAGTCTCTTTATCTCCCCTGTCTGAAGACAAAACTTCAATTTAAAGATAGAGAGACAACCGTTCAGCAAAACTTCCACTGCTCTGTTTAGAATCTGAACAAGCTTACATTTTCTGAAAAATTGTGTGATTCTAGAGAATATTGTCAACAAACAATCTCCAGTTTCCTTTGAGCATCATTGCAAAGCGGCTACAGATCTCCAGAATCCATGATGTGGTCTGTTTTTACTGCTTCCATGAGGTTAGGCTTCAGAAATGGGGAAGCTCCCACCGTCGTTGTTGCTTTATATGGCTGTTGTTCATAATCGTGAGAACATTCTTCACAAAGAAACACATGGTATCCAGATTTTACAAAAGCATCTTTTTGTGTGTCTGAGCGTCAACGTATCATGAGTGTATATGAAAGGAATCTTTCATTATTCTGACAATAAACCATTTCAAAGAAAAACACGTTTGTAGGATGGGATAAACATATTTCACACACACACAAACAAACACAGGCTGACGTCTCCAGAGTGAGGCTCTCGCTCGCTGGAGAAGTCAACCCTCTCAAGGACTGCACTGCGTATTGATTTAGTCTTTTAAAAGCAGAGAAATTTCTCCTCAGCAGAGAAGTGAAACAGGAGACGGTGACATTCAAAGCAGGAACATCAGTAATGTGTGACGGCATCAAATTCCCCGCTGCCCTCGAAGACGCAAATGTTCCACTTTCTGTGCAGTTAGTAGGCCTTGTGGACCGATTGAATCAAGATAAAAAGAGTTTTTATTCTTTGTGGTTTCAAAGCATTTGAGTCCGACTTCCATCTCCATAAATCTGCTGTCAGAATCATCAGAGGCTCCAGTCAGGGAGGAAGGTTTTTTTTTCCCAAAAAAATGAAGCTGCAACAGACACGAGTTTGTGGCCAATGTGCTGACTGCAGTGCCTGACCCCCGCTGCCCAGACCACTCACCTCAGAGCTGATTGAGACCACAGTAAAGAACCACTGTAACAACACTCACTGTGTGATTGATCAAAGCGATAGAAGGGCCTCCAAGAACTGTATTCCATAAAACACAAAATAAGTTCTTTCATGTTTGTTATGGAGCGGTCACCTGTCCCTCAGGGGCTTCCAGTATCCCATTCAGAGTCAAACGTTGGACACGAGTCTGAAAGCAGCTCCAACACAGAGTTTGGCCTCCTAGTTCCAACATGGCGACAGAATGGGTGACGTCACACTGTACGTGGTTCAGGGAGTAAGCTGAATGTAACTTCAAAATAAAGTAATTTCTGCTTATGTTTAAGTTCACACATATCCCTTGTGCTATCCTATGGGGTCCAGATGACCCGATCCTTACATTGACGGGTTTTCCCTACCATGACAAAGGTGGATAAAGGTGAAGAGGATTCTAATGTAATCCATGGACACCAGTGAAGATCAGACATCATTGAAGAAAAAAGGTTCAGAGCACTGTCTGTCTATTTTAGTTGTATTTTTTATTAAATAACTTTCTTTTTCAGAAATTCTTCAAAATAAGATTGGACATTAATATTTGAACATTTTTAAAACAGAGGGTTGTCTTGTGCTTATTTCTTCAAAACACTGTAGATTTTGGTCCTGGTCTGATCCACCAGATCAGTTTCCTGTGATGGTCTCCCTGGTTTGTCAGGTTGTAAAAGCTCACCTGAACTCTAGTTTGAACCAAACAAGAGAACTCTGGTCTGGAGAATTTGCAGATGAACTCTGGTGTGGTTTACTTTAGGTTTTGGTTTACTTTAGTCTGAATTCACACAAAATCAAGGTTAGAGGTTTGTAAAGAAAAAATGTCTCTGCTGGTCGTGTCACCCGTCTGAGTGACACCAGACATCTTAAACATCTTAAAAAGACAGGTTTTTGTTGCCATTGAGGGCAAAAAAAACAATATTTCAGATTTAACTGATTTGCTTTTTCATTTAAGTTTAAAACTGATGGTTGTATTGGAAAAATTCATATCAAGCTTCCTTCACTTGACTGTCAATTCACATTGGCTAATGAAACTAATGACATCTGAACTCACCAGGATCCTTCAGCAGAAAATGAATGTCTCCACATTTGTAGAACAGTCACACAGACAGAAAAGCTTCTGAATAGGAGGACGTTTGGCAGTTTGAAATATGAAAAGTAGCGATTTAAAAGTCAAAAGAGTTTGACGATTGTTATTCATCACCTGTTTAAATTTATATAAACTCTAAAATAGGTTTCTATGAAATGCTGCTTTAATCAAACGAACATAATAAGAAAAAAGACGCCTGAGATGGTAAGAAGCAGAAATTGCAAAGATGTAAAACCTCACAGAAGAGACATTAGTGTCGACGTTGTGATGGATGTGAGCTGTGCTGGGACTAACAAAGAGCAAATGCTGGGAGCAGCTCAGTTCCTGGTGTGCTGGATCTTTGTGAAAGCTCGCGGCTGCAGCAGATGGACGCAGAGCTTTCCTCTGTTCTCCTCCTGCTTGAATAAAACATGAAACCCTGACTGGCTCCTCCATCTCCACCCCGTTACCACGGGCAACGCTCACATCGGAAAGCTCTAATTTTTCAGGACATTAAGAATGTTGATCATAATGTGCTCCTAATGAACCTCTTCATCACAGCTTTTCTTGAATGAATGTTTGTTTCATGGTAAGTTTGATAAAGAGGCTTAAAGCTAACAAAACGGATGAAAAAGTTTTCTACAGAGATTCTTCCTGTTTCAGTGTTTTCTCAGGCCTTGGGCTTGCTGTGGGTAAAGAACAGTCTGGTTCTCCTCTGATAGAAGGAAAATAAAGTAAAGTAGCTGTAAACTCACATATTATATGTTCTAAGTGGACTGGAACTCAGTACCGGCACTTTTAAAAAATAAGTAATTACCGGCACTTCTCCACGCTAGAAGAACACTTCTAAAAATAGTTCTTTAGAGAAACATAAATACAAGAATCAAAAACTATAATTATAATAATTATTTTTATTAAGAAAAGAAAAAAAAGGAGGATTTTAAATTATTGCATTATTTTGAGCCCTCCCACCTAATCGCACTACATGCTTGTGCCACAGGTCACTGACACAAGTGTGATGCACTCTGGCTGTATGTTTGGGACCCAGGTTGTCAGCACAAGGTTGTCAACATCCTCTTCCTCCCTCTCACTCAAGGTGCAGAAAGAAATAAAGATAACAGAATAAAATAACTAATGGCAAAACAGAGTAAACCAGCTAGACAACAAAACACATTAACAAAAAGCCCAATCCGCCCAGAAAGGCAAGGTGAATGGTATCCCACAATTTCTTGCGCTTCCAGATCTGACAGCAGGCCCAATGTGTTTGTGACTATCACTAAAATATATTATCACTGTACAGAGAGGGTGTGACGTCACCCATAGAAAATGCCTTACCTCCAGCGATCGCACAATGACACCTGTCGCTTCCGGATCCGTAACGGCTGCCTGATCAGTCTGAACATGCGCAAATAATAAGTCATATTTACAGCCGTTTTATGGTCAGGGCATGTCTTCTGATTTTAATGACAATAAAACCTCTTAATATGTTTACAACAATTAAAATGTTTCTAATAATGAAAAATTTAACTTTGACGTTGAAAAAAGAAAAAAGAAAAAGAACCTGCTAAGGACTACAAATGCTTTCTTCCTCTGTAGTGTTTGATGGCAGTTTGCTCCCCCCCAGTTTAGAGCATAGCCCCTGCAGCAGCCCATGACATCCCTTCAGAGTAAAATGCACTCACTTCTCCTCTTTTCCTGTTGCCAACTTATAAAAAAGAAAACGATCAAACAGAGAGAACAACTCCAGGCCATGTTGCTGTCATTCTATCACATATCATTGAGATTTTTGTCTGTGATGAGGACAGTGTACGATTATACTGTACTGCATTTATGCAACAACGTTCTTTTATCTTTTTGGCGCTGTAATCCAGTCGGAGGAAGCTTTCTGTTGTTAAGGAAAACATAAATTCTTTTGATCATGGAGTTATCTGCTGTTAAAATGGCTCGGACAGTTGTAAAGGAGACAAAACTGTCAGGAAGAGCTACTGGCAGCTGATTTTTTCAAAATATTTTTCATTTAAATTTTTGATAATGTATTACAAGGTTTATAATCATCAGTTACGGGAGTAAATATAAATATAACTGCTTCACTGTCACAATGTTTCGTCAAAAGGAGGAAATGATGGAGTTTTTGCACATGCGCGAACGGATCGGGTGGCGGTTACAGATCGGGTAGCGCCTTGGCAGTGATTGACCGAGTCGGTCTGAGTCACATTTTTAGGGCAACTACAGTCGTCAGTCATGATAGAGCTTGTTGGTGGTCCACACCCCTCCTTCCACTGAAACCGGCTCAGGATAATCTGTCAATGAAACGTTTGAGGTGGGCTCGGCGGGCACCACGTGCTTTTACTGAAGCATCTGATTGGTTATTCCATTTCAGGGAAGTATTACATTTTTTTATTATACTGTTGTTAGTTGTCTGTTTGCCTATTATTGAATCAAATTTAAAAATCGATGTTATAATTGTACATTATTGCTACTATTATTATTAGCTATTACTGAAAGCTATATGAAACCAGGGTTCGAATCCGGGCTGCTCCCTATTCCCTTCTCTGCTTCTGTGCCGGTCCCAAGCCCGGATACATTGAGAGGGTTGCGTCAGGAAGGGCATCTGGCGTAAAACATTGCCAAGTTAACCATGCAACTCATCCTTGACTGAGAGGTTGCTTCGCTGTGGCGACCCCTGATGGGACAAAGCCGAAAGAGAAAGTAAGACTGAAAGCTGTATGATAAAACATAGGGTGAGTGTTCATCCATATGAAGCCAGTCATCTCCTGAGAATCAGCTGAGTGACAGCACAATCAGGTTTTTACCGTATAGAGTGGTCCCACGCTATCAAAGTGAACCTGTCGCATCTCGCTTTTAAGCAGCACTTTTGCACGCTTTCATAACAGCGTTGTTCTGAGTCCTTATTGGCTGTTTACCTTATCCAATAATCTTCACTTTACATAGTAGCCTGTACAAATGCGTTTAGTTTGCCAAATTCAAATAAATCTCAGATCACGATCAGATCTTGTTTTTGTTCTTTAAAACTTTGAGAGTTTGAACAAGAGAGAAATGCTTGAAAATGTTCAGATCTATTTGAGAAAACTGTATAAAGTGTGTGAGGAGTTTTAAAAACAATTTAAAACCCACTTTGCTGATCTCACCTATTGAGTTTTTTTTTAGAACCTAAACCCTGCAATGAACAAGAGAATAGCGTTCAACAGACGTATAAAAATGTTTCATTGTACCACTTTGTGGGAATCCACACAATATAGTAGTGAGAGAAAATATGTGCAGTGAACAGACTGAATGAACGTAATGTGGTTTTTATATATTAAAAGTTTTAAAAAGAGCAAGAGGGCCTAAAATGTATTCCAAGTTTCTCCAGATATAAATTAGCTAGTTTATGACTCAAATCTTATCACATTCCAACCTCCCCACCTTCAAGCAGTATAATATTTAGCACCTGCTGCTAAATGGCCTGTTTTTCTAATGAACCCTTTCTTCCCGCTCTTCCTCCAGTTTGGTGTCTTCACCAGCTGGAGGACAAAGGCGGTAAGATGCCCGGGGGGTCATGCTGCCTCCTGGTTTCTTCCGCCTCTTCTGCAGACTAATTTTCACCTGGAAAGAAGAGACTGCAGCGTCAAGATAACGGCTTTGATGTTTCATTCATGCTGATTTGACTCAAACGAGACAGAGACTCCTGCTAGGTTTGTTCTGGAGGTGGGAAGAGGAGCGAGGCAAGAAGTAATTGACCTACGGGGAATTCGTTCTAACAAGCTGGGTCAAAGGGGCCTGTTGGTTTGTTCCTAACAAGGCAGTTGAGCCTCAGACAGATTGTAAAAGAGAGAAAATATTTTAACTTATCTTAAAGCTGACAAAACTGATGAAAAGGTTTTCTACAGAGATTCTTCCTGTTTCTGTGTTTTTCTCTGGCCTTGGACTTGCTGTGGGTAAAGAACAGTCTGGTTCTGAAAACTTCAAATCAAAGAAAAAACTTGAGAGTTTCGAGTCCTCCTAGTGCTTTAGAATAAATAAATGAAGATTGTTTACTCTATTTATCCCACAATTGGGAAATTGTCCTCTGCGTTTGGAACATCCCCTGGGGGAGCAGTGAGCTGCAGGCTGGCTGTGCTTGGGGGGGGGTGACGGCTGGTTGGGGAGAGCGGGGATCGGACCGCCAACCCTTTGGTTGTTGGACGACCTGCTCTACCGCCTGAGCCACTTGCCGCCCCACATTTAACGTCCACATAATTGAAGGAATCCATCATATGTGAGCCGCACGGACATTCGGAATGAACCCAACACATCTGTCAATCTCAGTGAGAGCCACAAACACAGCAGCCTCTATAGAGTCAGGAAGCACAGCAGAGACGGACGTTTAAGGATGCCAGTGTACGGTCAAATCTTTAAAGGTGATCATGTAAATAAGAACAACATGGTTTTCAGAACAACGGTTGTCTGCATCATATCAGAGGCTGTCCATGCTTTGTAGGATCTTTTTTGAGGCTTTTATTTTGACACACTGGGGGGGAAACCTGTATACAGCTGTATTACTGCTCATCCTGCAGGCTGCTAACAATAAGTCTGTCCATGGCAGAGTCCTGAACTATGACTGCTGTGAGAGAACTTTGAAAAGGACAGCAAAAAAGCTTGTTTTCCCACTTCACCGCAGGTTTGTTTTCCAGCTGCCCAGAATATTTACTACAGAACCGCCATGAGTTCTACTGAGCCCCGGAACTGACATGGGTAAAATAATAAACATTCTGTTCCCATAAAATAATATTACGTTCCCTCGAAATAATTAATTTGTACGAAGGAAGTAATTATTCACATGATTACTCATTCATAAAAACAGATGTTAGTGATACTTGAATTTACAGCAGATACTTTCACATTTCTGACTGTGTGTGTCTCATTACATTGCATGGAAGACACGGAGGATGTTTAGAGATCAGATTTATTTATTTTAAAAAAGCTCTACAAAAGCATCTGTAACCATGTCTCAATGTCTGGGTTCATTCACATCCTGGTACGGTCTCCGTCCTGCCCCAAAAGCTGCTTTCCGCCACTACTTCCATGTCTCTGTGACCCACATTCGTTCAAGAGGGGAAAAATAAAAACAAGAATGATCTATTTATTATTGTCTTGATGAAAATAAGAAAAATATCATAATATTAAGAAAGGATGCCCAAGCTTGCTGCTTCCCCCATACCGAAGCGATGTGCTACGAGCTCCGGCCTTCGGGCAGCTGGCCGGCAGACGGCCAGCCAGCTGCGGTATGAGATATTGTAGTTTAGGGTCGAATAGGAATAATAATATTCAAGACTTGTCTATTGTTAACATACTCTGTAGCAGTCGCTTTACATCAGAAGGCTACATGCTATGTATCCCATCATGCATCACAAATATCCCATAATGCATCTCGACCAATCAATGTCTCCTTGTAACTGTGGTGCATTCAAAGACAACAGGATAAATGTTTATCAAAATTTTATTCCGTTCCCACACATTAATTATTCAGTAGGAACTAATTATTATTTTGTGGGAACGCTTTATTTATTTATTTAAACCATGTCAGATCCCGGGCTCCGCAGAGTTCTGAGTTCACAGCTGATTGGCTCATTTGAATTCGAGCAGATCAGTCATCTGGGAGCCTGTTAAAAAACAAACAAAAAAAGAACAGGACTTTCAGAGGGTTACTATTTAATTTTAGCTAACTCTTAAATATCCCGACTTTAGCTCCAGTTTTTTCCTATTTTTACTACTGTAATTCTTGAACTGTTTGTGAATTTAACATATTCTGAAGCAGAGAAAAGAAGCCCTGTAACTGTAGAAGAGAACTGGACTTCTACTGAAAAATAAACAGCTACTACTCAGTCCTTCTATTTGTCAGAATTCGGCAAACATTCTTGCTTTGCAACCTTTTTTTTATTTGTTGTTGCAAATCCTAATGTTTTTTCATGATATTTTTTCTGTAGTTCAGGTTATTCATCTTATAAACTGGCCAATCAGATGCCTCAATGAAAGTATGTGGTCTCACATCAAACCTTTGAAACATTTGATGGACAGATTCTTCTCAGCCCACTTTCAGTGGTAGGGGTGTGGATTTCCAAGGAGCCCACTCCTGATTGGCGAGAGTGGTTGCCATTGAAATGATGATTCAGGTCAACTTGGACCAATCACAGCACGACCAATTGCATAACAGCAGACAACACATACGTGATGTCAGCATGGAATGATCCAGTCATCATTCCAGTCCAACGTGTGTAAACACTTTGAATTTAGCAAAGACAATATAGTGTCGTAGAATGTTCTAATAATCTTGCTTTTGGATTATTTGGATGTGGAAAAACAACAGTGGGCCGAACTTTAGGAAACTAAAATGTGAATGGATTTGACATTCATTCTTGTTTACTTGTTTGTTTGTTTGTTCAAATATTTAATTTACACTTGATAATCTTGCAAGAAATGTAAGGAATCTGGAAAACTTCACCTGCACTGTTCAGTATCAGGTATTTATCTCTGAGTCACACTAATCATTTTTTTTGGCCTAAAGATGTCCTGGATCAATTTTAGGTCAGTGAATCGGATCATTCAAAATGATACAAATCGAATCGGCAACAAACAAATATCAAATTGTTTTGTTAACATGAACTGTTACACCCTTCTTGTTTATATCTCTGAGTAATTAAAAAAATAAACGGAATTGTTTGTACGCTATTATTTTAATGTATTATAGATATGAAGTTGCTTCTGGGTTCCTCCTGTCAAGTTCATGTGTGGTGGTAAGTTTCCGTGGTCAAAAACATAGTATGAGAATTCAAATTTGTTGCTTTTGGTCCACAAAATATCTTGTTTCTTCTGAGCTCACTGCAGACACATCCCTGCTCTGCTGTTGCTTCTCCAACTTTCTATCACCATTAAAGTTTGTCAGATGGAGATTTCCCTAGCAGAGTTGAGGTAGGAGCAAAAACGGCACACGGGGGAGATGTTCTCGATAAATTAAGATTTGACTGCAGTTCTGCTCAGAGCTGCAAAATTGTCAGCACAGCCTACAAGCTCTACCCCTCCTGCTGATATAAGAAACACAAGCCTTCAGGTACAAACAAGAAGAGACACCTCAGCATCAAGCCGATGCCAAACTTCAGAAAAACGTCACTTCTTGTTTGGTGTGGTTGTATCGGAGGTTGGAAGCGGGCGCTGCAGGAGGAGCCGGGTAATGAAAACACGCATCTGGCGAAGTCAAAAGCACCTTTGAGAGGTTTACTCCTGGATTATGCTCCCTAGTGTTCAAAAAGAGAAAATTAAACTGCCTTTTTTATGGAGTTTGTGCAATAATCGCTTTAACAGAAACACTAAAACGTATCTTGAGAGAAGGGTGGTGCGGCGTAATGGTGAGCCAAGCAGGTTGGTGAGTTTCTTTTTTAAATCACAGCTTCAAAAAATCTAACTTTTCATTCAGTCAGTCATTCATTCCCATCGTATCTTGTAGACACTCCAATCTGCGGTGTGTGGAATTGCTTTGTCTGCTTCATGTTGCAGCTGCTGAGCCGTGCTGACCTCAGACTGCGGCGTTAAACGAGCCCGCCGGACCCCTTCGTTATTCGCCTCATGGAGTAAAACTCGATGAAATGTGTAAAAACCTGTTGGCTCCGCTTCCTGTCCCAGATGATCCCACTTCAACCGTTTAGTTTCCATCCACAAACCAAACCATGCAGATCAGTGCTTGCACAGAGGGGGCAGTAACATGTTTGACTGATTGCAGACCTGAAAATTCAGCCTCACTTTGAACGTTTGAGAACAGTTTGCAGTTATTCCGCCTCGTACTCTGCAATTTGCAGAACGTGCAGAGGGCAAAGCAAGAGGGACGTCTCTAACCCAGCCGAGCTTTAAGCCTCAAAGCCCCCGACGGTTCTGTTGTTACTGTTAATGGAAAAGCTGTTTGCAGCCGTGCAGCTCTTTAAAGCATAAATCTGGAAGTTTTATTTGCAGGCGCCGCTCTGTTTTGCCTGACTAACAGCGCCATTACACCAGCTCATATTCAATGCAGTAAAAGCTGAAGGATGGCGAGCACTTTTCAACCCATTTGACCCCCCCCCCCTCCATCACCATCACCAGAACTGAATGACAGAATAATTTGACTTTAATGTTATGTTTGAAGATGCTTTTGTTCTGACTGATGGACCCTTTAAATACATTGAGTTGATTTACCTTTAAAAACGTCTCTCCTGCAAGAAAGATTTTTCTTTTACTGAATTGAAATTATTGGATGTTTAAATAATGTTTGTGATTAGCCTTTAATAAAACAGTCAGAATAGTTTGCTTAAAATGTTTTATTCATTTAAAATAAATATGATTTCACCATTAAATTGTGTTTTTAAAATATTAACATTAAACGTATCCTCAAAAAATAAAAGTATTCATCAAACTGTCATCACATATAATTGAGTCAGAGATTAACTGAGTTTTCAAGGTTTCATCTTTTGATAAAATGCATCACAGACATTTCTGTTGTTAATGTGAGAAGCGCATCCAGCAGCAAATGTCAGTAACATCATTTCTGATCCAGAAGTCCTAAATGACATCTTTAAGCCTCAAACTTGTATACGAATATTCAAAACTACTTTTATAGACTCTAATTTGCATGTATTAAAATTATTTGTTTAATGGAAACTGATAATAAAGTTAAAGGTATATTCTGGTTATGTGGCCTTGATAACTGAAAGGGTTTGAGGTAAGAAGCTGATTCACGACAAAATGTGATCCAGACTAAAGGCAGACAACCATCAGACAATGACTTCATCAAAAGTTTAAACAGGTTAATTAATTATGTTAGATATTAACAAACATGGGGTTCAGATTTCAGCTTAAATGGAAAAATGTTACCTTGAAATGAACCTTAATTTAAATAGAAGAAATACCAAAAAGAAGCCTGCTTTAGTCTAAATAATAAAAAGGAAATCCAGTATAACCTTGGATCAAGACTGAGCTGCAGGCCTTTGTCCCTCAGGTTGACCCTCATGAATAATGTCACCCCCCCCTCCCTCTCAACTCTCCAATCTACTTCATTCCCTCCTGAGCTCTGAGCGGTTTGATGCTGATGTGACTGATATGCAGGGCGTTCCTGAAGGTTTCTTCACCGGGCATCCTCTGATGCAACCCCCCCCCCCCCCACCACCACCCATTTCTTTCCCTGAGCTCTCAGGACGAGTGTAGCAGTCCAGACGCAACACAACAAAAGGAAAGGAGGCCGGAGCCAGGGGGAGAGAGGAAAGACTTAAGGAGCTTTTTTATCAGAACAGTGTTTCCCCCGACCATGATTGTCCCACTGCCAACACATTACACCCCCCTTCTTCTACACAAATAGAGTACTGCAGAAGAAAAACAACTCAAAGGAGGTTTATGGACAGTTTTCAAGACACACCCACAGAGTTTTAATCAGGCAGCGCCAAAACGTAAAGAAATTAGTTTATTATAACACGTATCAATCATGTCTTGTCATGTTTCCATGTGTGTGAGCAGGGGAAGAAGTAATGCTTTTCTTTTTATTCTGGTACAAAACTGTTTAAACAGTGTGTTACTCAGCAGCCAATCAGAGCCTCTGGTATAGTTGTATTGCGCCTGCCAGTTGCTGGAGCCCTCACAGTAATGATGTTCTATCGGCAAAGGTTTGCCCTTTATAAACTAAAAATGAAATCCCTTTTTCATTTCATTTGTAAAAACAAAACGACAAACTTAACAAAAGTAACTCTGAAAACAATTACTATTGACTTTAAGTCTATATATAGAAGAGAGTGAAGGTTTTGGAGCTACAGTGAACATTACAGGTATTTTCACTTTTTATTGTGAATCTGGACTGATTTACATTAGACTCAAAAACGAATAACTTAGTTTTGTAACAAGACACGATTTGGTTATAAGTGAACTGACCAGGCTCCAACTAAATTACACTTGTATGTATGTCGATTTTAAGGCTCAGCTGTTGGTTCTCTGTTACAGGACAGTCCAGGCTTTAATGCTTCCTGCTGCAGCTAAAAGACTCGGTGGCAGATAGATAGACTCTGTGTTGCCTTATTCAGATAGGAATTCTGTGAGTGAGAGATGGAGTTGAATGTTTTGAACACAGTCAAAATCCACCCTTGTTTTAAATAAAACACCTCATGTCAACTCCTGCAGGCAAACTCATGCTCTCTTAAGTGGCTGTTCTTTCCCATCATGCCCAGTGTGAGCTTCTCTGTGACCTCAGGCAGTGATACTGATCCTTTTAGGTAAAAGCAGAAAAAAAAGTTGATCTGTCAGGAAAACTGTCATCCGTGTTTTTCTTTTGGATTTTAACTTCAAGGACTTTGTTCCTGCTGAGGATGGAAATGCAGGAATGCATGCCTCATCCAGTGTCAACTTTCATTTTGCATCTGCAGTGAAATAGTTGAGGGCTGTTTTTCCACAGTAAATGTACTGCATTAGCTGCTGCAGCTCATGCAGAGAAGGTCAGTGTCTGATATGTTTTAATTAGCATGCTCTTCATCAACAGGGGGGGGATTAGGACGTGATAACTCGTGTTGGAAGGATGCTGGCAGAGGAAAACATCCAGTCCGCCTCCTGCAGATGCTTCCATCCCGAAGCAGAGGCTTCATCACCATCCTCTCCGATCAGCCGCCGCTGGCTGTGCATCAGCTCTGCTGTCACTCCCCCCCACCCCCGCTAACCGCCATGTCATTTGCATAATTGCAGCCCTACAACTCGGTACAGTATAATCTGTGCCAATATCATGACGGGTGGTGGATTAGCGCAGCAGCTCGCTCACATAACAGCATGTTGGTGCATCTCTTTCCTGTCGGATCCCAGTGTATTCCAGATAGGAGCTCCATCGCATTCCATGGTCTTACAGACATTTTGCTCCGAAAAGGCTCCACTTTGAGGGACCTTCCTTCATAGCTCTCAGCTGTCAACACAACACTTTTATTTCCATAATCTACAATTTGCAGGTTTCCATAATTTGAAATTTCTTCCTCTTTGAAGAGAGCTGTCGCACCTCAAAGTGACTCATCTCCATCAAAGGCAAATTTGTCCTTAGCGAGAAATTGTTCATCTGACACCCAAATACAGGAAAAAAATGCCTGCATCTCCTTGCCATGAAAAACAGATGTGACGAAGCAAAGAAAATATTAATTTTCTCGGCCCAATGCTTTCGGCGCTAACAGAAGTTTCACTGCCGTTTTCTGTTGGAGACCAAAGACCAAACCAGCTAACAGGTTCTTGCAGCTCACTCAGTAAAAGAGTTCAGTTTCTGCGTCCTTGGTGAAGATACCACAGGATTCATGGAAAATTAACAAGTTTGGTCAAATACAAGTTAATACAAATTAAGTTAAATAAGAATTTCTTTTTTTAAATTGTCCTTCTGAGACCAGAAAGATCCTCTAAAAACTACACAAACATGAAAAAAAAAACTTTTCTGCACCTTGGTGCTCCACAGACAACAACCATCAATAAATCCTGAGAAACACAAACTGTGTGCTCAGCTGGTGCCAAAACTACATCTTATCCTGAACTTGGTTTTCAGTAAACCTGAACGGGTGCTGCCATTTGTTGGGGTTGTCCAGGCCCGTAGAAGGTCATAGACCGGTGCAGCCGCTTCTTGAGGGGAGTTCAGGTGTGTCTTGCAGTTCCCTTGATGCTCATGTGGTCACCTTAAGGGACGTCATAAAAATGATACATACCATTGTCGTACGTTTGGTAAGTGTATTGTGAAGTATTCGTTAGGATAATGTAAGTTACACGCACCGATGAGGTACGGGTGATGCTGTTGTACGGTGCCATTATGCCACACTCCAGTCATTAGTAAGGTGTGCAGCACTGGCTCCTTACTGACCACGCACAAATGATGCATGAACAGTGTTCACGTGATACGTGAGTGCCTGTAGGACACCGTTAGGATTCCCACACAAACTGCCCTCAGATTGTCTAGTCCCCAGGTTTTGGAAAAAGATAAAAATCCCTACAACATGCCTGAGTCTTCATTACTACCTGTCACTCGCAGCATGTCTGTAGGAAAAAATGTTGATGAAAAGTTTTGATATATGGGCTCACCGAGAGGCTTACGACTCTGATATTTTGTGTGGGTCACTTTTATTTTTACAGGTTTGCCCATTTAAAATACGCTTCAACTTCACTTCAGCTCTATGAAACTGGCATCCAAACCTTTGAGTTTAAGAGCTGATCATCCTCTCCATCCTCATAGCTTGTATCCAACATCCATCTGATGTGGGGATAAAACATTGAAATCATGTTTGAGCCAATTAAAAAATAAAAAAAAGAGTTCAGAGCTGCACAAACAGAATTGCTTTTAGCTTCAAATGAAGAAGTCCATTTGAAGAATTGGACTCCTTTTTAAAGGTCATCATCAAAAACATGGGGGGCTAATAAAGGGAACCATGCAAAATGTCTCAATATTCAGTTTGACAGAAGCACAACATCTAAGTCGACAGCTTGAGAAGTGTCCATGTGAAACATTTGACAACATTTGAGCCTTTAAGTCTAGATCTGCAGTAAACTGCTGTTTTGTGCTGAAGCACAGCTTTTTCTGTGGAAGCCTCTTCAGAGATCCTATTGTAGAGCCATGCTCGGACTAAGGGGGGAGATTTTGTCTCTTCTCCGGCTGTTTACAGCCTCCCTGCATGTTGGGACTGTTTACGAACCTCGTGGTCGCTGTTGTCAGAAAGCCCTGCTGCCTCCGAGAGCCGCGGAGATCCAACAAAGAGGCTTTCAGCCTCACGGCAGGACCACGCTTTGCAATCCGTGGTTATGAAACCGGCTGCTTTCGAGCGGCTGTCACAAAGTCAAAGGGAGCTGACAGCCGAGCGGAGGAGCCATCTTGCCTTTCTGCATCGTCTTGCATTTGCATTTTCAATTTCCAGCTCTCAGGTGGTTTTGTCCTGCAGCTTTGCCCTTTTAAGTTGTCTGTCAGGATCGTTTTTCCCGTTCTGCTTTGCGGTCTCTAACCTCAGCCTCTCAGAAACCAACCAATCACATAAATCTCACAGCCTGCATGTTAACGGCCCTGCGGAGAGCCAGGATTTCTCACCCGGCTATCGATTCTTGAGGCAACGTCGCTTGACAGGAAGTGAGTTTTAGTTTGAGATATCCTCCTCCGCTCTGGATGGCGAAGGGGAGATTAAGCTGCCGAGATGCTGCAGATGAAAAGTGTCCGGCTGAAGTCGGCAAACTAAAGCTCTGAAAGCTTTAGAAGTCCCTGTGACACACAAGTAAAAAACAAAGACGAGTGGGAGAATCCACTCCAACAATTCAGCTCCTGGTTAGTAAACAAGCAGATCTGAAAATGCCCCCCCAAAAAACCTTGTTCCGTATGCATGAGCTGTAAAATGTTTTTGCTGTTGGACTCTACATTAATGACAGACAAGTCAGCTGAAGTAACTGGATCATTAACCAGAGGTTAAAACTGTTTGAACACTGAAATGAGATGTGTGTCATCCAAAATCAAAAATACAGCATTTATGCAGCTTTGTAGTTTGTTTCTCAGGCCTGTGATTGGCTGGTTTAGTGTGTGTGTGTTAGTCTGGGGGCAGTGCTGGCAGCGCAGACTCTCCTGGAAGGGGCTGTTCTCACTTTCAATGAATTGGACTTCCTTGTTCAACAAATTTCAGTATAAACTCAGTGCAGCTAGAACTTCTGGTCTATCTAACACCTTAAAGCCTAATCTGTCCTTGGTCAGAACCTTTTGGCCCATCTGTCCACACAAGTCTCCCTTTTGATCTAGAACTTTTTTCAAAAATTTGATCAGCTTTTAAGGTTGTTGGTTCTTCACAAAAGCAGCTCTGGAGTCTCATCAAACCTGATCATGATAATCACCCGGGTCCTAAACTGTGAGCCGGGGCGCTGACAGATTTACAAGTGAGCTACTTTTTCAGCCTCCAGCTCTGGCCCCCACCTCCTCCCCATCACCACACTGAATGCTTTTCCCCAAAGAGTCGCTGATGCGAGACTAATCAGGTCCAATTCCAATTCCAGGCACAGCAGAGGACTCTAGACTCGGTCCATGAGCTCACACAGTAAACCAGCAGGTGATTTGCACTTGATGCATTTTAATTGTTGCACACAGAGATCCTGAGCTATGTGTGTTTTGTGAAATGCCTCCCCACCCCTTCCCTTCTGCAAGGCCCGACTCTGAAGCAAATGGAGCCTTCAGATGCGTCTCTGGGTTCAGAGAAGCCGTCCCGATCCGGCGGCTCTCCGTGCATCCAGAATCAATGGCAGCAGAGACCGAGCCGAGCACCGAGGCGGCTAATGGCTCCACAACAGAGCCTGCAGAGAATTCGAGCTCTTGAGGCTCACAGCCACAAAAGCTGAGCAAAAAGAGAGAAGGTTGGATGGCTGCACACATGCATACCAACAAACACAGGCGGGATGATGTACAACGACTGCAGAATTCATAACGGAGCCCTGAATTATGAATGCTGCTGCTGAAGAAATACTGCGCCAATCAGTTCCTGAAGGATGAAGAAATATATGTGCAAAGCTTTGTGGGATATGGCGTCCCAGAGAATCCATCATACAGTAGCTGCTTTGCAGTCAAAGATATGAAGGTGATGAGTCTGCACCAAACCACAAGATGAGCATGAAGAATGTAAAAGTATCTGTAAAAAAAGTGCTACAGATCTGTTCTCATAAGATGTGAATGTGCTTACAGCTGCAGGGTAATAGGGCTCATGTCACATTTCATCTATCACAATGAAACACAACTAAGAAGAAAGCAGGAAAAAAGTAACTGGAGGTGCAGAGCAGATCTGTTAAAAACAGTTTTGTTGTGTCTGCAGGATCCTGTGCAGCTTCAAACAAGTCCTTCAGATATAAGGAACATACCAAGAGGAGCTGAGAGAGGGTTGCCTAAACCTAACCAAGCAATTTAGCAAAACCTAAACCCAGCCAAACCTTTAACAGCGCTTTAATATAACTAGACAGATTATAAACCCTAAACCTAAGAAGTTCGCAAAGCCTCAACCCAACCAGACAAAGGCTACAGCCTAGTGTAAACCTGGCAATTTACAAGATCTTAACCTGATCTGACTTCCAGTGAAGAGAACCAAACAGAATTTATTTTTAAAGACTTACTGCAATAATCTTCTTATCTAATGTAGAAGTGTTCCCAGTGGTTTTTAAATTATGATTATGCTGTTTTTAGCCGAAAAAAATCTACTGTTTTCTAGGACATAGTTTCTGCACAGCGGCAGTAGTTCATTAGAAATTCATCACAGCGAGATCGTTGGTGCAGAGTAATCCTGCCCCTTAGCCATCATTCATCTGTTTACACTCTCTCCCGCTAGCTTACGTAACCCCATTACTGCTGCAACAAAAATGGCGAGCAATATTGGAGCTATCCAGCCAAACAGTTTTGAGCCAGATGCCAGCTCAGACGAGGCAAACAAAGACATTCATGGTTCCAGTGGCCTACCAGTGGATGCATCAGAATGGAGCGGAGCTTGTGACTTGCTGGTTGTAGCACATTTGTCACACCTACACACTTTCTCCAACTGCATTTTTGTGTATGTTCCTGATTCACAACCATTTTAATAAAGAAATTCTCAGAAATGTAATTTTTAGCCTACGTTTCTTTAAATGTGTCCTCAATCATGAGAAAAATGTCAAAAGAACATGTTAAAAACACCAAAAACAGTTTAATTGGAGTGGGCCTTGAAGCACTTAAAGTACAGAAACATTTATAAATACAAACTATATTTTCTTTTATGGGTTGTCATAGTGGGTAAAATGTTTAATTTTAGTTTTTTTCCAAAACAAAACAACAGCTGGGATAGGCTCCAGCATCCCTTTGACACTGAAAGGGATTTGGAAAATGAATGGATGGATGTTCAAATACAAAACTAACATTTCTACTGATCATCTCTAACTCTGAATAAACCTTTGAAGTAAAAAGAAATGGGAAACATAATATATTTTAATTTTGCAAATCTTTATTTAAAATGATTTTCTGAGATGGTAACACTTGTGAAAGAATTCATTTATGGTTTTTTCGCTATATTTGGATCACTTGTGCTATAAACTTGAGCTAATCGAAACCCAACATCAGGATGAGTCATGTTGAGTTTGTAAAGCTGTGAATGGTTCACAAACTGTTTAGGTCAAGAGAATTGGGTTTTAGCAAAGAAAGAATAAAAGTAAATCCAATAAAATTAGCAGTAATTAAAAATTATAACCCTTGTGGAACACAGTGACTTTCATTTTAAATGCAATAATTGAATGTCTTTTCATTTAAAGAAAAAGGAAGAAACTTTAACTCTAATAAAGACTGAGTTCACACCATCATTGAATGGGAAAATAGTTTATTCAATTCCATGGAGGAACTGTTTTATATATATTTTTTTTAGATTTCCTTCCCACATGGTTGATGTCTTCTTTCAGAAAAGCTCTTTCAGCGCCGGTCCTTTTTCAGACCCACATTAAAGCTCGACTCTTTGTCTTCCGGCGACAGAAAGCCCTTTTCACAGCTTGATTTGAGAGGAAAGGCTTTGCAGAATAAAGGAAATGTTCTGAGCGGCAGTGAAGGCGGCGTGGCTAACGGGCACAATGTGGCTATCTGGATGTGTGGTCATGCTTCTCTCAGACAGCAAGGCTGAAAAACAAAGAGGACGAGCTGCTCGGATGCTGACGCCACAGTGTGAATGTGTGAGGGCGGCGAGGCATCTTCTCCTGCCACCATGTTTCCCACATCCCCTGCTTTAAATAGGGAGGAGGTGTCAACATGGCTGCTGTGAAACTGTTATCTATTATTTAACTCTTCATCAGCTCAAGATACAATCCCAGCACACAACGGTGCTTTAAGAATCTGTAAAATTTCGTATAAATTTACTGGAGGTGAATGTTCTATTGCTGAATAATGTAGGATTATCTATAATTTATTAGTATTACAGAATGCAGGATTTTTCCAGAAAGATAATTCTCATAATTAAAAAAAAACTGTTTTTTTATGTTTTTTTAATTATTATTATTTTGCAATATAAGGCTTTATATGGTCTCTTTTCAATTAAGACTTTTTGTTCGTGTTTTGAGGCTTTGGATCACCTGTTTTGTTAATCAATGTTATTTTTTTATATAATGGAACAAATTTAAAATAGGAAAGTGGGTGTAGATGAATGAATTTTAATAAATTATATCTATGGTTACAAAATAATTACCATCCAGGATCTTATCTAACAATGAATAATATAAGTAACTTCGCAAAAATGTTTTGTGAATTTATCTCTAAAATCATATTTTTCCTGCATGCCCTTTGGAGTATTAGACACCCAGATTGGATTTTTGGTGTTTTTTGCAGCATTCAGGGTGTTCAAAAGTCAAATCTCTCTTTACTAATGCAGGAGCTGTTTTTATTGTGTGTGTTTACCGAGTTTAAAGCTTCTGTCAGAAAAGCAGACTGTACCTGAGAGCAAAATGTGAAAGAAAATGCAGACTTTTTTTGGTGTTTTTTTTCCCTACAAATACATTTAGAGCTGGAAAACTCCTGCGGGATTTCAAATGTCTGAGTAAGCACAGCAGCTCATCAGACCTCAGGATGGTAAAACATACTAAACCCCACCTCTCATTTCCTTGCTGAACTTCCATCCTCCATGTGCCTCTGCAACATGAAGTCAACCAACTAAAGAACATCTAAAGCCCTGGGTGTAAACCTGTAAAACGGAGTGATTTTTCCATTCAAGTTTAGTATTTATTTTCTTCCGAACAACAGCAATGTGCTTTTGGCTAGCTAGCCGTTCAAGGCTGCATCCTCCCCATGCTTGATAGGGAAAAAAACAACACCCTCCCACATGGCTCATTTCTCCAAAAGCTTAGGTCATAGATTTTTGTGAACACAGTCCTTCACACATCTAAGAACAGCTCTTAGCAGATTTTACCACTTTCTGAAAATATTATGAACATCTCAACCAAAAATGAAGCTAAAAATACTTAATCGTCTAAAAAGGCACCGATTTAAAACTGCTGTTTTTACATTTATTACAGTTAAAGTCCCACTCCAGTCATTTTTTGATCTATTTTTTAGTGGACCTTTAATTACAATTATGGCATTTTTAGCCTAAAGCAAAATACCTGTCGTTTTCTATCAGAC
Source organism: Oryzias sinensis (assembly GCA_037389245.1). NCBI lineage: Eukaryota > Metazoa > Chordata > Actinopteri > Beloniformes > Adrianichthyidae > Oryzias > Oryzias sinensis. The sequence goes on along the minus strand of CM074494.1, from coordinate 11,366,281 downwards.
ATAGTTTCTGCAGAACAGCAGGAGATCATTAGAAATTCACCTGAGTTGTGGGTGAGACCGTTGGCGCAGAGTAAGCCCACCCCTACTTCCCATCACCCATGTGTTTACACTCTCTCCAGCTAGGTTATAGCACCACACACCCCATTACAAGTGCAAAAAAAAAGATGACCGAAGAAAGCCAATGACGTGACGTTGCCTTTTGGAACAAATATAGGTCTAAAAAAAGGACAATGTTGAAAAGTCCAGCCCCGTTTTTGCTTTCAAATGATTTTGTTCTATATAAATGTATGTTTACTGAACTTAAAGCCATAAGTAGATCATTTGAAGAACTCAAACAAGAGGATGATGTGACGAAAGGTTTAATTAACTCCAGAGTGGATAAGAAACTGCTGAAAACCCTCTGCGGGTAGAGAAGGACCTAAAGGTCAAATCATGTTTTCCACACTCTTGTTTTAACCTTAACTGGAGCTCCACTTGTTTCATCCTCCTCTTCCTCCTCTCTCATGGTTTTTGTTTGTACTGAAAGAAACAATTGTTGTGTTTTTGCTGCAGACTGTAAAGCTGTAAACTGAAACCAAAGCAAAGCTTGGAGGAGATGAACCTTTCGGGGAGTTTTATGTCTTTAATCGGGCAGCAGACTGCCGGCGCAGCTGCTCTGAAACTGACAAATGAAGCCCTTTGCACTTCATGAAACTGCCACCCTCCTCCGATCTGCAGGATCATAACACACACCACACAAATGAACACAACGTCACGGAAATCACTTCCAGGAAGGAAGCTAAACTGTTCTTCAGATCTGACTCACAATGCGAGTCTGCAACCATGTGGGGTCTTCAAAGAACAGCCGAGTCTATTGGAGTCTTTTTTACCCGTTAGACAGGTGAAGGAGTTAGATTTAAAACTCTCAAGGTGACTTGACTGTATCTGCTGACTCGGCTGGTTTCTCTGGTAATTTGTTCACCAATTAGTGAAAACTATTGCAGAAATGTTCTTCTTTAACTAATGACATCATCCTTTTTCTTTTTGCAAGCTAAGCAGAAACCAGTAAACATGAGTCTGATCATCCGATACACGTGTGTTTGGACAGAGATTCTTTATTCAGTCAAATGAATTCCACTGGTTCTGGCTGTTTTCTTAGCCACTTCCATAAGGTTCTATCGCTTAACTCCATACACTCAGAGCTAAGTTGGTGCTGCAACAATCCATTGTTAAAGACTAACTTTGGGGAATTAAACTGAACTAAATTGTGCTTAGTGCTTAAAAAACTTCCTGCTAACATCATTCCAAACATGTTGTGATTTTCACAGAAGGACAAACATCAGATTATGTCCGTCCATTCACATTTATTAATAATGTAAAGAACTCTAAAAATTCAAACTAATTAAAAAATTTCAAGGTAATGACCACATTCCTAGAACACACCTTCTTCTCCTCAAACTTGCATTGTTTCTGTGGAACATCAATTTTTTTCAATGGTTTGAACATTTTGATTCTGTGTATTGAAGCATCCTTTAATCAGATCCCCCCACCTGTCATCTGTTTACAGAATCAGCGCTTGCTTCTTCCGGCCCAACAAGGTGTCAGTGCCTCCAAGAACTAGTTAACAGACCCAGGAGCCGGATCTGGAGAAACGAAGGACTGAGTCACCAAACTAGAACACATCTGGCGAAAAAAGAGGCTGAAGTGACTGACAGTCCCTCAGGAGGTTCCTGTGTCAAACCAGTGACTGAAATTGTCTTTGTTCCCAACTAAAAATTAGAGAGAATCCTGCTGGCATCAAACACAATAAGACATGACATTCCAGCCCTCTTTCAAAATAAAAGCAGACAATTTGTTCAGTTCTGGGAAAGATGAGATGTTCTGATCTTTGAGTTCCTTCTTTTGCCACCCATCAAGTGATCTGCTAAATGACGTTAACATCACTTCAAGGATGACGGAACCAGCTCAACAGCCTCATGGAAAACAATGTTTATCTGGAAAAAATGGATTAATAAAATCCGTGGATGGATTTTTTTTTTAAAAATATAATTCTTGTACCACTGCAGCAATTCCGCTTTGCTGTCAGTTTTTCATTCATACAATAACACATTTTTTAATGCAAGTTCCACTCCACCTAGTTGTATTTATGTTAAAGTTGATAGTTTGAAGCGCAAACACGTTGATCTGGCGAGCTACGGCCAGAGATACACTAGAAACAAGTTCCAAGTGTCAACATAAACTTGTAATACCCTTTCAGAAATAAAGATTTTAATTAATTAAAGGCCTCACACATTTACGTAGACTTTTCATTGGAAGTGGTCGCTTGAACAAACATTGCTGAGGTGGTGTGAAGCTTAAAAGTGGCTATGGTGCTGAGGTGGTTCAAAACGTTTGAGGTCTGATTCCCACACTGTGTCAAAGAGTCCAGCAGGCAGGTTTTCTCCACTGATTCTATTCAAATCTTAATTTGCACATGTAATATATCATAAAAGTTGAGAAGCAGCTAAAGGCTTCTTCAATCCTTTTCATGGAGAATGCCTTTTACCTTTAAACAGGTAAACTGCTACGCAGTCAATAAAGCGATGAGTACGAAGAGGAAGCACAGTAATGAAAACATCATGGAAAATCATAAAAAAAGGAAAGGTGTTTGACCCCACACCTGGGGGTCCTGCAGCGGAAGTCATCTGATAAAAAAATGATTTTAAGAGAGATCAAAGAGACAGATCAATCTAACACTTGCCTCCAAGGCTGCAGTCAGGCTGCATTAAATGTACAGGCGGAGGCGGGGCTTAATCTCAGGCTGCAGGTGAGGAACATCCACTCTGAGGTGAAGACAGTACGAGCATCTGACTGTAGACACACCTGCATCCATGCAGCCTCTCAGGCTTTTGGTCTTTACAAGTGTCCCACAAAAAACACGGTCAGACTTTTTTTCTCAGGACACCTCCATTTCACAGCTGACAAACCCCAGTGATGCCAGGAAACAAAAGAGTTCAGTCACATTACTTCAAGACTGCCTCAGGTTCTGATCTAAATTGAAGATTTTAAAAGATTATTTTTTTGGTTTCTGGAGGAGGAATCCAAATATTCTGATTCTAAAATACAACCATGCGAGGGGGACCTGACTGCAAACAAGATAGCATCTGATACCATCAGCTGGAAGAGGAAATTATACAATTTACCCTAACCCAAAACGATTCAGATTTGTAAAAAAAAAAATTAAGCTTAAACTGGGGGGAAATACGTTGGGGTTGTTGGGGTCTCCGGTTAAAATAAAGTTTTTTTGAGTGATATGAGGGGAATTCTGGTTCTGGCCATTGGAGGCTGCAGCTACTCTTGAACCATGCTGGCATGAATCCATCAACTACAATTACTCTCACTTTTTCAAACCAAATTCTACATTAACAACTTTTAAATAGTTTGAAATTTGGATTGAACTCAATGTCAACACCATCTCATTATGTGCAATATATTCCCATCAATGTGCAATATAGTAAGTGCAATATATCTCTGCCATCATGGGCATAACTGTTTTTTTTTTTTTTTTAACTACCTCTCTGTGGAAATTTTCTATTTTCTATTGCACATTTTGCACCTTTGTAAATTTTTTGGTACTTGGTATATTGTATTCTTCATCTTGTGAAATTATTCTATTATTTCTGTGAAATTATTTTCTTATGCATGTTAGCACTGAAAAGGTGAGCGGCTTTTTTTTTCCTTTCATTGTATGATGCAAATTGTACATGTGCACAGTGACAATAAAGGCATTCTATTCTTCTATTCTAATAGAATCATTTGATCTCGAATAAAATGCAATATAGATTTTCATCTGTGTTCAAGTAAACGTTCGAACACATAAATAGTTGGAACCTTTTTTCTGTTTGAGAGCTGAAGACTGAAGATTTGTTCCAGAACTAAGTCTGGTTAGCTTTAAGCACTTTGAATTGCTTTGTGTATGAATTGTGCTATACAAATAATCTAGCCTTGCCTTGCTTAAAGTGAACCAAATGTGTTCAGTCTGATTACACCCTTATATCTTCATAGACAAAATAGACTCATTTTTGTGGATTACTACTATTTTAGAATAATATGTTTTATTCTATTTTAATCTAAATTACTTCATTTTAAAATTTTACTCAAAAGTTATTTTCTCATTAGAAATTTGACAATTGACTGGATTTTAAATCCATGGGACTAAATTCTGCAGTCATTTACTGCTGTAATTCAAACACAGTTCAGTCTCACAATGAACTGTGACTCAACGAAGCATCCATGGTTGCCGCTGTGAGAGACATGAACCCTTGTGCCATCTTAGATGACCCCACCCTTACATTGACGTGTTCTCCCTACCATGAAAAAGGTGGATAAAGGTGGAAAGATTTCATGTAATCCATGGACACCAGTGAGGATCACAAATCATTGAAGAAAAAAGGTTCAGAGCACTGTCTACTGGGTCTAGATGACCCATTTCCCAATGTTAAAGTGCCTAGTATAGCACAAGGGTTAAAACAAAAAGACCCTGTTCAGCCCGTTTGGATTTCCTGAAGTCAATCATGACGCTATTTTTTGTATAAATAACTGTTGCATTGACAGGACTAAATGAGAAATCGCACAGACTACATTAACACGAGGCTCATGTGTATGAGTCAGTGTTTGAAGCTGACTACTGAAAATCTGTTTTTCCCATCAGTTTTAAACGGCTATTTTATTGTTGCTCACATCCACCTTTTTCTCTCCAATATTATTTACTTTAATTCAATTTGACTACGAACTGAAGCAGCGATGATGGAACCAGGAAATGTGTTTCTGTTCTTATAAATGCTTCAAATCTCCTCTGGAGACTCTGAATGGATGACTTTCATTAATGTGGCTGAAAAACGTGTCCTATAGAGTTGTCACAATATTTGCATGACCTCGCTGCTTCAGCTGAGGCTTTTAGCAACAAATTTTAGAGTTCCGGTTCCGGGTTACACAGCAGGACGCGTGGCGTGCCTCTCTGCGAATACAACTATCTTCAAATTAATTAAAAAAGAGAGCTGACCATGCCCCCGAAGAAAACCCAGGAATACGAAGACCTCAAAAAGACTCTTGATGGTATTCAAGAAACGCTGAAAAGCTTTATGGACCAAGTGTCCGCTAAGCTAACGCCACTTTGGGAAATGATGGAAGAGTTCCGAAGATTTCGGGCTCAAAACGAGCAGCGAGAAAACTGGGTCGAGATTCTGGAGAAAAGATTTGACGATGTGGAACAGCAAGAAAGGATGAATAATGTGATTCTCACTGGAGTACCATTCAAACCTCGAGCAAAGCTGAATGAAGCAGGAGCTAGCACTGCTAATGCTAGCGCTAGCGTAGCTAGCAATGCTGAAGCGGCGAGCAGTGGAGAATCTCTGGTACAGCAAATACATTCATTTCTCACATCTAAAGGGATTTCCCTGGATCTCAATACCATCGAGTCCTGCCACCTGCTCCCCAGGAGAAAGGAGACGGATAAACCAACGATCCTCATCAGGTTTGTGAATCACAAACACAAGCTAGCTCTGATGACCCACCTGGTTCGGCTGCTTATCTGAACGACCATCTGACCAGAAAGAATGCTGGAATCTCAAAACATGCACGGCTTCTCAGGAAGCGTAAGCAGATTAAGAACACTTGGGTTAAAGGCTGTAGGATATACGTCAAACCGCTCGGTCCACCGGACCGGTCTAAGGTTCTGGTCGTGAACACCATGAAAGACTTTGAGAAGTGTTTGATTACGTTTGTCTGAAACAATATGGAGTAATAAATCAAAGAGCCAAATAATTTCAAGAAATATGACACCTGGATTCCTCACTTTCTCTGTATGTCTGACGTCACCTGAATAACAGCAGAGTCTTTGGACCTGCAGACAACTTGACCTCAACTTTCACCGCAGCTGAAATCAGCTGAAGAAGGATATGGACCTGAATCTAATGTCTGCAGACATAACATCGAAGAGAACTATTAACTGTTTTGAACCCAGAAGATCAGCTGTCATTCAGCAGAAGAAGAAATACCAACCTTGGACAATCGACAGATTATGGACCCTTTTTATTTTTCCCTTACAGCATTACTTTATTATTAAAAAAAAAAAATACAAAAAAATATTTAAAAAAAAGTAAAACAAATGATTAATCACTTATTGAAAATTGTTAAATTGATTGACTTTTAATGAAATTACTTAACTTCAGAAATAATTAATAAATTGATTCAAAAATCTTTCCTAATGTAGCATAACTTTGCACATGTTTTTAACTTTTGATACTTGATGAAATTTTGCTATGAAAATTCCTGAAACAGTGTTGTGTCTACTTTACTGATATAGTATTATGTTTTATTCATATGAATGACTTTTATAAATAACATAATCTGCATATATTTCAGATGACTGATCTGCATTTGCCATGTTGATTTCTAAAATAGTTATTTTTGACGTAATACTTAAGTAATTCATCTTTGGCACATGCTTTATCGATACCTTATGATTCTTAATTCTGTCTGATAAAAGCTAGGAACCGGATATTGATAAATCATGTAATAAAATGGTTACAGTATAACGGGGTGGGATTATATAAGTTCGCTTCCTTCCACTCCCTTTCAAGCAATATTTATTAATAAGTCTAATTATCCTAAGTTTGATTAGTTACTGTACTAATGTACAACTGATGATTATATTGCTTTTGTGTATTATTTCTACTTAATTGCTTGAAATAAACCATTTCAAATCTAATCAAAAACATCAAAACATCATCATTTACAACAGAATTAATGACTTTCAAAGACCTGCTCCACTAAAATCATGTTTTGGGTGTTTTTAACATGTTCTTGCAGCAAGTATAAAATTGAATTTCTAAGTATTTCTTTCGCCAAATCTTTGTAAATCAGGACCAGAGGAAAAAAAATTGAAAACGCTTGTAGTTACGTACAAACTGTAATCGACAGACCAGAAGCTCGTACCCACAACTCAGAAGCAGATTTCTGATTAACTCCTGCTGCTCTGCAGAAACTATGAAAACTGCAGGTTATTTTTTCATGGCTAAAATGGCATAATCATAATGAAAAGACCACTGGGAACGCTTTGAAAATAGATCAAAAGATGAGAGGAGTGGGACTTTAAGGTAGATCAAAAAGGGAAATTTATCTTCCTTTCATTTTGCTTCTGTGCATCTCTATCACATGAAAGCGACAATAAAGGGATAACAGAAAAAGAAGGCTGCACGTTGGAGCAGTGGTTAGCGTTTTGAAACAGAACACCAATGGGGGACCTTTCTGTGTGCAGTCTGCATGTTCTCCCTGTGCATGCGTGGTTTTTTTCCAGGGACTCCGGCTTCCTCCCACTGTTCAAAAACATGCTTCATAGGTTAGATGGTTACTCTAAATTGTCCCAAGCTGTGAATGTGAGAGTGCTTGGGTGTGGGATTTGTGACAGACTGTCGACCTGTTCAGGATGTCCCCGGCCTTTGCCCGCAAGTGGCCAGGATAGGCTCCAGCAGCGCAATGAATGTTTTATTGAACATGAGAGTTAACACTTCTGCTCTAACATGCTGCAGCTGAAACACAATAACAAAAAGAGCAGAGCAAAATAATAAAAAATCTTGCGCATATGTATTATTATGTATAAATGCAGAGTAGCGTGCTGCTAGATATAAAAAAGATCAAATGAATCGGATCATTTGGGTTCCACGATGACCTGCTGCAGACAGTTTGACATCTGCATCTCTGTCCTGACAGACGAAGAGCACCTTTACGGCACGTTTTATCCTCTGGGCTTAATTAAACTCTAGAGCAGATTTAGAGTTGCGGCCTGCCGGTTGACAAACACCATTTATTGCCTCATGAAAGACAATTAAAAGCCTCTGTCAGGCTGGGGACGCCACAGATAATTGGTTTGCTCTAAAGTCAGCAGGAGGAAGAGATCAGTGGCGATGAAACTCATCCCATCTCTCCAACTCTGACCCGGTATTTCTCTGAGAGCAGAGTTTCTCACTTGGATAAAAGCATATGTTCTTCTGTTTTCTGAAGTTCAGTCTGACATAAAGAACCCAGAAGACGTTTTGGAGACAAACAAGGAAAAGGAAAATCATCTCCTAGCTGAACTGAGGCACGACATGAAAGCGTCCAAGCAGAACTAATGAGCCACAAACGCCGGATAAAGTTTCATAAAACTTTTAAATTACTTTGCTTTTTACTTTTAATGATGAGTGTGATTTCATTTATATGAATCTCAGACCTAGAACTTTGACCTTTCACAGTTTGGGAACAGAACGAATGCTGCGGTATGAGATTAGAGGATAATATGAAAGTTTACTTAGGAATCTTACTTATAACTATCAGACTCTGCATTAAAAAAAACTCTGTAAATGCTCAAAATGTCAAACTTCAAAGTCATTCTAAAAAAAATCTGTTTTTCAGAAAAATAAACCAATTTTTCAGCAGATTTTACAACAGATAACTAAAAAAAAGGTTATTTTTTTCTTCCTATTTCAGGTAGGATGAATATTTAAAAAATGTAAATGGAAAAAATATTCAAACTTTTAATCAAAAACAATTTTTAAGCAGTCTTAACCTTAAAAAACAAACCAAATATTTTTAGTGCTGAGATACCAAACGTGTTAATAAGATCTTTTCAATTTTAATAAAGTCAATGGCATCTTTTTCATTTAGTAATCAAGAAAACTGAAGTATTTTCATGAAGAACCAGAGGCGCAAAGAAATTACAAAACTTCACACCACTACAAAAAATGTTCAAACTAAATGATGTTTCACTGCTGCTGCAAACAAAGTTTTTTTTTAAAAAGAACTAAAAAGAAAAAGTGAGAAAGAAAGAAAATTAAACAGTTTCAGAAAAACACAAATTAAATGGATGAAATCACCAAACTTAAAAGAAAAACAAACTCAGAGACATCAAACACAAATTTAAAAAGAAAAAAATCAAACAGAAACACAATCCAGTAGAAGAGACACAAACACAACCTCAGGGGGACAAAAAGATGGTAAAAATACAAATCTGTTACAAAGATTCGGAAAAAACAAAACATTACAAAGTAAACAGACTCACAAAAGTCTACTGATAAAAAAACACAAAGGAAAACAATAAAAAAGACCACGACATGTAAGAGACGACAAAATGCCACTCAAACTGATGCAACACAAGTCCATCAAAGTACAAAGAGGATTAAAAAAAATCAAAGCTAGAGACTCAAAAACACAAACTTAAATATTCAAATTAATTTTGCCACAAAAAAATCCAAAAATGCCAAATGTCCCACCAACATATACCAATGTCTTGTGAAAAATAAAAATGTTTAAACCAAAAAAAACAAAATGAACATAAAAACCTGGACCCCAGGTCACACAAATGAGATTTAAAACTTGAGGGGGTGTCAGAAGCTCCTGCCCCCGCCATCGCCTCATCAGCCTCAGCTGCACGGGCAGACCTGTGGAACAGGTGCCGCTTTCACCTTCGGGTGCTTCGGATGAAAGCTCGGGCTAAACGCTAACATTGTAAACCATAAACAACATGGACAGAACATCAATATTCATCCGCAGCCCAGTTAATGTCAGAGCGGCTGCTGAAAATTTAATCAGGCCTGTTACGCTCCCCGCTAACGATTGGCCGCGTTGGCAAACACGTGTGAGCACTGAGCGTGCTCCGTCAGGCAAGGCAGACGACTGTAGAGCATCTCCCAAGAGGGGAGTGTTTAACAGCCTCGCACAAGGCCAAATTGTACTGTATCATTTCATTTATCTTGGCATGTCACCCAGCCCCCCCCAAAAAGGACCAGCCTGGAACAAAACCTGAGTCAGCTAAGATGCAGCTCGCCTGCATGAAGACTTGAAACTCAACCAAAACTGGAGCCAAGAAACTGCCCCACTCCTCCCAGAAAGAAACCATTGAGAAGACAAGCTGTCTAATTTCTATTCACTTCATTCACTTGACTTAAATACTTACAAAATATATCTTAAAGAAAAACAAATGTTTGCTTGTATTGTATGTAGAAATCTGAGGACAGAATCAGAATACCCATTTAAAGACTAACTTTATCTCCCATGGATCTGGAATTGAGCTGTTTGCTCATAGTAACCATCTGAGCTTTAAACAAAGCAGCGTTCAGCTGTTTTGTTTAGAATTCTTTTTTTTGCAAGGTCATTCTGCTTGTGAAAAACAAATTGCATCCACTGCTTTGTGGCACAGAAGTTTTTGGAAAAAAAGGCTGTCATCTTTTAAGGATTCTTCAAATTCTGGATTTTCTTGATCCTTGAAAGAAACCTTTTTGTAAAATTCATTTCTGGACAGTCTGAGCTGCGCTGCAGCTGAATACTTTTATGCAACATCTGGACACAAATTTCAATCAAAGCACTTCAAAGTAGTTTTATATGCTAAAGAAAAAGTTACAGATTCAACACGCTTTTTACATTTCCACAAAATTTACTGTAAAACATTTTGTTGGCCACCAGATGTTCCCTGTTTATGTTTTGACCACAAACTCTTTTTTTATTGGCAGCTTTAGAGGTTAAGATTAACTTCATTTTAATTTAATTTTTTAATTTAATTCTTTATGTTGGGCTGTTTAACTGACTTAGCTAGTTCAAAACTTACTTTATAGTTTTTCACACATATCTCAGCTTTATCTTTAGTGCCTAAAGCTTTTTTTTAGCTTCATTGGTAACTGTAAGCGTCTACACAAGTGTTTTTATGAGAAGTATAATTTCTCTTTTTTGCAATTTCAGTGTAATTGAAAGCTTTGTCATGAAACAACTGCCACAAAATCTGCAAAGAAAACAGAATACCGTAAGAAAGGGAAAGATGCTGGAAAAGTTTCATAAGATACTGAAAAAACTAAAACACCTACATTTGAAAGAGTTTTGAAATGAGTCTTCTTGGACTTCCTGAAGCAAATTACAAAGATCCTCACGGATTTTGTTCTGACGCCTCATTGTTTTTCTTCATCCTCATAAATCACCACTTAACCTAAACCAGAACCTTCCAGATGAGGTGGTTAAATCAGAGCGGTTTAGGACGATTAACAGTAAACCCACATCCTCCCCGTCAGCTTCAGATCCACACATGTGGTCTCAGGAAACAAACCTCTCTTTCTCTTCCGCAGCTCGTTCAGAGCGAGCCGCTCTTCCATCTCCTCTATTCTTACTGCTTTTGTCGCAGACGGATCGTGACAGAAGGTCGATAACAGCTGTTTCCATCTGAAGATGACTTCTGTCCAAATACCATTGGGGGGAGGGGGGGGTCTGCGCTGTTCGACGTCCTCGAAAACTGTTTCTGATCCTCCACAGCAGCTTGGATGAAAACTTAAGACAAAAACTGCTGACCCTCTATGTGAAACGTTATTCACTTATGAACAAATGTCATCATTTCAGAGGGACAGTGAATGCAGCATAAGGTTAATAAGTGAAAAAACAACAAACTTTTTTTTATAAAACAGCCTCTCAGCTTTTTTCAAACATTTATTCGTGTACATTATTAACTTTATTTTTATGCACTTTTTGTGTTTGTTCATATTACTCTATGATTGTTTTCAGAGACCAGTTCAAACGTTTTAGATTGAAGTAGATTTATGAAAGATGTTCCTATAGGAAACTCTGTTTTTAATTATAGTTTTTGCAGCATAAAAACATTTGTTGAAGCGTAGACAGTGGTGTTTAGTGGAGTTTATTTTCTGCAGAGTGTGATGTGTGTGTGTGTCAGTGTGTGTGGGTCATCTGTGTCGCTGAACCTGGTGTACAACTTTATATAAACTGACTCCAATTCATTGACAAAGGACTGGGGCAAAAGGAAGCTTCCTAAACAAACATTCAAATTGCTTAACTTCAAAAACTTGAAAATGTGTTCAGCCTGAGGGCCCACATAGAAACGTTCTGGTCCCAACAACATCCTCTGTTCCTATGCCAGGTGTAAAGCCAAAAGAATGGATGGAGTTTGTGATGGAGCTTGGATATATATAGGTAAGAAACATGAGTTTATCTTTGTCTCAAACAAAAACAGAGTAAATAAACAGGCCAAGATAAAAGTGTGAGTTCAGACAGAGCTGAAGAGCTGCAAACCGCAGCATTAATGGTGAGTGAGATGTCTGAAGAACGTCACGCTCTCTGCAGCCGAGAAGAGACTGACGGCCTCAGCCTTATTAATAAATAAATAAAAACAATAATTTATGTGTTTTTTTTTCAGATGTTCTGATTAGGGGTTAAAGTGAGACTTTTGTTTTTAAGTTTCCCCTTTAATTCTAGACTTGATCTCATTTCTCATCTAGACTATATGGAATCCAACTTTCACACAAAAAATATTTTTTTTCTGCATAAGACAATAATGTTACTTACAAAGATAAATAAATAAATGAAACATAAAAAAATATTCTTGTTACTATGCCTTTCCTGTTCTCTGGGTGTGGGCGCTAACCCTCTGTCCCTGTTTTGAATGTCAGGTTGTCAGACTGTTTTGGACATGGATGTCAGACTGAAGCTCTGAAAGGGCCTCAGATTTGGTTTCTTCCAGAGTTCTGTGGCTCAGTGGCTGAAACCTGATGAGTCATGTTTGTTCTTTACCTGAGGGAGGATGAGCAGGTTTATGTCGTTCAGATCCAGGAGATCTCACAGATGTGAGCTGGTCCAAAGGTGTGGGGAGGGAGGGGCAGAAAAGTGGCTCTCCGAAAATCCTTTGTTATGAAATATGAACATATTCTGTTCAACCAACCAGAAAAATATTTTTTCCAACCACAATGTGTTTAGCCTGAAAATCTGACCTACAGATCATTTATCCTGGTTTTGCTTCTCCTGGTGTGGAACACTGCATCGTTCTTCTTCTTTTCATTGGTCTCAACAAAAAGTAAAAAACCCATCCATCACCTTTAGAAAACAACTCCCCAGACCCAAACAAAGAGCAGATGAAGCTCCAGCTTTAAGATTCCTTCACTGATTATTGGCTTGGAACAGTTTCAGGCTAAGGATGAGATGACCCCTCACTGTAACACTTCATCCTGAACCCCTTAGTCGTGTCAGATCCGTCAGAGACCCCCCCCCCCACACACACACACACACACACACTCAGGTCTGCAGGGAGAGCAGGTCTTTCCAGACCCTGCAGAGTGAGGGGGAAGGTTCTTTCATCTCCATATATATTAACAGAGGAAGACTGTGGTGAACTCATGAATATGCAACCTTCCTGCAAACACCCTGACTTAAATCTGTCAGGATATTTGACCGCTAGCGGAGGAGAAACTAAGAAAACTAAGCTGAGTTTGTTTTTAATAACTCATTTTAGAAATGCAAAGGATAGTTTCGAATATTTAAACATTTCTGAAAAAGAATTGTTTCATAAAAGATAAAGACGCTCAAAGAGTCAGATGATAACAACAAAAAGCAGTCAGATTGTAAAGAGCACAGCAACCCAGCAGGGGCAGCGAACCCAATGACATTCACAAGCTGGTTTCAGTCTAAAGAGCAAATCTAAAAAGCTTAAATAAAATAAACTGGGCCTGAAATTTCCATTTCAATTTCAATTTTTTATAGAACAGACATAACAGACATCAAGGTGACCAGTTTTTCAAACAGCTTTCAACTTTCATTCTTCAGCACCTTGGACAGCGCAAAAGACTGAGGACTTCCTTGCATCATCAAAGTCTGATGGGAATGGTTGGATTTTTGCTATAATGGAGGAAAACTGTCTGTTTTTTTTTAACAGACTTTCCTATCAGAACAGTTTTCACACCCCAAACTGATCAAACAGCAACTGAAAGCCTCATGTGACCTGATCTTCAGTAAGTCTTCTTCAGCCGGAAAAACCTGAGCTGCAGAGTCATGACAGCTGAAAAGTCAGGCTGCCCTGCTTCTACGCCTCCTCAGCGTTTGATTTCTCTGTTTAAATCAACTGTTGGAAGAGTCACGGCTGGAAAAGTGTGAAACAATTAAAGAGCGTTATTATCATTAATACAGTTGGAGCTGAAGGCTTCAGCATGCCTCACATTTCCTCCTGTAAATTGAGAGTAATGTGACTTGACAATCAATTTGTTCTGGTAATGTCTTCCGACATTCAGAACGGATCCAAATGAGCGGGTAAACTCTTTATGGCGCTTCCTGAATTCCCTTCTCCCCCTCCTCATCCTCGTAACCACGGCGAAGCGTAAAAGTTAACACGTGTTTTTCTCCTGTGATAAATAATGAAGTGATCCTGTTTGAACTGAGCGTTCTGACGCTGATTTTTTGGTCCTTCGTCACCCGTAAAGCTCTTCATTTCTTCTCGATTCAGGTTATTAATTTGTTTAACCTCATGTCAAACTCATCTCCTGTTTTCAGACAGAATCAAGAGCAACTTCTTTGGTTTCCAACAGAACCGAATCTCCAGTGATGAGTATTTTAGGTCACAGTTGGGTCTGTTCTGAACTAAATCTATTTACATTTTCAGCAAAGTTCAGACTTGTTTATATTACAGCACTAAAATAAATTATACATTTTAATGTGTTCTCTGGCCCTTAAAGGACTGATTCAGTTCTTCATATTTGTGTTTGGCATCCATCTAAAAAACTCCTTCCATTTATTGTCAAGTATTCCCAAACCCTGACTCTAAAAATCACAGAATTGGTCTGATCAGCTCATTCACACGGATCGACAAACACGGATGAAGATCAAAGAGCCTGAAGTGTCCTCAGGAACAGCTTCTCTTTGCACACGGTTGCTGCATCTACCATTGTTGTTAGTTAATGGAGACAGATCTGCTGAACTGTCAACCAGAGGAAAGGGCTGAAAGTCAGATGAGGAGGGCCGGGTTCAAATAAAAATCCATAAACAAAATCAAATTGATCTTCACAGTGAAAGCACATTTATCAAGTCCATGAACTGATGTTCTCTTAAAAACAATTTATATATGTTGTAAAGGGAAAAAATGCATTTCTGTTAGTTTTAAATGTTAAAAATGTAAATAAAAAAGCAACTGTTCTGTCTTTTTTTTTCAAATTTTAGTCAGTAAAGAGGAATACTGGATGTATTTAACCAAACACAATCAGTTTCAAACAAACATATTTAGTCAAATTGCATCAAATCGAATTAAATTCTGCAAACTTAAAAATAAGACTAAAATAATCTAATTGTTTTGTGTTGATACTTTAAACACAAGAAGGGAAAGATCAAATAAGATAAGACATTTCAAATTGAAAGAAACAGCTGGACGTTCCTTAGAGTTCGCACATGCTCAGTCTGGAGAACTCAAAGACCTACATCCCTGCTTTTATCCCAGAGGTCTTCTTGTTTTTAAAACAACATAAGAACAAGGAAAAATAAGCAAACAGCAGAAATAATTTGAACATTTCTGCTCCTGTCGTTTCTGACAGCTGGGTTCAGCAGTCTGACTTTGGTGACTCTGATCCGTCACTTTAGAGAAGCTCCAGTCTGCATTCATGATGTTTTCACAGCAGACAAACAATGAAGGAATTTTCTGGTTCCTGTGACTGCCCTCCACGAACAGACAGAACCAAGCAAACAGAACCGAGCTGGTCTGTGATGCTCAGAACACTGAGATGCCTCTGTTCTGCTGACTAAACAAACGGACGTGAAAGCTGGCATTGTTTGGCTTCAGGGCGCTTATTTGCTGGAAACCCGTAATGATGATGAATCTGCTATTCATCCCTTTAATCACTTGATCCCTCAAAGTCTCTGCTGAGGATCGTGAAGCCTCCGGGAGCCTCCGTGGGGGTCCGCGCCTCCTCCCGCATCTGCAACATGGAACTCCTGCAGGGAGCTGCAGCTGCGAGGCTCATTTCCACGCAACCTGGCTATGCACGCGTGTGCGGGACAGCAGGTGGACCCCTGTTGGTTATCCCGGCAGCAGAGACACGACAGCCGTCCCACGAGGCTCATTTCTGCTCATAAGCTTGAATCCACATGCGACACAAGCGTCTAGAAATCCGCGCGCACGCACACGACGCGCTCTTACCTGTGCACTCCTTCCCTTTGCCTCTGCACTCCCCGCTGTGGGAATACGACGCACGCGCCTCCGGCACGCGCAGCAACAGAGCCAGCAGAAAGGCGCACGCCAAGTACCGGACCCCCCCTCCGGGCCGACACCTCCCCGGACCCAACGGCATGATGATCCCACGTCCACGCGGGCAGGGAAATATCTCTCAGCTCAGGTGAAGAAGCGTGGAAGAGGACAGTCCGGCTGCTCCCGCCCTGTCCCGCAGAGGGGAGGCTGACAGGCCGAGGTGAAGAGAGAGGAAAGCTCTGCGCGACTCTGCGTGGACGTGGACGGACGCGCAGGCAGCTCTTGTCAGGATTCCGCGTTCAGGAAGCCTCGCAGCCGCTCCGGTTCGTCCGGGCTGCAAGCAGCGGCAGCATCCTCCACCTCCGCGCCCCCCCTTCCCGCTCAGCTGCGCGTCTCCGCGTTCAGATAAAGGAAAAACCCCGCAGGCGGCTGATAGATCCACGCGCGGGTGGACCGGTTCCGGACGCGTCAAACAGCGGCGGCGGTGGCGACACAACAAAAGAGATCCGGACCGGAGAGGAGAGCGCGAGCGCGGAGGGCTGGTCACGTGAGAGGATGCTCCTCTCCACGCCCCTGAAGCGCGCGCGCTCGCACCTTTCAGACCAAACCTGTGTAACGCAGTTAGAAATGAGGGAGTGAAGAAGACTAAAGCAAAGTTCAGACCACAGTTCACACTCACTGCGCACACACCGTTGTGTTTTAATGGCTGGGGGTCAAAGTTTAAACTGTAACGTTAAGCCTTTCTTTGTCACCAATAAACGTGTTTTTCAGTGTGGTCTTAAACTGATTATTGACCTTTAAAATTGTGTCTTTGAAAAATGATTAATTTCTAAAGGACCTTAATCTCTGGAAAATATTTTGAGGGTAAAATAATTCAAGATTCAAAGTGGTCATTTATGCAACAGGGAAGCTAAGTTGTCAGTGCAATGATGACATTTCTACTTTGTCCTCTACTTTACACCAACATATAGAAACAAATGCACAAAAAACACAAGTAATAGATATAATATGTAAAAAGAAAACACAAAATAGAGTACAACAACATAAAATGCTATATGTTTAAAATGTAAACAAGAATAAAGGCAGACATTCAATAGATGAAGAGGACTAATAATGCTCAGAGAAGTCTTTTCATATCAGGAAACAAGCATCTAATTTCTCCATTCTCTTTGTAATGTTTTAAAACAAGCAAATTTGGGGATTCCAGTTTCCTCCATGCAACTAAATATTCCACAGTCAGCTGTCAGTGGGGATTTAGCAATGGAAGAGATTGGGAGCGACAGCAGCATCTGACAGACTGGCTCTGCTGGGAATCATAGAGTCCAGAGGTCACCAACTTTCTGCAGACCTCCAATCTTTATGAGGCCTTCAGGTCAGTTCAGCAACAGAGAGCTTTATGGAATGGTTTCCCATGGAGCTGCATTCAACCATCTATCACACAGAGTTGAAAAGTGTGGATGAAGGGGTGTAGAGGACGCTATGGACTCTTGAGTGGAGGAAAGAATCCCACATCTCCATCTAACTCCAATTTTAGATCATTTTTTGCATTTAACAAATGAGAAGCTTAAGTCATGCAATTGTTTATTTTATTATAAGTGATTAGAGATTATGTTTTACAATGTTTTCTTAGGCCTGAATAATTCATTTTCTTCTTGGCTTTTAAGGTAAATTTGACCCCAAAAAATGTATTTATTCATTTTTGGTGGCAGCATTTAAAAAAAAGACAAAACAATTAGTAAAAATAAAAAAAGGAACAAAGCAATAAACTTTTAAAACATTTTTTTAAAGAGAGAAAAAGGTGGACACATTTGTCCTGTGAGTTAGAATTTTTAAATTGTTTTGTCCTTCATTTTCCTCTCTGTTTCTGCTTTCATGGATGAAGTTTTTGACCACTTTTTTTTCAAACTCCCTTTCTAAAAGTTCATTAAAATTCAAACTGTTATTTTTCATGGACCCTCTATTCTAACTGAACATCAATGGTTCAGACTTTCTGTGCTTGTGATTGGCTCAGATGTTTTTCTTTGCCTCCTTTCCTGTTTACTCGTTGCTTTAAAAGCCTTTCAGTCATTTGTTTGTCCCTGCTGAAGCTTTTCAATGGTTTTTAGAATAGTGAGTTCGTTGTTTGATAAGTTTTACAACTTGATTGGTTTCTGAAAGGGTCACTGTATCGTTGGGTTGACACTGGAGCTGTGTGCACAGAGGAACCCAGCAGAACTCATTAGGTCTTCTCTGTTGACTGGTCTAATATTTACATGGCTCAGATCCGTTCTCTCTTTCCCTCTATACTTTCCTGGCCCTTTACCAAGTCAGGCAGGTTGTCTGGTTTGGCGCACCGCCTCTCCTCCAGCAGCTGCTGCTGCAGGACGCTGCGCTAGGAGGCTGCTGGGGCCTCGGCGGCGCAGTATGACATGGTTGGTTCCACACCGGCAGCTCTAACAGCTCTCCTGGGCTCTATCGGGTCTGCCAGAGTCCAGAGTAGAGCATCCGTGCTTTAAATCACTCACAGCTCCGCTGATTAGCTACCTTCAAGGGGGTAAAGAGTCTCCAGAAGGTGTGAAAAGACGCCAGAGCAGAAATGAAAGGTCCTCATGGATTTTTTTTTATAATTTGAGGGCAGAGACACACAAACAGACAGTTGGGGTCCCACAAAAATGATCCCTCATTAAGGGGAGCATGACACTCTAGAGCTGCAAACTAGCCCTGCAACTAATGTCAAACTGATGTCCTTCCTCTGGATGACAAGACAGATATCTCCTCCAGTGATCTGCAGTCTACCTGCCCCAGACACCAAATTCATCATACAGTATCTGCCCCTCGAGGGTGAAGGTGAGCCGACAGAGCAAGACACCCCCAGCACTAGGGCTGCACGATATGAGGAAAACTCGCGATATGCGATATTGGTGAATAATAATGCGAAAACGATATAATTTGCGGTACATAAACAAATAGCAAAACAACCAAAAACATAATTTCCATTTCACTGCAACAGTTTAAAAATTATACTCCAAATGACCCTTGTTGATTGATCAACAACGTAAACGGGTCCTTCCGATTGGTGAAATGCATAAAGGGATTCATTTCATTTGTTCAATATTACAAGCTGCCATGAGTTTGTTTTCGCACATTTAAGGTAACCATTTATTGCTATTTTCGCTGTCTTTTGCGGTATGCATATTGCACAGCTTGATGTTGCGATAACAATGAATTTGCGGTATATTGTGCAGGCCTACCCAGCACTGAGCATGCTCAGACAGACAGATGTACTTATTGTACGTATTGAGTCTATATCAACTAAGCAAACATAGCGCAAACAGCAAAGAAGAAATATTTACCAACTCCGTTCAGATGGGCTTGTTACGATCCAATTTTAAGAAATACCATAAACCTATCTATTATTGATTGAGTAAAATACTGGCAGAGTAAACTTGACTGAACATGCTGTGTTTATCCTGCAACACAGAAGGAAGATAAGTCAGACATTCATAAATACAAGAACTTTTTTTTTTTCTTTTTAAAGAAACAGCCAGGATGGGGGGTGCTGATGGTCCTTACAAAAAATTAAGGCTATGTCTGAATTGCCTCCGTAATCCCTAACTACTAAAGAACTATATATGTGCAGTACTTATTTTAAACAGCAAATATGACAAATTTACCTAAATATGAACATCTCACAAAGATTATTTATGAATCCACTTTGTTTTCAAGATGAAAAAGTGGACAGTTTATACGACATAAATGACAATATTAAAAATTGTCCAAGCACAATGCATTGTGGTCTATATTTGCTGATCTAGTAACAGATTGATGCACAGTTTTTTTTGCAGAGACTTCTGGGAAATTTCCAGGGTTCTCAAGTTTGTAATTGTAGATTTGGACAGCTCTACAAAATCACAAACACATTCTATAGTGCACAAGTGAGGAGTGAAGGAATCCAACCTTATTTTAAGAGTCATTTTCAAGAGCAGACTAAATGTTTTCCAAAAAGTTGAATGTAAACACAAAATCATCCAACTGTCTGCCTTTGCATCCATCTATTCATTCATGCATCATCCACATCACTCATCCTCTTTAGCCTATGACAGCCTAACCTCAACGGTTCCCCGTTTCATCACAAAACCACACACAGACACATTCACTCCTAAACTTCTTAACTTCTTTATTTTAACAAAGTACCAGTGAAGTTTTCATAGACACACCCCCTTTTACATCCAAACTTGTTAGTTGATTCTTGGGCATAAAAGTTTTGAAAATGTTTGATAATTCACATTTTAGTAAAAAATGATGAAAAACTAAAATCAATACTTTATTGCTTTCTAAATGCTTCAATGTGTTGTTGTGCGAGTGAAAAATATCTGCTGGGAGCACAAACTGACAGATTCCTGACAGTCTCCTCTTGTTTCTGTCTGAAAGTGAGTTTTAAAGGCTGCTGGGTTGTTGCAGATCATCAGAAAAGCTGGGCAGGTGCGGATCACCATGGCAACAGGTAAACCAACAGAGCTCCACGTGTGGGTGATTTGAAGGGGATCAATGACATTTATTTTAGAAAGCAGGATGAAGTAATCGATCATTTCATGCTTCTGCATCTTATTCTGTGCTGAATACTCAGTCCTCACTGAGATGAACTAAACCTTCCTTCATGCACTTAAAACACAGATGTTTAAAAAGAATGAAAACAACCTTGTTTCTCATTAAGAATTCTTGTTTTTTAGTTCAAGGGATTTTTTTTTGAAGAAGAAGAAGACTGATCTTGATTTAAGAAAATTTATCAGCCATTTATCTGACTACAAGATAACCATTTGGTTTTTTTTTTTTTGAGATACCGAATTTAAGAGACTGTATTTTAAAGCCCCCCCATGAAAATTGTGCATTGTGACATTTTTCTCATGATGTAGGACATGTATGAAGAAAATTAAGCTCAAAATTGCATTTCTGAGTTTGGTTTAATTGGTTTGAATCACAAGAGAACAATACTTTGTCAAAGAAAATGCCACAGGTAATGAAAATAACACTGCAAACGTTTTTATAATAGATCCAAAGAGGATCGGAGTGGGAATATGTGAAAAGAAAGAGTGGAAACTCATGTTTCTTCAGGGCCATTGTCCCCATGGGTTCTCCAGCTCTAGACTGTCAAGTAGGTTGATTGAAAATGCAGACAAAGAAAAAATTGCTGTTAAAGATGGAGAGAAATCCCCAGAAAATTCTGGTTTTCCTTCAAAGGACTGATTCTGTGTCTGCGGGAAGCCCTGTAGTTTAGTTATTTGGATCCCAAAGCTTTTTTTTCCTGTTTAAAGTCAGAGATGATTTAGCCCAACAAAGCTGACTATGCATTTTTGAACCTGCGAAATGATGAGGAGTTTTTACATGTGGGAGAGAAATGTGGGCGTTTGTGAGAACTGACGCATTGTTCTCAGAGGCTTTGAGTTTCCTGCTCAGAATTCATGAAGGAAACTGTGTTTGAACAAGTTAAACCAAAGCTTAAACTGGAACTGGAGCTTCCTGGATGCAGCTCCCTCTCCACACTGCTGAACCGGCTCCATGCTTTTGTGCTTGCAGAGGTTCAGCGGCTGTGATGGCATGAGAAAGGCTGGAACAAGATGGTTCAGGGGGCCCAAATGGATAAGAGAAAGATCTTACATCAACGATGCTAATTTGATCAAGCTCCATGATAGTTATCTGTAATTGGCTTACAGGGTTTGAAGTGGATCAGCAGAGTCTGTGTGTCTGCTGTTGTTCAGCTGCAGGGGACGAGTCTGGGTGAGGGAAAAGCAGGAAACACCTGGATGCTTCAACATGCAGTCTACCTTCAGCACAGATCTGCTGAGTCTTCCACTTAAGGAATGTCTTTATACGAGCCATGAAGAGCATGAATCTCCACCTGGAGGGACCCCAGCAGGTTGGGGGGGGGGGGGGGTGTCTTACCTCTGATCCAGATTGTAGCCTTAAGTTCCTCAACCATCTGTGGCTCTTTACCAGCTGACCCCCAACCACCACCCTACTGTAGTTCACGGAGGTGGGAGGGGATAATCCAAAAGCACGGGGGGCACAGACAGAGGCTCTCAGCTAATCGTCTAACAACCCAACGAGGAAGTCCTAGTGAGCCCTTTAATCCGCCTGCAGAAAGATGCAAGGAAGTTTCCACATTAACAGAATTTTCTGGCATGTTTGAGTTTGATCAGAGATTTAAGGGAGAGCTGATATTTCTAAAACATTCTACAGCAAAGGCAGAAATTCCTCACAGCTCCACTTCATCCTCTCTCCTGACCTCTTCTGTGTAAATCCACCATTCCTTTCTTCTTCTATTAGGCTTTTATTTAAGCAATATGTTTAATTTATTAGAAAAACAGACATTTAACCTTTTCTTGCCTCTATCTCTTGTTGGCAGGCTTCCTAATTCCCCATCTGACTGTAAACATTTATTCCAGAACATTTCATAAAACATCCATTTCCATATTTCTGGAAGACTGTGTTTTACCAGAAAGTATCAGCAGTAGGTCAAGGCTCCTTTACAGTAAATATTTCCATGGAACAAAATAAAAGGAATGGAGCTGCATAAACATATTTCAGATCCACCCTGCAGATCCTAGTCTGTCACCTGCAGACAGAATATAAAACACTTGATCTTCTCGTCTTTAATCAGGAATCAAACAGAACTTGAAGCAAAAAGCGTCACGTTTAGAATTCTTTCATCCTCAAATCTAAATGTGATTTTCATATCATGCAGGTTTCCAATGCTTTCTTAAAATCTGACCACATGTAAGGTAAACCTGTCATTATTCTCAAAACACCTCGAAAGCACTCATGTTGTCAAATGGGATTATTAATCCAGTGTTTGCTTGAATATTCTTTTCATTCAATTGCAGACAAATAGAAAACAGGCCTGTGAATTTATACTGAAGATTTCTCTTTTTTATAATAAGTACAGCTGGATCCTCTTGACAGATTTACTGCGGTGGCACAGACCTACTGTGATCAAAATTGTTTCCGGGGTTTTTTAACATGTTCTTGTGGCTTTTTTCAGATGATGGAGGACAGATATTTTAAGAAAATTAAGCTCAAATTGCATTTCTGAGAATTTCTTTATTCAAATAGATGTGAATCAGGAGCTTGAGTTTATTACATGGAAAATACACTGGGCAGGCCTCAAGCTCCATGCTGATGCATCCACTTGCAGATGACTAGACCCGTGAGCGTCTTTATTTTCCTCGCCTGAGCTGGAACCTGGTTCAAAACAGTACGGCTATATTTAGCTCCATTATTGCTCGCTATTATTGTTGCAGTGCTAATGTTACGTTGAGGTATTGAGGGGCTGTAAGCTAGTGGGAGAGCAGGTAAACATATGGATGTTTGTTCACCTGCCTTGACTCAGATCTGAACTGAATTGTCATCCCATTCCTAACCCATTTAGTTTAACATGTTCATGCATTAATGCACTCTTTCTTTAAAAGAATGAAACAACCTTGTTTTTCATTAAGAAATCTGTTTTTTTTTTCTGTAAGGAAGTTTTTGTAAAGAAATTGTGCATTGTGACAATTTTCTCATGATGTAGGATATATATGAAGAAAATTAAGCTCAAAATTGCATTTTTGAATTTTTCTTGAATCAAATTGTTGTGAATCACAAGGAAACGATACTTTGTCAAAGAAAACAACACAGGCTTTTTGATTTCCCCTAAAATGGAATAATAATAATGAAAAGACCAATGGGAACGTTTTTAAAATAGATCAAAAAATGATCAAAGTGGGTCTATGAGAAAAGAGAAAGGGGAAACTTAGGACACTGAAGTCCAATAACCCATAGAGTTCAATGTAATGTTGGTCCACCTTTTGCAGCTCTTACAGCTTCAACTCTTCTGGGAAGGCTCTCCACCAGGTGAGGAGTGTGATCGTAGGACTTTTTGACCATTCTTCCAAAAGTGCACTGGTGAGATGACACACTGATGTTGGTGGAGAAGGCCTGGTTCTCAGTCTCCGCTCTAATTCCTCCCAAAGGTGTTCTGTCAGGTTCATGTCAGGACTCTGTGCAGGCCAGTCAAGTTCATCCACACCAGACTCTGTCCTCCATGTCTTTATGGACCTGGCTTTATGTTCTGTATTCTGCATTCTGTACTTGGGCCAACCTGAAGGTAACATGAAGTTTGGAGCTCTGTAGCAATTGACTGTGGAGAAAGTCAGCAACCTCTGTGCACTATGCGCTTCAGCATCCACTGAAACTTCCCCGTCAGTTTACTTGGCCAACCACTTGGTGGCTGAGTTGCTGTTGTTCCAAACTCTTGTATTTAGTTGTGCTAGAGCTGACAGTTAACTGTGGAATATTTAGGAACGAGGAAATGTCATGACTGGATTTGTTGCACAGGTGGCATCCTATGACAGTTCCACACTGAAATTCACTGAGATCCTGAGAGCGGCTCATTCTTTCAGAAATGTTTGTAAAAACAGTCTGCATGCCTGAGTGCTTGATTTTTATACACCTGTGGACAGACCAAGTGATTAAGACACCTGAAACTGATCATTTGGCTGGGTGACTGAATACCTTCGCTAATATAGTGTCTCAGAAAACAACATTTTCTTTTCGTCAGCTAAAAATGGCAAACTCATAATTAAGACTACTGGGAACACTTTGAAAACAAAGACAAAGATGATTGGAGTGGGACTTCAATGTGACATCAAGGTTTGTTCACAAATCTTAAACTAAAAAACTTAAAGTATTCTTTGGTTCCAAAACATTCCCGATGGACCTGAAACCCCTGAGAGATCAAATGTGATCAATAGTTACAACCTTTGTGTCGCTGTAAGTAACTTTTTGAAACTTTAGAGTAAGAGTAATGTCATCATGATGTCAGTTTTTTTTTTTTATCATCTTCAGCTTAAGCAATCAAAAACACAAATTGGAGAGGTCAACCGCACCTTCATGTCAACATAAACAGATTACTGTGATCAGTCAAAGTACATTTTTACATGCTGTAAACTAATGGTCTTTTTACACAAACCAGAAAACTCTGCCATATACAGGACCTGCCATTTTTTTATTTAAAGGGATCATTCTGGAGATGTTTCCCAACAAGCAGTTTATGGATTAATTTTGAATTCTTTCTGTAATTGTTGTGAGATTTTCATGTTCATGAACATGTTGATGCTCAGAACAAGGAAACCAAAAGTCCTGTAGAGTTTTTACTGCTGACAGATGATCAATAAAACATTAAAAATTACAGACAGTAGAGGAGTGCGTGTAAATATACCTGAAACAGGTGGATTAGAGTGGTGCTGCAAAACCTTAGCAGCACAAGAAATCATTGATTAAAAAGGTCAAAATAGTCTGGATCAGTTAAAGAGAATAATCTATATGTGATTTATGCAAATATAATAAACATTGCTTTGGAAGTGATACATGGAATAGCTGCAAATGTTTAATGAGTGTTAACATTTGAAAAAAAATCTTTTTACATCTTTTCTGTGTATGGTGTCCCATCAGAGGCCTTTTTTGTAAAGACTACTAAAAAGGTTGGTGCAGATGATGGGAGAAACTGTGGTGTAAAAGCTAAAAGAAAACTGACTTAACATTAAAAGAACAATTATTTTGAGCTCAGTCATTCTTCTCATGATGCTGCAGAGTTCAGACTAGATCAGTTTTCAAAGGAACAACACACTTTATTTTTAGGTGCAACACACATCTGTTCACTTAGCCATAAAATCCCTTAAAATTCACCAAGTAAATCAGATTTTTCCTTGAATCTCGTCATTCAAATCTACATTCCATTGGTCAAAGACAAAAATAACAAAGTATCTAAACTTAATAAATTTTTGCGATTAGAGAATTTGTTGCTTAACACTACAATAAGGCCTGGGTAACTTCAGGCATGGAGGGAAGGTGAGTCTGCATGGTATCCAGACATCAAAGCCCTACTCATGACTGGCTGATTACCTGGTTCAGGTGTGTCCAGCCAATTAGAACATACCAGAGCAGGATTTGTTGGAAAACTGGCAGGAACATGGCCCTCGTTGCCCATAGCAACAACAAAAAAGGAAAATGTCCTAAAACCTTTAAAATCACATTAGAAATCAAAACCTCTAGTCATGATCACACAAAGAGGAAGACAGGTTCACTGCAGAGACCTCCTCTTCATAACTATGTCATTGTTCACCTTTCGGCATATCCCTAAAGGGATCACAGCAGTGAATCAGTTTTCTCTGAGTCTCATATTTAGTTTGTCAGAAACCTCGGATGCCCTTGCTGACAAAACCCTGTATTTTATCTGGGCTGAGGATAAAATAGACCCAGACTTGGGCCCCCCTAGTGGCTAAATAGTTAAGCATAACGAGAAGAGTCTTGCCTAAGAACCCACACTGGATGAAGTTCATCGAACCCCTTGGGAACCATGAGCCACTCCTACACGCAGCCAACTAAGCCATCCATGCTCTGCTCTCCCCAACTACACCTGTGGATTTTGCTGCAGGTCATTTAATTCCAGTTTGGATTCACTCGCCTGGAGATTTGTGCTTCTTTTAGTTGGAAGAGAAAATTACTTTCCCTCCTTCTGTCAAAGCACTGCTCTGCTAATTAAAAGTTAAAAGTCTAAATTTGCTCAGACGAAGAAGCCATTTTCCAGCAAGCCTGTGTGATCACAATAACAAACGTCTTCTGCGGCGTTGACTGACAGACAGCGTCGGCACAGGAAGCTGCTTTCTGACCTGATCTCTCTATTCCAGCGACCCACAATCAAATGAATAACAAACTAAGCATTCAGCCTTTTATGATGCTGATTACTGTTTGTATCTATATGATAAAATAAAGCCGACCCAAAATTAAAACTGGAGTGAAACTATACTGCGATAAGACAAGGGTTCAAATGTTATTTTTGGTTTCAGAGAAACTTCTAGAAGTCATGATGTCTGAAGCTACGTTCACACCGCTCGTCTCACTTCAAGTGTCACAATCAATGTTTAGAATCTTAGAAGGCGTCAGAAATTATCCATTCAGTGTCACAATCTTCAGTTCTGTTTAGTTCTTACCTGTTGTGTCTCGTGTGCAGGTTGGCTGTGGGTTCTCCTGGAGGGCTCCGCCCCCTCGCCTGTGGCTCTCCATGAGTGGCGCACAGCTGTCTGCACTTTAGGTTAATGTGTTTGAGCTCTCTTTAAGTGTTTCTGCTCTCTGTTGGAGTGTTGCTTTAGTTAAAAGAACTCTGGATCTCCCCTCAACCTTGTAGTCTAGTCCTGCATCTGGGTCTTCCTGAAACACTGTGACATTCAGTGGTTATATGCGTATTGGAAGAGGAAATTTGACATAAACCTTAAGCTTTTGGAGCCACAGCGATGAAAAGTAAAAAAATAAATTACAGCAGAAATCAAAAATGTTGACCAAAGCAAAGGTGAAGGAAATATTTCTGCGGCAGCAGAAATCCCAAAATTGGATTCACCCTCTGATCGCTTCTGCAGGACGAACATTTTTGATCCTCTTCAAAGCTTGCAGCACTGCTTGTTCCTGCATTACTATTGCACACAACTGTTTAAATTTATATTTCTAGAAATGGAAGATTTGTTTTGAATATGAGTACATACACAGTAAAAATGAATGTGACTGTGCAAACAAACAATCTTTAAGACCTTTGATCTTGTTGTTTTACAGAGGGAGATGCTGAAGCAGAGTTTCATGACCTTGCTGTGCAGTCATGGGGGGTCAGCAGTGCTGTGCTCAGGTCGGTTTAATGTTTCAGAATTTCTTATCAGTGGAGCTCAGAGGGCTGTGAGTCCCCAATACAACACTCCAACCATGCTATTACCTTTCTTTATCTAATCCTCTGATCCATGATTACTATGGGGGCGACTTGTGTCTTATGGGTCAAAACTGAGTTGACTTTATAACAGGATGGGGGGGGTGGATCAATACTAGTTTCTGCTGTGAGCTTGTCTTCTGATCCGAGAGTTGCTGAATCGATAGTCACCAGGACGATTCATAAGGGGGGGTCTGCTGGGAGGAGGAGAGGTGCAGGAGTGATATCAAAACCCACCCATGCGACCCCACCCCCCCAAAAAAAATGCAATGTGGTCCAACGTGATGAAAGCTCTATCAATAATCTCTCCACTGTATTGAAAGATTAGGGCAGGAGTCTGTGAGAGATTCACTTCATTAACAGATCGACGGCCTGATCGAGCTGAAAGCCTGAATGATGATCGATGAGGTGAGGCGACGTGCAACCACAGCGTGGGGGAGCAAGGAATGATGGGAAAGGGGGTTGAAACTGACAAATAAGTCGCAGACATCTCAAACTTTTAAAACCTGTGGGGGGAAAAATTTGCTTTTGTTTTTTTAATTTGGGTTCTTTTTTCACACTGTTGGAAATAGATTTTAATTACAATTTTTCAGGATGTGAGGATTGAAATGCAAACACTCACAAAAAAGACAAAACGGAAACCAATTTAACATTATTTAACACCAAAGTCAAGTAGTGTGTTACTTAGCAACAGATTCAGCAATGTCTAAAATGGATTTGAAGCTACTTAGCAACAGACTGTGACATCACAGATATCAAAGACCCAATTAACTGCTGAACAACACGCTTCACCAACAAAAAGTTTAAATCTTTAACTCTGAATACATGTACAAGTTACAAAGAAAACTTAAGCGCTTTCTTTGTGAAGATGAGTAAACATTTATTGTTTTACCCAAGTTTTTTTTTGTAATAGAGTAGACAATAATAGATCATGGAAAAAAGATTCTGCAAAGGATAATCCAAGAAATAATTTTGGTAGGAATTTAAAGAGAACTAACAAAAATCAAATCAAAAATGTTTAGTTCCATCTACTAACCAAAAATGTCATTTATCCAATGCAGGATTATGATTGAGGCTCAAAAAAATATGGAATAATGAAACAGTGAGTCTTGTAAGAAAAGGAATTTGTGAACGTTAAACATGCTGTCGCTCCTTCTTTTGCAGATTAGGTTAAAGTGTCAGAATAACAGAATAGAGTCTACTGACAGCATTCCTGCAGCATTCCTACCTCCTGACCAAACTTTATTCTAATTTCGATTAAGTTTCCATGTATGTTTGGTACCTGGATCTCTTGTATCTAGTGAGTCTGAGCTGAAAGAATGAAGTAGCTCTTTTCCATCAAACCACGTTGTAGATGTTTGTTTGTTTTCTGTCTGGATGGTGTAAAGTGAGCCTCTTCAAGTTATTTAGATGTTTGCTCTTTCTTTATTTTTTTGTCTAGATGAATATTTCATTGTCTAGATGAATATTTCATTAGGAGTTGATGCCGTTGTATGCCTTCATTCCCAAACCCAGAACAGACATACACAAATTCCTGCAGACCTAAACAGGACGTCTCCTCTCAAGAGTGGCATGAAGGTGTCTCTGTAAAGTTTCTGTTTTGCTTAATTGTTCTCATCACA
Organism: Oryzias sinensis; assembly: GCA_037389245.1. Lineage (NCBI taxonomy): Eukaryota > Metazoa > Chordata > Actinopteri > Beloniformes > Adrianichthyidae > Oryzias > Oryzias sinensis. Next base: position 11,336,913 of record CM074494.1, on the reverse strand, counting down.
GAAACACTGGATGAGAAATCGGTTCAAACGAAAGATAAACAGAACATTTTGGTTTTCAGAACCAAAATATGGCAAAATTATATGCAAAATGGACAAAAGAAAGCTTTTTTTCTGTTAAATGAAATAGTTATTGTCATTCCAAACAATTACAGAGATCTAAACCTCAAGTATTCATTTAGTGTGAAGGTCATGCAAAGACCAGCATTCTACACAACAAAGAATGAAATCCTGACATTAAGCAGCTTCTGTTGGAGAAGCTGCATCACCACTCAGCTGTTTCTGTCCTCTCTGATCTCATATGCCAGTTAACCTAAATGTGAAACATGCCACTGCAATATAATGTTTTGTATACCTCAACATAAGATTTCCCTGTCATGGAAAATTATTATATACCAAGATCATTATAAAGGATAATAATAAAATGACATGAAAGCTCTGGAGTTTAAAAAAAAAGGAAGGAAATTAGGATTTTCTGTTGAGAAGGACTAAATAAATGACTCAAACACTTGGTGTCACATAAAAACAGGAGGACATCACTTTTAGCCCCCTAATATTACGGCACCCAAACCCCCAGAACAGAAAAACAAGGAAAATGAGCTTTAACGCTGATGAGTCTCTGACACCAATGCAGGCCGACGCCTGGATTTGATGTTAAATGCCACAACAATTCACCGCTGTGGTCCGAGTCAGTGGCTTGAATAATTGCTTGAGTGTCAGACTCGTTTACATATTGATGCTTTTCCTGGGAACAGAAAGGAGCAGAAACGGCACAAGGACAGAAGCTGCTCTAAAGCCTGAGCAAACAGGGACACAGCAGAGTGTGTGAACGCTACAGGCAGGAGTCTGAGCTGAAGATCAGCACTGTCAGGTTGATCTGAGGCTCTGTGCTTCTGCAGCAGCAGCAGCAGCAGTTCTGGCTGTCTGTGTGTAAATGAACTGCTGTCAGAGCTGAGCTCGATTAGGCAGTTTTTTTAATGATCTGTGTTGTTTTTGTCAGATTATTGAGCAACACGAAACGCCACGTCCATCAAAATCAACCAAACGGAGCTTCAGGGACTGGAAATGTTCTACTCCTTCATACCTGGATTGTTTGCTACTTCTTTGATTAAAAACCTGATTTTGTTTCCTCTGATAGTCTGCTTTGTTTGGCAGGTATGAAAGCTCACCTGAACTCCAGTCCACCTGAAAGTGCAGGCATCATTTTGCTCGCAGGGTGAATCCTGGTGTGGTTCTGTGATGGAAGGAATTGAATTTAGGATAATATTTTGTTTGGGACACAAACTTCAAAACAAAAGGACAAAAATTGGAATAATAACAAGAAATATCAGAAATAGTGAGAAGGAAAAGCCTCATAAATTATCACCCCCCATGCCATAGACCAAACTTGGGTGTTAAAATCACTTAAAATACACATATTAAACATTAAAAATGGACAGTCAAATAAATGCAATTTTAAATATACAATAATAGATACATAGTGACAAATAAATAAGATTTAAACAATTTAAAACATCCCGAGGTAGAGAGCTTCCATTCTGCATGAAGATGGTTCTTCTTCTGCTAAGATCTGCAATATTGTTCCTAAAAACAGTCATTGGGAATCATCTCCCGGTTAAAAAATAACTTTTGTTCTTGTTTTCCAGATGCGTGTGTGTGTTTAATACACACATGATCAACCAGAACAGGTGTGTCTGGGAGTTTCTCTGTGAACAGTCCACACATTACAGAACGTAGACGGACGTACCTTGAAAACCAACATTACGGTACTCCATTTGGTTCTATAGCAGTCAATCAGAAAATGTTACAGAATTTTTTTCACTTGGGAACTGTTTTCTGCATTACGGTGTGTAAAATGTACTTATCCTCCATTCAAATGATCATTTAAGGTTTTGTGTATTGTTTTTGTCGAAGAACTGATCCAGTTTATCTTGAGACTTTAACATTTTTGCAGGAGGTCCCCAAACTTCTTATTACTATCTATCACAGCCCTGTTTCCCCTGTAATAAATACATTTGCAATGTAAGATACCCACAAACACATATATAACTACCCCTATAGAAGCACATACACAGAAACAAACACACATAGGAACATCCAACACATTTTTTATGTAAAAATTTATTTTAAATCCTATTTTTCAACACACTGAAAAGTATCCTCACACTTTTCAAATTTTAAATTCATAAATATTTACAGTTACACCACATTTTACTTAGGTTTATGTCCATATTTGTTACCTTTATTATTGCTTAAACACATCATTTTAAGTGTTAACTGGTTCTGTTCCACAGCCTTGCTTGTTTGTGCGTGCCTTGTGTGTAATAGATTTATCTTTTTTCCTCTAAATTATAGTTTTCCTCCCTTTTAATAAATAACTTGTGTATATTGCTGCTGCTTTGATTATTATTTGAGCTGTACAGTATTCTACCAAATCATAAAGTTTGAGTTCTTCTGACTGTAAAAACAATGTGATTGTGGGATCAAGGTAACCTACTCTGTGAATAATTTGTATTGCTCTTTTTTGAAGAGGTGAAGGGATCAAAAGGTGAACCCTTCTGATGATTGTTCTGAATCCTCTGTCTGAAATCTTGCGAGGAGCACCTGGCCGTGGCAGGTTTATGGTAATGCAGTGTTCTTTCCACTTCCGGATGATGGCCCCAATGGTACTCACTGGAACTTTCAGAAGTTTAGAAATGCGCCTGTAACCAATGCCTTCAGTGTCTTTTGCAACATTAAGGTTGCATAGGTCTTTGGACAGCTCTTTGCTTTTACCCATCATGCAATGCTTCTTGTCTAACACCTTGCTGGTGAGAAACCTTTTTAAAAGGCATCAATCAGGACTATACCAGCTGATATAACTTTGCACTAATAGGGGGCAGGTTAACCTTCTGAATACTGACAAACTCCAGCTGCTTTCTTGGCTTGCCAGACCTTTTTACCCCTCCTTTTCTTCACGTGTTCAATACTTATTCCCTGTGCCATTTCACTTTATTACACATAACTTCATTTATGGACATCAATGTTTGGATTTCTTTCTATGTGTGCATTACTTGGGTTGATGCCGACATCTGGTGAAAATTTCATGTCAATAGCTCGATTAGAAATATGTTTTTGGAGAGAAATGTTGACGTGTTCAATACTTATTTTCACCGCTGTACTTGGATTTATTTTAAATATTGAAATACTGTTTGAAACTACTCTCTGATGTGCTGCTTCCAGCTTAGCTGGATGTCAATAATTAGCCCTATAAGAATTTGATTGTGACACTTATTATTTTTGTTGACAACTTTTGTTAACATTTATCAGGTTCAGGTCAGAGTTTGCTGGTCAATCAAACACAGTAACTTCATGATCATTGAACCGGTGACGGTGTGGGGTGCTGCTAGAAAAATAAAATCTGGATGGATGGATGGATGGATGGATGGATGGATGGATGGATGGATGGATGGATGGATGGATGAATGCATGGATGGATGGATGGATGGATGGAGACTATTTTCTATTATTTCAGTAAAGTTTTGATCAGATCTTTATTAATGTTTTAGTAAACGTCACAAAATAGAAAACTTCCCCAAACAGATTACCAAAATTTATGACACACACTGGAAACCATTTTTAGAGAGTTCTATTGATCCATCAGAGAATATCCTAACACAGTTAGAGCATAAGCACACAACACCATCTACTTCCCCGCTGCATCAATGCATCCAGATGTCATGACTTCTGTGAAGAGGGCTGTGCTCTCCAAGCCTCTCAGGGGAAGGAGGGGAGGGACAGAAACAAGATGTGGCACTTATCCTAAGAGCTGAACCCTACCGAGACGTAGGTAGCTCAAATAATTCACAGGAGGTGGATTTCTACTGAATCTACTTAGTAAAATCTCCATTAAATCTTTTTATTCTCACTGTCTCCATCCTCTGAAAGGATATTCCTACCACACGCACAGATTCCTATTCTGCACTGCTTGTCTTTGGAAAGTCATTCAAACACTACCAAAGAAGAAGGCAGATGACTGTAGAAAGTCAGATTTTTCCAAGGAAGAAAATAAAGCTGAAGTGGAATCCTGACAACCTGAAACATGATTCAGGTTTGCAAGATTTTCAAAAAAAAAAATTGTAGAAATTTTACGGAAAAAAAAAAAATCATAAAACCTGTCAGAGATAAAAACAGAGACGCTGATGTGAAACAGCAAAAAAACAGACATCTGTGTTCCAACAGAGGAAGAATAAGAGAAATAAATAAATCCTATGAGAGACAGCTGCACAAAAAAAGAAAGAAAACAGACATTTTCCAACTTTTGTTCAGGGAGTAAACAAAGGAAAAACAAAAAAGTCATTTTCATCATTTGCATTGGTGAGATGTAAAGCCGCAGACTTGTGATGCTGCTGCTGCATGACAGTATGATCCCAGAGCTCTGCCTTTGACATTATTCATGATTAATCAAATCAAGCAAACTTTATTCATAGCCCTTTTCTTAAAACATAACACAAAGTGCTTTACACTAGAACAAAACAAAATAAATAATATAAAAACAAACACGATTAAAATAGAGCCCACTACACACAACCCCCCACCCCTGTTAAACCTCCCACCCCCTGGCTGATGGGGATAAACTTCTTAATCTGATTCTCCTTTAATTGTGCTCTTTTCTTATAAACTAAGTCGGGGAGACATTTTCAGGGCAATGGGGGACTCGTCTCAACACATTATTCTCTTATTGTATGACGAAGCTTGAAAGAAAACTGAACATCGAAGTAAAGTTTGACCAAAGTTGACAGTAGATTTTACAAAAAGTTGAGATGCAGAATCGCTTAAATTCTTCTCCAAAGCAACAGCAGCAGTTGTGTTCAAAAGCTGCTTGTGTTGGACCTAAACTGAGAATCAGATTGGAAATCTACTTTCAGGGAAAAACATTCTGGCTTAACCCTTGTGCTATCTTAGATGACCCCCCCTTACATTGACGTGTTCTCCCTACCATGACAAAGGTGGATAAAGGTGGAAAGATTTCATGTAATCCATGGACACCAGTGAAGATCACAAATCATTGAAGAAAAAAAGTTCAGAGCACTGTCTAGTGGGTCTAGATGACCCAACTCCCAATGTTAAAGTGCCTAGGATAAAAAAAATAAAAAATAAAATAAAATAAAATGCCTAGGATAGCAAGGGCTAGAAGTGCTGTCATTGTGTGAGCTTTATATTTTAATTAGCTGGACATAAAGTCAGGAAAGTGATAAATGATTGTCCAGAGCCTGAAATGTTTTTTGGTGTCATTGAAAAACCTTAAATCCTATTTCTTTAATCACAAAAAAAGGGAATTTTGTTCTGTAGTCTCACCAGGATGTTTCTGTTTGTTATTCACCAAAAGCAGCGATGAGAAGAACAGATGCTTCACCCTGAAAACTGCAGAAACACATCTGAGGAAGAACTTTGTCTCACCTTCTGTTGAGATGCAGATTACATCCCCTCCATCATAAATATGAACCTGCAAGAACCGTCATAAAACTCTGTGAAGGACTAAAGTTCAGCAGATTGACTCAGCAATAAACTTTCATGGTTTCATAAAAAGTTATGCCGTGATAGGAAAATTAAAGAAAAAAAAGAAAAAAGAGAAAATTGATGACTGAAAACCTTTACAGCTGTGAAAGAATATTCCATGTAAAAAAAAAACAAAGATGAAAACAAACAAGCAAAGTCTTCCCAGTGGTCTTTTAATTGGGATTATATAATTTTAAGACAAAATAAAAAGGACATAGTTTCTGCAGAACAGCAGTAGTTCCTTAGAAATCTGACTCTGAGTTGTGGGTGAAACGTCGGACATGGAGTAATTCTGTGCTAATTTCCTATCATCTCTTTGTTTACAGGCTCCACAATCCCAAGCTAACATTAGCGGTGCAACAAAATGGCGAGCAATGAGGGAGCAATCTCGTACAGATTCAAGACACAATCCAGCTCCAACCAGGAAAATGAAGACATTAATGGATCTATTTGTCTGGAAGTGGATGGATCATAATGAAGCAGAGCAGGAGCTGTGGCTTGCCAATTGTAGTTTCTATGTAACAACTACAATCTTTTTTTAAACAGTTTTTTTTGTCTGCACCTGATTCACAACAATTTAAATAAAGAAATAAAATTTTGACCTTGACTTTCTTTAAACATGACCTCCATCCTTTGAAAAATGTCACAAGAACAGCAAAAGCAGGGATTTCATTGGAGTGGGTCTTTAGCAATGATACATCCACTGGGGACACCAGTTTTTCCTGGGTCACAGGGTTTAGTGGAGCCCATCTCAGCTACCTTAGCCTGAAGGCGAGGTTCACCGTGAACATGTGACTGCGCCACTTACAGACACTTCAAAAGGGCAAATCTGAGTCATCAATAAACCCTGTTTATTTGAGCGGTGGGAGGAAACCAGAGTTCCTGCACAAAACTGAAGCAGGAAGGATTCTGGCAGGAAGGAAACTGCACAAATCCTACAAGAAACACATTACATGTAGAATGTCGCCCTCTTGTGGCCATTCATACTAACAAGCCAGTAAAACAGTACATTGCTTCAGAATATTGAAATTGTTCCAGGAATCTTTATAATGATCATGACGGTAAATGTTAAACGGCATATAGTTGTAAAGCGCTCTTCTACATTCTTCAAAGGCGCTTTACAGTTACAAACCCATTCACCCATTCATACACACATTCATATGTGTGTGCGAATGACATGATGTTTAGCATTTTGCAGCCCCCTTTCAAACAGTGTTTTAAGTTATTGAAAATGTTTTTACATTTTTTTATGATTCATTTAAAAAGATGCATGGTTGGCGCTTTCGCCTCACAGTGAGAAGGCCTCAGATCCCAGCTGGGACCCTTCTGCGTGGAGTTTGCATGTTCTCCTCATGCATGCCTCGGTTTTTCTCTGGGGACTCCGGCTTCCTTCCAGCAGCTGGGTCGCTCAATTGGTTAAGCGCAGGACATGGCAAACCAGGGTTCACTTCCCAGGGGGCACGATGAGCTTCATCCAGTGTGGGTCCTTGGGTAAGACCCTTCACGCTACTGCCTAACTATGTAGCCACAAAGAGGATCAAGTCTGGGTCTCCCTGTGCCGGTCCCCAGCCTGGATAAAATACAGAGTTGTGTCAAGGAAAAATCTCTGCCAAACCACCTGTGTGAGATGGAGAAAGCTGGTGAACAACAACTCAATCGTCCTCCCACAATCCAAAGGCTTGCTTCATAAATTGATTGACTACACAAAAAAAAAAAGAAACATACAAGGTGTGACTGTGTGTGTGTGTGTAATTGTGTGTGTGTAATTGTGTGGCCCTGCGACAGGCTGGAGACCTGTCCAGGATTACCCCGCCTTCACCCAACAGTAGCCAGATTAGGCTCTGGCAGCCCCGAAATAAAGCACGTTAAGAAGATATAGTAGATGGATGGCATTTCATCTCAATTCATTTAAAACCACCACCAAGGCAAAATAAAAATACATTTTTAAAATCCTTTTACACCAATGGAATTCCCACAGATGTCTTTAAGTGGTCTTTGTTTATTTCCTTCATATAAAACTGTTTCCTTGCAAGAAAAAAGGAAGTTTCCTGATTCTTGACTTGAGACAAATGTCAAATTAATATGTTTATTGACAAAAGTCTAGCAGGAACCTAAAAAGGAAAGAGAAGACTCCACATCTTGGAAATGGAAATCAGCAGAGAAAATGGTTTCATGGAAGAACAAAGTCTGTATGCTGAGAAGCTAAAAGACTTTTCCTGTAAAATCTACAGATTTTAAAGTGAGAAAACTGTGTTTTGTTCTTGAAGCAGAGGGTTGGTGATCCTGTTTGATGATAAACAGATCCAATTCTTGTTTTTGATTCGGTTCAGGTACTTCTGTGAGATAAATGTAGCTGTAGTTAAAGAAGTACAGAGTTCTTGAACAGATCATCCACATGACAGCAGCTCCAAAAAACAAAAACAAAAAAAACATTCACTTGCTTAAAGAAATGAGGTCTGAAGTGACATTCCATCGAGTTTTAGCTAAGAAACCTCCTTCTATCTGAGCGGCAGAGAAAGAAGGTGCTGACAGAAATGTTTAATGGCATAAAGAGGCCAAGAACATCCTCCACCTGTTCACACACAGATGGAGGATGGGCTCAGCGTCCAAAAGGTTGGGGAGACTGTTGAAGGCAAAGATAGTGAGGTCTTGTGTAGCCTTTCTTCATTTTGACAGAACTATAGATGTTTGAATGTTTAATCTGCCTTTACGTCTCAGTCAGCTGCAGAAACAGGTCAGTTAGAAAAAAGTCTAACATTCTAACCTGATTGGCAGATTTTCCTCAAAAGGGAGAAAAAAATGTTATCTTACAAGACAGTTAACAGGCTACTTTTTCTTGAAACAAGTCTTTTTACTTTCTAAAGATTCAGTTTTTGCCATGTGAGGGTCTCACCAAACATGTGATTGATTGATCAGCTGTTCTCCCAACATCCACAAACGACAAACTCTGACCCTCATTGAACTTCTCTTTAATGACAAACTCTTTTGGAGTCAAACATGTAAAAAAAAAAGTTTCTTCTCTTTTCCAGCAGACGTATGACGAAACAGCACAGACACAAATATGATTGTACGTCATGGTGGTTCCACCATTTGAACATGTAACAGACGCAGAGCCTCATGTTGGTCACCTCCACACTCAGCAGCTGCTCTAACACTAACAGCTCTCACATTAGAGACAGACTTCCAGACATCAGTGATGATTGATCCTCGTGTAACAGAGAAAAAAAGCTGCACAGGTCAGATTTGATGAAATGGGATTGTTCAACTTGGGAAAAAAAATAAAAACCTTTCTAAGCAGAAAGTCGACCATCTTGACACAGATTTTTGAGGCATTTACACTCAATACGCTAAAAAAACAACACTTTTTAGTGTCTCGGTGCAAATGTGTGAAACAATTCTCCACTTCAGACACATTTCCATCTAAGTGACCTCTTTGTTTCTCATATCAAGAGAAATGTGTTTGCATGAACCAGACACAAGCTGCTGACTACAGAGAACATTTTTGACCAAGTTTAGCAGGAAACTAAAAAACTTTCAGAATAAAAGCATCTCTGCAGGCAAATGCAGAAACTATTGATTTCCCACAAAAACATTGGGATGCAGCCTGAAACGTTTTGATGAACATTCCTGTTCATTTTTTGAGGTAAAACGGTGACAAGAGAATTATTTAAATAGATAATTTCAGGTGAAAGATGGTAGTTTTGAATGATGTCATAAACACTTTTGAACCTCCGGTAGAAATTTATGGCGTCACTGAGGAGGTTCATCAATGAGCAGCATATTGGGAAACGACCTTACGGAAAAAAATCTTCAAGTTATTAACTAAATACTTCATTTTTTTCTGATTTTCAGACAAAAAAGTGGCTAGAATTCAGCAGGAATGGATTCAGAAATGATCGTCTACAACTTTTCTTCAGGAAAACCTTCAGCCCAAACCAAAGACGTCCGCTGAAACTAAATGAAAACTGGAAGCAGGTTTTCTATTTACAGCAGGAGTTTCAGACAAACATCTGAACTAAAACTTTTTCTAAACTTAACCTTTCTAACAGCAGCCTCTGCTCTCCACAGGTAACACGTTTCCATCAGCTGCCCACTCTTCCTCCTCCCTCAGTCCCCTCCAGAGACAGAGTCTCCCAGGTCCAGGCGGAATCTGTGTTCAAAGACGGCAATGAGCAGCATGATGCAGAAGCCCAGCAGGATGCCGGCGTTCTGCAGCAGGAAGAAACCGCAGTGGCTGAAGCCGTGGTCGCTGGCGTCGTTGTGCAGCATCTCAGGAACCTGCAGGGGGACGAACAGCTTTGAAGGCACGCGTGTGGAGGGAGACTGGAATCACATCGTTTTTAGTTTGGGTCGGACAGTCGGAAACTAATCGACACCTCGTTTGGAAAACAGCAGCAGGATAAAACGCTTTGGGCTTTCAGAAAAACCTGTAGGGGACGTCACAATTAATTTACATCATTTTGATTCTGGAAGCTCCCAAAGAAACTATGGGTCCATATTTAGTCTCCATGTGTTTATATATGAATTATTGTTATTCATAGAGAAATGGAACTTCATGTTGACTGAAGTGGAGTTTTTTTATAGATCTGAAGGTTTTCTCACGTTTTTGAGCATAAGCGAGCAGTGCTTTGTCTATGAAAACTCACAGCGCTGTGATTGGCTGACGGTCGGAGGCGTGACTCACCATGTCCACCAGCGCCACGTACAGGAAGAGCCCGGCCGTCAGGGCGAAGATCCACATGCAGATGTTCTCTGCGTAGTGTCCGATCACGATGCCGGTCACCATGCCCAGGTAGCCCATCATGGCCGACAGTACGTTGTAAAGAATGGCCTGACGCACCGTCATGCCAGCCTTCAGCAGAACAGCAAAGTCCCCTGGGAAAAAAGGCACACAGTCCAGTCACACGGGAGATAAAGGCAAGTGAACACTTTCAACTCCAGAGTGTCCAACCAGAGCAGACGTCTCACATGGAGGCATAGAATCATTTTCACTAAAGCCTTTCTTTTACTTTTAACTCAATACTGTGTGGGTCTCCACCCACTGAACCTCTTTCTATCCCATCAGCACCACGTCCTCTGCAGCATTTAGACTATGACGCATCTTCTTAGAGTTCTGCAGCTGATCCTCAGCGTGGATTCCAGTCTAACCTAAAGTACTGCTGGACAAAAGTAGAACCAGTGTTTCATTTTTGTTATCCTTTTAAATAAAATCTTCCTCCTTTAATATTATATTGTCAACACGTCACTCCTTTGAGATTTCTCCTGTGAAGTCATTTTCTTAGAGACAAATCTTTAATCAAACTGAAGCGATGCAACAATAAACCTAAACTCTTCCTCTCACAGCCGTCTGGCCGGTAAGGACGGTATGAACCTATCACACGTGTGGTTGAGAGGCCGGCGGCGTGGAGCACAGCAGCATGTTGGTCTCACCCAGCTCATGCGGCAGCTCGTGACAGAAAACCGCCACAGAGGTGCTGAGGCCACTGGACGGACCCTCCGTGAAGGCAGCGCCTGCAGGACAGGAAAGGTCAGCTCCTCCATCTGTGCTGCTGACACACCGCAAGTCAGAACGGCGACAGCTACTCACCGATGGCGAGGCCGTCGCTGAAGTTGTGAAGCCCATCCCCCATGATGACCATCCAGGCCAGCGTGGCCACGCCCGCCTCCTGGAAGTGCTGCTCCGAGTAGGAGTGGGAGTGGCTGTGCGGGTGGTGGTTCTGGGAGTGGTGGTGGTGCAGGATGTGGTGGTAGTCGTGGTGGTGGTGGTGCATGCTGTCGGCCTGGCCCACCGTGTCGTGGAAGTGGGAGTGGCATTTGTTCTCACAGTCCTCTGCCGTGTAGGCGGCGCCGCCCGACCGGCCGTAACTCTGCGGCGAAACCACGGACAGCTGCGGCGCCAGCATCACCTGCTCCTCCTCTGCCACGCCGTTGACGCCGTGCAGGCCACTCGAGTGTTCGCCAAACGTGCCGGCGCCGTTCGATTCAACTTCTGCAACACAAAAACGAGTGGCTGAAACCATCTGAAGAGACTCAGCCGGAGTGTGGAATGTTAAGTCCATCTGCAAATGCAAAAAGGGATGTGGAAGTGCGTTTTGAGCGTTAAGCCTGTCATGGCGGTCTGGCAGCAGCGTGTTTGGAGCGCCTACATATAAAAATCCTAAATTTGAACAGAACATGAACAAACTGCGGCTCACTCAGACCGCATCAGACAGCCTGGATGCAGTTAGGAGTTTCTCCGTCTCATCTCAGACAGCTGCAGCCTCCAGGACTCCTCCCATCCTCACCTTCACTCGGCTTCAGGTCGTTCTCCAGCGCCGGCTGCTTCTCTGGATCCTCCTTGTCGCTCTGGTCCCACTTCTTCTGGACCTTTAATCATCCAAAAACAACAACAGCAGAGGGCAGAGTCTGATTTGAATTTTTATTTACTGAAACCGTAAAGACTGAATGCAGTTGTTTTGTCTACTCTGGGTTCTTATTTAACAGGTTATCAATACGCTTTTGTGGTTTTTGCAGATTCTTTTCAAACATAAATATCAGAGAATTTCCCCTAAACCTCCACCAGACTGCAGACAGCGCTGATGGTGGAATATGTTCAGGAAACGATGCACAGACTGCTTAAAAAATGTGTCTCGTTTGTTACTGTTGCCAAGTTAAAGGAAAGTGAAACAAAAACCATTAGTTGACTCTATTAGATTCAAACTTAACCAAAAGAGGTTCAGCAATGATTTATAAATTCAACAAGTTGATTTCATTTTGATGAATTCTTTTGTGAACCGTGAACATGAAGGCTGACATTGTTAAGAAAGTTTGAGTTTAGTTCCATTTGAATAAACCAGGAAATGTAGACAAAGATGGTTTTGAAAGGAAATGTAAAAAAAACAGTAATAAACTGAACTGAAATGAATCTGATCATAAAATGAATCCGATCAGAATCTGTGATTTCACATTAAACCAGGGCCACGGTGTGTGGGACATGTTTGTGAGGGTCACTTCTCTGTAATCAGTATTTCTGGAGCCAAACTGACCTTCTGCTTCTTCTCTTTGTACATTTTCCCCAGCGTCAGGAAGTGTTCGATGAGGAACATGACATAGACTCCTCCCAGAGCCGTCAGGCCCTTCCACACTCCGTCCAGGTTCTCCTCCTCATGGAGGTGCAGATGGGGTTCTGGGTTCAAACCCACCTCCTGGTGGTGGTGATAGTGTCCTGCCTGAGACTGCCGGAAGAATGGAAACATGCTGTGAGCTAAACAGTCAGTAGTAGTTTATAAGTTGTCTGAGGTTTTGGAACATGATGATGTTGAAGCTTGGTTGACATTAAGGAGCTGTTGGCATTAGAAGCATGGCTGAGCAGTGATGAGTCACTCACGTGGGGGATGAGGTGCAGGAAGGCATCGCCGCTCAGTGTGCCCACAGCCAGGGCCACCAGGAAGCTGAGCAGGAACTTGAAGAAGACCCTGTTCATGAGCGGGATGAGGACCACGCCCAGCAGAGACAGCAGGCTGATGATGGTGATGGAGAGGAAGCCGCCGGCCCACGCTGCAGCGCACACGACAAACTGGATTTACTAAGAGTCTTAATCTAAAATGTGTATAATACTAAAGCCATCAGAGACCCAGAGGCTCTGGAGGAACTGGATCTCACCTATCGTGATGTTTCTGGAGTTGTCTCCTGTACGATTGTTGCTGTGGTCGGAGTGGTTATGGTTTCCATGGTGACCATGACTATGACTGTGATTTTGGTGATCTGAAGAGAAATAGGAAAAATATAAGATTACTTCAGGACGTCATTTACAGACGATTTACATTTTGAACTGGAATCCAGCTGTGACAGATGCTGAACTTTATTTTGTAGATGTAAACCAGCCCGAAGAGACAGAAGGGGAAAAGTTGGAGAGGACGGTCAAGAAAAACAACAACAAAGAAGAAGAATATATGAGGCTTTACAATCTCAATATCATATGTAAATAACAATGTAAAAAAATGCTAGTCCTTGTTTACATATAGTCTAAACTCCAAAGCATTTATGAATCGATAAAAAGGCACAAACACGCCACGTTTAGATAAAAAATATTTGCAGGCCTCATTTTGTTCTTTAAATTATTGACTTTTCCTGTAAACAAATATAAAAATGTATTAATCCAACATTGTTGCTCATAGAAGTAATAAAGCAGTCAGCTGAATTTAGTTTATCTTAATTTGATCAAATAAGTGTCATCTTTTATTCAGGAGGCTTTCTCCATTTATTTAGGATAAATCTGGTCTGGACTGCTTTATTGCTGACTGTTTCTTTTGGAGCCAATCTACACAATCATGACTACGGTCTAGAAAATTATTCAAGATGAAATTCATTTAGAGCATATGAAGAAATAAGATAAAAAACTGAAATCTGATGAAACTCAGCATTCCTGCTGTAAACGGTGAATCCAGATGAACAAACAAAAATCAGGTTTATTTATTTACACTCCCTCACTTTAACCCAGGGTCACGTTCTAGTTTGAACTCCAAGGAAACCGAAATAAATGAGCTGTGACTGAGTCACTGAAGCTCAGAGATGAGAACATGAAATCACACACACACACATACACACTATGATTTTCGTGTGTGTGTGTGTGGGGGGGGGGGGGGGTCACCTTTGTGCCAGATGCAGGCTCCACTGTCCATCTGGTTGAGGAGGGCAGGACAAAGGTAACTGAAGTCCACCAGAGTGACGCCCACTTCTTGCGACATTCCGTGATAGGTGAGGATGCTAGAGGCATTCAGGCACTGCAGGAAAAACAAAAGACATCTCAACGAGCAGAACTCCTATTTTCTTCAAGTGGAAAACATCCTTTTCCTCCCCTGGAAGCTGGTTCATAAATGTACCCGAGTCGTACCTCTGTGCTGTTGGTGCTGCCGCTGTGGAGACGCTCCTGGTGTCTGTGCTCGTGACCATGACCGTGATGATGGTCATGAGTGTGAACATGCTTATGGCTGTGAACACTTCCCTCCGTTATCACTGCCTCAGCGGTGACGGACGTTTTTTCCTCTGCAGCAGGACGCTGTGGATCGTGGCGTTTCTTCCGGGCGCCATGTCCCAGTGTGGCTGTGCCTGCAGCCTCCGTGGGTTTGATGCCAGACGTTTCTGTGGACTTGTTGGGTTGCCGATGGCCCTCATGATCGTGCTCCTCGTGAGAGTTTCCCTCGTTGTCATGGTGATGGTGCTTTTCGTGGTCGTGGTGGCCCGGGAGCTCGCGATGTTGCACCGTGATGGTCCTGATGCGGTCGAGCCCAACGCTCTTCAGGAGGCGATGCAACCCGGCCAGAGAGATGGTGCCGTTTTCCCCATACCTGAGATAAAAACAAAATAAAAACTTCAAGCACTTTCAAGTCATTTCATTAACCACATGAAAGATTTACATGTTTTAGTTTAAAAAATATATCAAAAGAAAAACCACAAAAAGATCAAATTACTTTGTAAACTCTAAAATCGTCATTTGTTGTAGCAGAAAGGACATGGAGAGCCACGCCTCCAGCTGCACTGCCACACTCATTACCCAGTTAAGACAGAAAAAGTTTTCTAAAAACTGAAAAAGTTTCTCCAACATGACAATAGATATGTTTGTTAAATAAAAAAGCATTTCACTGTTCTACAGCCTTGTCATGAGGTAAGAGATTCTAAAGATGTTTGGATTTGAACACACAAAATCCAAGTTACAGAGATAATATTCTTCTTCAAGGTTTCAATATTTTACACTCGTAAAAGCCGTTTCTTCTTCTTTACAGACATAAAAATGAGAAAATACATTTATTCTGTGTTTTCAACCTTTTTTGAGCCAAAATACACTTTCTCCTTGACAAAAATCCTGTGGCACACAGCAACCAAAAATTGAAAAAGAAACTCTATAGTCTCTATTGACGTACAGTCCCTCCATTTTTTCTAATTGTGAATAATTTGAAGTTGCGCCTTTTTTCCAAAAAGTTGAGATGGATTTCAATAATAATTTTCAACTACTATAGTTACAGTGAAAGCAGTGGTTCTGATGCCGGACAGACTTTATTTTATTTATTTATTGTATTCATTTTTTACATGTTCTGACACCGGACCAAGCAGGGAGCTGCTAGGTGTGCACGGATGATCCGTGATTTGACCACTAGCTCCGGTTCTGCACAGACGTGTGCCGCCGTGGATTGCTCCTCCCCCCACCGCTTCATGTTAATCAAGCGTCTGTTCTCGTCGAGCGCGCATTAAACTCGTGTCAAAGTCGCTGCTGGGCGTTTGTCCGAAAGTGTTTATAAATACCTGAGGCTCCTGCCGTGTGTGGGCGGAGCTACAGCCAAATGTTTTCTGGCGCTCTTTACGAAAGACACAAAAGATGTTGAGAGATCCGGTGTGTTTATACTGGAGAGCTTCACAGAGGCCTCAGTAAACTACTGTGTGAAATCTGAGCCTTTTTTGATGAACACAGAGCTGATATTCTGGTGACCGTAAATGTTTTAGATCATTTTAAAAGTAGTCATTTCCTGCGGCACACCTGACCATCTCTCACAGAACACTGGTGTGCCGCAGCACACTGGATGAAAAACACAGCAATAGTTCAAAGTACAAAAAGTTGAGTTTTCTGCTTTTTTGTGGAGGGGTTAAAAACAGCAAAGACAGCCAACTGCATGGCGGGACGCACCTCTGGAACAGCGCCTCCAGGTGCTGCTTTTGGCTCCGCTCGGCTTTCTGCGGGTCAATCACCGATGACAGGAAATGATGGCCGCACTCTGAAGACGCTGAAACGTTGTTTAGAAAGGAACAGAGCAAGACTGCTGCAGTGACAGCCACTCTCATCTTCCTCTTTGTCGTTTCTGCAGAGTAAAAAAGGAGACAAAGTTCACAACGGCTTTGTTCTGTCTGTCTGAAACACTTCTCTGCCAGATTTCACTCCTTGTGATGCTACAGAGCAGCTTGGTTACATACTTAGAATCAGTTTTTGACACACAAATGATTATTTTCAACTCTCAGCAAGCTTTTTGCGTTTTTAGCCTCATGTGATCGGAAGTGTAACCAGACGTTCAATCGGCAGCTTGCAGAGCAGATGACACTTGTATTGTGATTTCTATCTATGCACCAAATTTTTCTGAATCACACAATAGAGGACAGGATTATCACACATGCGTCATGTGTGTAGGCGTATGCCAAATTAATTTAGGATTACCACAAAAATATGGGTACAGAAAAACTAATTAATTCCAAGACTTAACAAGAAGACATCTGGTTTCTGAAAACGGTTTCCTGTCTTCGTGTTGAGACTATTATCGACTTTGAATCACTCACTAAAAATAGTTGTGATTCTTATCATCAGTCCGGGTTAAAAATCACTTTTTGTTTTCATTCTTTATGTCAGCCACAAAATATTAAAAATAACTGAGAAGAAAAGGGTGAAAATGTGAACTCTGTATAAACAACACAGCTTCAGGTTATCTGAGAAACGTTTTAGCTTTTCTAGCTAGCATCGGTGCTTTCCACAGCGGATGCTCATGCTGCTGACAGCCAACCCATCCACCAGGTGGACGCGGCCCGGTACGTCCATGTCGTGTTCCGACCAGACCACAGGATTAGAATGATACAGTTCAGATAAGACCATACATTTCAGGCGGTGCCAGCGACCACGTGCGTTTGATTCGGGATGCACACTTAGAGGAGGTAAACAGTAACACGTTGGGGTTTGTGCGCTCCGCACCAGCCCGGTGCCGTGTGCACAAAGGCGGCAAAAACCCGGAACTGAACCCAGCCACAGTGGCTGTCGTGCCAGGCGAAGACATGGAAACTGCCGCCCATAGGAAAGGGGACAAATACAGCTTTTAAATCAAAATTAGACATACTTACATTTAATCAAGGCTTCTATATGTTTTATCTGGAGGACCGACGGCCCTGCTCACCGCTACCGATGCTAGCTTCTTCTGTCCTGGAGCAGTGGTGTGGTGCCTTCAAGGACTCCCTGAAACCCGAGCTTTCCACAGAACAAACAGAGACTGATGCAAAGACGCGATTTGGACGCAATAGTTTACTTTTTGGACTTACGGGGTTGGTAGAGTAACCAAAAAGTGTTCTAATTTTATAATGTAAACTCAAAAATAGCACAGAAAAAGCCAAAAAAAAATTTTTTACTTGTCTAAAATGTTTTAAGTCTGACAACAGCATTAATAAATAAAACAAAGGGTGTTACTAAAAACTTTTTTTCTTACTTACCTAATTTAAAAGGAACATACAATTGAGGGAAAAAAGTCAAATGTTGTTGGGGTTTTTTTTTTTTTTTTAGATTTTTGAAGGATTTCTTTTTTTATAATAGCTTTAGCCATCTAGGTTAACCAAGGTCAATTAACAGCAAAATAAATGTAATGAAATTCAATTACATTTAGGAAAAGAGAATATTTTACCAACTTGTCAGTTACCCCAGACAGCTATGTGTGTGTGGTGGTGGTGAGGAGGGTGTTAAAAGGTTCCTGAACGCATCTTTAACAGAGAAAGCCTGGACTCAGACATGACACACCCATCACCAGAGCTGAGGTCAACGAGGCCAAAAAAGTTGGAATCCAACTCAGAGAGTGTAGATATCCTTGACTTAACAATACATTCCATACTTTACATTAGCAGATTATAGTTTACTTAATACATTCTCTGGTTTTTATACTCCATTTTGCATTTTTTTTACTTATTACATTTTTATTACTTCTATTTTTTTATATTTAATGATATACTTTGACACAGCAGTTAAAGTAAGAATTTAATTTCATTGGGAATTTGGCTTTACTATTGCATATGACAATTAATAAATAATCTGAATCTGTGATCTTGATGTGTCTCTCTGCAACACGGACATCTTAGGTTGAACCTCCAGGTTTTCAAAGTGGGGTGTGATGGCAGCATACCCTGCCACACCCACAACCAAAGGGCAGTTTTGTATTTAGTCTTGTCTGTAGTCTTTGTTGTTTATGGTTTTTCTCCCCATGTTCCTCAGGTGGTCTGATCAGCCCCTATGCATGTTCCCCCGTTGTGTTTTTGAGTAGGTCAGCTTGTTTCTGTTTCTTGGTAATTTCGGTTGGATATGTTAAATTAAGGTTTGTTACCTGGGTAAATTCTGTTTCTGTTGACCTCTTTTAAGGGCCCAGTTTGTAAAATATCTACATTTTTTGGGGGGGGAAATTAAACTTTTAATTAATTTTCTGTGGTCCTCACATGGGGTCATAATTCATCATTCAAATTCATGAACAAGGGAATCCCATATACTCTCCGAAGCCTGTGTTGAAGCAGTGCAGGAGAGAGTTATGTCAATATTTAAAATAATTTGGTGAAATAATATGGGTTCTCTTCAGGGTGTAGAATACAAAACCAGCTGTGAGAGATGGTTAATGGCATCTACTTATATAGCGCTTTCTACCTTTCCCGAAGGCCCAAAATGCTTTACAGTCACAAACCCATTCACACACACACACACACATTCACACACACATTCACACACTGGTGGCGGTTCCGCTGCCAAACACTGGCGCCAACCTCCCACCAGAGGCAAGGTGGGGATCTGCGTCTTGCCCAAGGACACTTTGACACATGGGCAAGGCAGGAATCAAACCTGCAATCTTCTGATCAGAGGTCAACCACCTCACTGCTGCACCATGGCCGCCCTGTTTCATGGTTGTCATAATATCCTGTGAGGGGGGGGGGCTCCAGAAAAGTGGGATCCTTACTCCTTGGAGAATATCCTCTACATAGAGAAATCACCTTGTCCCCTTTACAGGTAGTAAGTCAGGGATCTGAGCTGATTTAGGATGACATTGGAATATTCTTCTTTTATGAAGTCTCTGCCAGTGAAAAATCAGCCAGTAATATATTGTTGTGGTTGTTTTTTTTTTTTTTATCTGTGTACACAAAAATGAGCTGGTAGTTGCTTGACAAGTACATATTTACCTGGTTGAAGCTCTGCTTACAGGTGAGATTTGGGAAATGATCCCAGTTGGATTTCAACCCAAAGTAACCACCCTAAACTGTAAATGAAGACGCCCTAAACACAAACCGCTCTGAGGCTTTTCTGCCTTAAATTCTGCTTCTCCATTCTGTTGACAAAAAGTAACAACTTCTACTGTTTAAAAACGGAGAAACATTGGAATTTAGTAGAAATAACAAAATCTCAAAAGAAAAAGACAATTAGATGGGAATCCAGTTTGTTTTGGGGATGACAACATGGAACAACCATCACACCACCAGTTATTTTTAATCATTGAATTTGGATAAAAGACATTTTCACTGAAATTCCACCAACAAATCTTCCTCTGGAGTGATTTTCAGACTATGCTGCTTGAAGTCTCTTTAGCCCCAGAAGAACATTTTCTCTGTTTAGCTCCAGTTGTTTAAAAAAAGCTTCTTTGAGCATCATAAACATCTTCACAGCCTTACAGCACTATTCAGTTTGGATGCTGGGGGCTGGAGGGGGCTGCAGGGGGCTGCTGCCTTAGAAGAGATAAACCAAAACAGGATTTTGGGTCCCAGCTTTGTAAATGTCTGCATGTTAAAGACTGAAGAGAAAGATTTCTCCACAAGATTGTTTGCTTTCTTTGGGGAAATGTTGAATTGTGAAAACATGAATAATATGAAGCAGAACACATTAAGAATTGAAGTTTTCAAAGCCTTTTTATTTCTGAAAACTGATGAGCATGTAGCACTGGTTCGACCTAGCAGAATCTTTCACCAAGCCCATAAGAACAATATTGGTTTAAGTCTGAGCAGAGCTTGCTGTGTGGGAGTGTTCCTGTTTTCAGACAGCTGAAACCGTAGCTGCACCACAGACCCCAGCGAGTCAAACTCTTACATTAACTTTTTGTTAATGTAAGATTACATTAATGTAAGATTACATTAACAAAAACATCTACATTCATCAAGGCTTAAGTTAACAATTTAAAACATTCATCAACATGTTGAGGACCAAAACACTGAGGCGGGTTTAAAAATATGTTTAAAACAACAAGCAAAGAGTCTGTTTAATGTGTGTGTGTGCCTAGTTAACCCTTTTAGTTTGGAAGCTCCTGCAGAACTTCAAATCAAGGGACGTGATCTTGATAATTTCCTGAATATGAGAACTGGACAGATTGAGTGTGTTGTCACACATAGAAATTGGCTTACTTCAGGCTCCAACGAAGTCACCATTTTTTGGCGATACAGACGCGCCGCTAATTGGTCTGAGTCGATCTCAGTCCTCGTAATAGCAATAAAATGCTATTACTCTCACAAATCAGGAGGAGTGAGCTTGTTGGAACTCTACACACCTACAACTTGACAAAATCTGTCAATCAAACATAGACTACTTTCTAGCTACTTTTATTGAGGCATCTGATATGTCTGTTTATATCTACAAAAAGTATAATGAAAAATTAGGTGTTATTTCTGAAAGTGTTCAGATTAATGTCATGTTGGTTGCTGTTACAGCAACGTTAATAAGTAGTGAGTTACTGCGCCTTTAAGAGCTGAAGCTATTTGACTGCAAAGGTTGAGATAAAGATGTTGGGGAGTTGTGGAAAGGGTCACTCAGTCCAGTTCTCACAGGCCACTACAGTCAATGATCCTGACAGGAGGTTGTATTTTCCTCTTATTCACATACCTACAGTAGAGTCATACACGTTAATTCATCATGACCATCAGCTGAGAATTATGCATTCCAGCTAGTCATCCTGAATGAGAGCCCGTGCGAAAACGTTTCTAGTCAAAACCAACTGAATTTTTGCTAAGCTTCAATTAAACTGCCAGAAAGAACATGCCTGTTTAAAAAGTTTATAATCTATGTCATGCTTAAATGCTTAGGGAAAAATGAGACATAAGAAGGTCTTGTTTTTTTAATGCATATTCACAAGAAAGACTGAGGACAATATAAAAAAAACTGGAGATAAAGCTGCAAAAAAGAGCTGAGAACTTTATTTTTCTTCTCTAGTTTAAGATGAGACAGACTGAATCATATGGAAACCTGTTACCCTGCAGTCAGAGAAAAGAACCAGAGAGAAAAGCAATGTAGGAGGGAGACAGTTCAAATTTTGGCCCAGTGGTTTTTGTTTGATTTTCTGCTTGCCAAATAAACCATACCATTCAAAGAAAAAACCCATAGGGATCATATTTACAAGAATTAATTTGTGGGTTTGCAGCCATGACCAGACCAGAGAGCCACTGTAAAGTTTTATTCCAATTATTTCTACTCCATATATTTGAAAATAATAAAACATCTATCCATGTTCTAAAATTGTTTAATCCCTTTTGGCGTCACGGGGTTGCTGGAGCCTATCCTAGCTACTGTTTGGAAGGCAGGGTACACCCTGGATGGATCACCAGTCCATCGTAGGGCTATAATAAAAACTTAATTTTGATTATGTTCAAAGATTATAGGTGGTGTAACAGTAAACGCTTTTACCTCACAGCAAGAAGGCCCTTGTTCAAATCCCAGCTGGGTCCTTACTGCATGGGGTTTGCATGTTCTCCTTGTGCATGTATGGATTTTCTCTCAGTATGCAGTTCAAAAACAATGCTTCATTCATTGGTTAATTGGTGTCTATATATTGTCCCTTGGTGTGAATGTGGGAGGTGGTGACCTTTTCAGGGTGTATCCCACCTTTGCCTAACAGTAGCTGGATAGGCTCCAGCAACCCTGTGACCCCCAAAGGGATTCAGCAGTTTCTGAATGTAACCCCATGTAATCTGCCCAAGTGTGAACACCTGGCTTACACCCTTATTGTGGCAGGCCAAACTTCCTTATAATGGAAGTTGGATGGATGTATTACAGACAGTAGCATGATAGATAATATGCGCCCAAAGGCCACTTTAGTAAGCACACCTCTTCAACTGGTTGTTAATGCAACTGGTTGTTAATGCATCTAGAGTTCCAGCTGATAGAAAGGGTACAGTAACTCAAATAACCACTGGTTGCAACTGAGGTCTGCAG
The DNA here is from genome assembly GCA_037389245.1 of Oryzias sinensis. Classification (NCBI taxonomy): domain Eukaryota; kingdom Metazoa; phylum Chordata; class Actinopteri; order Beloniformes; family Adrianichthyidae; genus Oryzias; species Oryzias sinensis. The sequence continues at coordinate 11,314,439 of CM074494.1, read as the reverse complement.
AAGAGCATCTCTGAACGCACAAACACATCCAACCCTAAGGCAGGTGGAACACAGCAGCAGAAGAACACACTGGGTGTTACTTCTCTTAGCTAAGAACAGGAAACTGAGGCTAAAATTTGCACAGGTCCACCGAAATTGGGCAACAGAAGATTGGAAAAATGCCATCGGATGGTATGGTGTGCATTATATTTTCTTGGCACACTTAGTACCAATTGAGCATGGTTACAATGCCACAACCTACCTGAGCATTTTGCTGACTATCTCCATCCCTTTATGATCACATTACCATCTTCTGATGGCTAGTTCCAGCAGGATAACATCTGTCATGAAGCTGGAATCATCTCAGACTGGTTTCTTATACACGAAAGTGACTTCACTGTACTAAAATGGCTTTCACAATAACCAGATCTCCACCCAATAGAGCAGCTTTGGAATGTGGTGGAACAGGAGATTGGCATCACGGATGTGCAACTGACAAATCTGCAGCAACTGTGTGATGCTATCATGTAAAAATGGACCGAACTCTCTGAGGAATGTTTCCAGTATCTTGCTGAAACTATGCCACCATGGCAAAAGGATTTGAAGGCAAAAGGGGGTCCAACCTACTCGCAAGCTGTACTTAATAAAGTTGACTCTGAGTGTATATGAGCACAATTAAAGCCGTGAGTGGCGTTGTATGGCCAGCAGGCGCTACCTACCCTCGATGCTCGCCGAGCCTTTGCCACCCTTCTCACCCACCTTTGACCCAGGCTAGTCGGAGCTCTTTTTTTTTCTATTCATTCATTTTCTATTCCGTTTTGTCCCTTTTGGGGTCACGTGGCTGCCGGAGCCTATCCCGGCCACTTATGCTAAGGCAGGGGACATCCTGGACAGGTCACCAGTCTGTCACAGGGTAGAATGTCCACAATCACACACCCATTCACTCTCACACTCACACCTATGGACAATTTAGAGTTGCCAATTAACCTATGAAGCATGTTTTTGGACGTCAGAGCTGCATGTGACAAATTGATGTAACCCCCTTTGCTTTAAAATAAAGGCTTTTCAGTTTTATTTCCATGGCAACCGTTTTATGTTTCGGTTACTTGTGGACACAGAACAATCAATGTAAGTTTCAGAAGAATCAGCGAAAGTAAACTTTTGGATTTCCTTATGTTATACATTTTCTTCAGCTCTAGCCAGGGATCCATGCAATAACGTTTCATAATACTCCGTAAAAAAAGTGTGAGTATTAGGAGAAACACCACTTTTGCCCCAAAATGGCTGCAAAGCCGTGGGTCATGTGGCCATCCCATAATAATTTAAAAAAGTGTTTGGATATCCCCAACACATACATTAGTTTTGTTAAGGAATTAAAAATGTTGTTTCTGAGGCTCCATTGGGGATTTTAGCTCATTAATTTTTTTTTACGGTTTTGCATGCTATGATGTCATCATTGGGGGGAGGCGGCTGTTCATTATGTCCAAAATTAAAAGCTGTGTTTAAATTACAAGTACAAGATGTGTTTTCAAGCTCGTGGCAGGTGTCAGATTCACTCTTAAAGGAAAAAGTTTATGTAAAATTCTAGCTGTTTTCAGTTTTCTTTTTGCGACATTTTCTTGTGTCCCACGCCTGCATCCTTTATTAAAAATGAGCAAGCTAGCTAAGATCGCAAAGGTTGCGACCACGCGCATGCCGTTTAAAATGTGTGGCCCTATGACAGATTGGGCAACCTGCACTGTAATAAATCCAACTTAAATTTTTTGACTTAACAAAATTTTTTTTTGTGTAATAACTCTATAATATATGTTCTACTAATCAATTCAACAATTTAAGTCAGTTCAGCAAGTTAAGGTAGTCGTACAGTTCAACATTATTTATTGAATTGTCTGTACTTATATATCTAAGTTGCAGTCCATACAGTGTGATAAAGTTCTGTGAACTTATCTTTTTTAATTGTGAAATGCGGGAATGCCAACTTTTGGAGTTGGCATTTTCCACTGATTGAGTGGTTTGTCAAGAAGCGTCTGCATAAGTTTTAACTCTTATTTAATGACATAAGTATTAGCAAGTACATAAAGTACGTTGTATCCCACAATTCCTTGCGGTGCAGATCTAACAGCAGCATCAAAGTTCCACCTACTTAATTGAATTAATTTGAATGAAAGTAAAATAACTGTCTGATAACTACATGTTATTTTTAAGATAACATGTAGTTAAACAAAAAAATATATTTATCTTAACTGAAGCAAATAATTAAGTTAGATCAAAGTAAAAAGGTTTCTCTTTCCAACATCCATAAGTGGTCTTATCACCCTTTCACGGTGGAAAAAGTTTTATCTGAGCTTCTTCATCCACTAAATCATCTTCAAATGGACACGCTATGCTGCTGCACCTCTCTGAAAACAAACTAACCTTCAACTAAACCTGCTCCAGACCAGGTTATGTTCAGAGCATGAGTTGCTATGGCAACTTGACATATCCTGAAACATACCTCTGTTTTTGGAACCGAAAGCTGAGGTTATCAACTTCCTTAGCCTCAAACTTACCGTTATAACTATAACCTGCTTCCTGGAACGCCCCCCGGGGCTTCAGCCATTTTGTAAACGACGTTTTGGTGAACCGGGCCTTAGCCCCGCCCATGGCAAAGACTCATGGGAAGTGTTGATTCCCACACCTTGAGTTAGGGAGCTGTGAAGAGAAGTCAGACTCCTCATGTTGTTGCACTTAAAGAGTATGGACAAATTTAAATGTTTGTCCAGCTGCATACATGCATGTAAGCTGTGACTGCTCACCTGTGCCCCAACGATCTTGAAAAGATCTGGGTTACATGTGGAAATATGAAAATGCGGCAGGGTATAAAGTATGTGTAATTATGAAGCTGAATTCAAAGTCAAGAACAGAGGTGTTCTTAAAACTCATATTTAAGTTATTTCAACCATTGTTTAAACCACCAATAATTGGAATTTACAGTTGTTACAGCCTAAAAAATTAAGTTTGTACATCTAAGCCTGAGTTATGAAAAATTAAGATTCAGAGTTAGGATTATGTGACATTTTAGGTCACTGTAACTTGCATCTGAGTTGGTCAAAATTACGATTCAAAGTTAATCCAACTTGAACTTTTAAGTTCATACAACTAACAACTGAGTTAGAAGAACTTAGATAAATGAGTTTGAAAACTCCAACACAAAACTTAAATTGAGTTTAGGTCCTTAACTCAAAATTTTACCGAAGTTTGTTGCCTTACAATTTTAAGTTCTACGAACTTTTCTTTTTTTTATGTGTTTCCTGCCTTTGCCCAACAGTAGGTAGGAAGGTTAAAGAAACACTGTGACCCCAAAAGGGATTCAGTGGGTTTAGAAAATCTATGGATGGATAATTTGTAATGTTTTTAAGTGAAATAGATTTCTAATTTAAGTTCTGTTTTCTAATTCAAGTTCACACAGCTCCATTTGCTGAGGAGTGGGTTTGTTGCTTTCCTGAAAGTGGTTCCCAGCTTTAAGAAAAAAATACATCTTGATATTTCTTTTGAAAAACATCATATTCAATAACATTAGGAAAAGTGAAGTCTTGTTTTTTTTTAAATGGTTAAACTTTAAATTTGATGTGAAACATTACAAAATTCTTCATTCCTTTTAAATTTCATTAAATTTTTATTTATTCTTTAACAGCAAATGGTGTTTGCTAAGATTATTTTAATTCACAATAATCTTTCCTCTCCATAAATAAACAACAAAGGACCCACTACCGAGGCTTGAGGAACTCCACACTCAACTTTTAGAAACAGGGATTTGCTTTAATTAAAGCAGTGTGATAAAACAAAAATCTCATTTTTCATTTCTGGCTCACAGAGCTGATAATATGAGCTTGTTAGGAAAAGTTATTGAATATATTTACAAAGTCACAGATCAGCCGGGTATCATAATCCTCCACTTGCTCTGCAGAGTTAAGCCTTTTTTTCTTTGTTCTCCTCTTTTTCCAGCTCTTTTCTTAAGGATTCCAATGCAGCATACGTCCACAGGAGCAGAAAATCCATATGTTTCCTCAAATCTGCAGCGTGTGAAGGCAGCATGTCTTTGTTCTCCTCCTCACACAGAGTCTGAATTTAGCACCTGAGGCTTCGGCTCCCAGAACTCCACATTGTGAGCTTGCTCCACCATCGGGATGACCTTGACATTCTGCAGACAAAGACAAGCATGAATTTGTATCAACATTATTGCTTTAACCAATGCTTAAGGCAGCATTGAGAAATGTTTTTAAATTCTGTCTCAATCTGAAACAACAAGTATCAGAAAAATGATCTTTTAGTAAAACCAAAAAATCAAAACTATTTTTTCAACAACACCGCTGAATGTTTCCTTCACAGTCAGGAAAATCAATTGCATTGTTTCATCAGCAGAGGGAGTCAAAGATCAACTGCTCTTTCCTAATGTTTCTTCATGTGTGCAGGACAATCACTGACCAGCGAGTCAGGCAGCGACTTTTTCTTGAGGAAGTTTTTGCATGAACCCGGACGGCAGTGGATGACAGACCAGAACACCGTAAACAGCAGGCCCAGCATGATGATGAGGGTCACAGCCACGGTGGTGGGAGTCCTCCAAGCTGCAATCTCTGGACC